>PVLA01000184.1:0-432930 GCA_004027455.1 Hydrochoerus hydrochaeris | reverse complement strand
ACTGGGCTATTGTCATTTACATCACTGACTGTCACTTCCACCATGGCCTGTGTGACAAAAAGCCCATCAGTAGCAGTGATATTGAGGAAGTAAATATCTTGTTCTTCTCTATCTAGAGGTCTCTTCACATAGACCTTCCACTCACTCTGTACCAGGCCCAGAGCAAACCTTCCTCGGGGATTTCCTCCTGCAATGAAAACAGAAGTTCTGAAGGTACAGGTGACATGCCTTGGTCCATATCAACCATGAGAGGCCCATGTGGGTTTATTCAGGTACTCCTCAAACTGTCTATCATTGATGGCACTGAAAAAAATCCATATTCCCTTTGATTCTCCTGCAACAAAGCATGATATTTATATGCTGGGCTTGTGAGGAAAGTAAAATGGCAACTTTTCAAGAGAATAAAATCCACTTAGAGAAACTGGAGATGATCTCTTGTTTAGTTCCCCTTAAGGACAATCAAATTCAAACTGTGAACAATCAATCCTGTTCTCAGGATGTTACAATTGTCTTTTCACTCAGTCTCAAGAGAAGATGTAATACACTATAGCTCTAGTTACCAAGACAATTTCATTAACTGTTGATTATGCAATCAAGAAAAGGCAGTCAGTTCTATTAAGCAATCTTTTAATGAAGGTTTTATCATACAGCTGTGTTCTTCTCATACGCATAGGAGTTTGGGGAGAAAAGTTTACATGCCAGAGGAAGACCCATTAGGATTTAATAGCCCTAACGAGGGGTCATTTGAGAAACAGTTCAAAGATAAGCACTGCAATTAGGTGAAATTTATCAGAGTGAAGCTGGGAAAAGAGGAAGAAAAGTAGAAGAGATGAAGCAGAACAGCTTTTCATGATGCTGAAGTCCTGGCAGCCATATTGCCTTTTTGCTTTATTAGTCTACAGGGAGACCAAGGCAGCTTAGCACAAGGTAGGAAGAGGAAGGAAGAAAGCTACCTTGACCTTCTGATCCCTAAAAGGAAAAATAATGTTAGTTGAAACAGGGAGAAAGACTGGGCTGAAGACACCTGGCAAGAAGACTGGGGTCAGTATAAGGATCACCATCTTGCTTATTCTGTTATTCAGTTATTTATCACCTTCTCTGGGACACTGTTCTAGGCAGCAAGGTAACAGCAGTGGGTAAAACCAACAAGAATCCTTGCTCTTGTGGTGAAACTGACATTCTAAGAGGAATGGCTGACAACAGTTAAAATAATTTTTGTATTTGGCAGAGAAGGTGCCAGTACCTTGAGTTCCCATGAGCAAAGCCAAACTCCAACTCAAGCAAATAGCAAAACTAAAACTTTACCAAAGAAAAAGTGGAAACTAACTTCTAGTAGGTGTCAGGGAGGTAGTTAGACTTTAGTGAATTTGCGGGGTAAAGAGGGTCCAAAATAGTTATGGTTACTATCGATTACACTTATAGTAAATAGTTACATAGCCAGTTATAGTAAGATAAAGAAACAAGTATTATAGACAACTAAGTTAGGTACAAATATTATAGGCAGTCAGCCAGGGCTAGGCCCTCAAGGGAGTCACTGCGGAAGATGAGAAGACATCAAAACTGGGGTTTAGGTGCATCTGAAGATTAGTCATCATGGCCAGTTGTGCACTTCCCTAACGGATAAAAGCGAGTTTGAGATTATTGGTATCACCCTTTTAGATTTTCCCTTTTAAACAAACCATTATCTCATTAAAGTTGGGGCATACTTTACCATCCACTAAGGGTAATATTAAGATTACTAAAACTACGACTAAAGACGACTAAGACTATAGATTGTGGACCAAGGTTAATGACATCATCCATACGCCCTTGCTATTATTAGATCAGTATTAGAGAAATGACTATACTTGTAATCTCTTTGGTTGATTACTGTTTTGACCCCATTGTACTCCCTTCATGATTTCACTCTGTAAAACTCTCTCAGAGAATAGGGATCATTGGAAACCCATTTGGGACCCCTCCTGCCTCTCAGGAGCTACTCCTATTCCCCACTCCTTTTCCCCAATAGGTTTTGCTACTCTTAGCCTAAGTCATTTCTTGGAAATCTTCCTTTGACTTTAGAGAATATCGGCATAGCTGACATTTAGCAGGTTGTGATTTATATATTTTTCCTCTGTTTCACAAGAAACTCAGAGTATGGTACATTTATAATCATTTGTTTGTTCTCAGACTCAGAATGACTTCCTGGAGCATAATGACTTGTTCAAGTTACATATTGTGCACATTTATCCCAACACCTGGCCAACTGGCCATCTATTTCCAAAACAAAGGATACAGAATTCCTATCACTGTGGCCTATGACCTAGTGATATCATAAAGACCTTTAAAGATTCTTTAAAGACCCTCCCACCTTGGGCTGATATCTGATTTAGAACTTTTTTTTTTCATAAATTTCTTGCATGACAAATGCCCCATACACTGATCATCTAAAAAGAACAAGGAAAACATTTTGCAATTCCAAAGTAAGCTTCAAGAACATTGTTGATAATCTTAGCACACTTTTGTGAACCCTAGGAACTCTTGAGTACATAAAAATATATCTAAACTCTAACATGGTACAGCTGCCTATGTGGCTCAGCCCACATTTTCTTGCTTGAATCATAAATCTCTCTACTTATACTTCTGCAGGGCCACCTACGTATCTTGACTGAATTCTTTCATGAAAGCCCAAAGAACTGAGAGGTGGTTCCTCATGGCATCAGGGCCCTGATTCCTAGTAACACAGGGATTTTACTGTTAAACTTTAAATCAAATACTTCCTTTGTCTTCCTTACATGTGCATATTAGAAAAGTTTTCCCTCAGGCACATAGGGTAGATCCTGAAAAGTCTGTGGTCTGGAGTTGCTTCTTGCTCCAATAAACTTTATTGTGCCTAAGTTTATCTTTGGGCACAACTAACAAATAAAGAACATAAACTGTATGCTGAGTGCTGCTTCACTGAAATGATGAAGCCATGTCTCCTCCTAATGGGTCTTAAGAAAAAGCTAAGTAAAGGGCAAGAGCAAGCATCATGACTCTACAGGAGAGACTCAAGGGAAAAAGTAGGATTCTGAGGGCCGGACTGTTCCCTCGGATGTAAGGAATATGGAGGTGGTTGCATTCAGAACCTCAGCACTGTGGGGGATTCCGTGGGATAAACATAATCAAGTTTTGCAGATAGTATGGAAAACATTCCTCTTGGATAGTAGCTTTCAGCTGGGGATTGTGCCTTTTCCCTCTCTGGGATATTTGTCAGTGTCTGGAGATGTTTTGCTTGTCATGTTGGGAGTAGTAGGTGCTATAGGAATCTAGTAGGTAGAGGGCTGGGATGCTGTGATACATCCTACAATACACACAAAGCCCACCCCCAAGAGCTATACATCCCCAAAGATCAATTGTGGTGTTGCTGAGAAACCCTGGTCTAGAGAGGCTTTGGATCCTCCCTGGGATATCACTTTCCTCCACCACTGGCTAGGGTTCAATTATGCTTCAGTTGAATATTATTTCAGTGCACATAAATTTAACCTCTCTAATAAATGCTTTCAGTTCAGGCAGGCCCACACCATTCTTTTGTTACATAAAGTGATTAATGGTCCTTTGTTAATCTGAGGCAACATAGCCAAGTCGTGCTACACCAACAGCAAAAGTTAAATCTAATTAAAATCAGTTGGTGGTTGGCGCTGCTAATAGTAACGATAGCTTTAAGCTACTCTGTACTCATTACTTTGGTAAAGTTGATGGGATGGTCCCTTTAAATCATCTGCTGAGAATTTAGAGACTATGGAAAAATAATTAAGGCTGAATAATTAACAATTCTTCCAAATAGAAAAGTAGGCTACAAAATGCCTTAGAAGCTTTCACCCTAAAATGAAATGCAAATAAATCAAAATGTAGCTTCACTCACCTTTCTTTCCTTACCACTATCTCACATTTTCACTACAGAAATTCACATGTTAGTGAAAAAAGACTGAAGCTAGCAGAAAAGCATAAAATACAAAAAAAAAAAGTTCTCATAAGTGAAACACCTCAAAACACAGTTCCACAAAGAAAGAGGAGACTAATACTGAAAAATACTGCAATTCCAAGCATTGACATGTTTACACTACTGAGGATCTTATTCTGCAGTGATTAATTAACTTTTCCACTAACATACTTAAGCAGATTCTGTGTCCTAAGGGTATTCTAATTAATTCACTTTTCACTCTGAATAATGTGTTTTTTTTCTAAAGGAAAAACCACCTGACTATAAGTATTGATGGAGTCTTTAAAATCCTTTGGCACTCTGTTTATGCTCTGGCTTTGAATGTCACAGCATCAAAATATTAGCTTAACCCCCTTCCTCCAAATCATTTTTAGGAAGGCTGTCTTCACACTACTAGCCTTTTTCTCTTTGTTGTCCAAGGCCTGTCAGTCCTAATTCCCAATTATTCCTAATCAGTGACAACCCTTTACACTCTGACATGAAATCCTTGCCTCTATAAGAGCAATAGCAACATTTTTGTGTACTCTTGGTGACCTCATTTATCTATCTTCATTTTTCCAATGAATTGCTACTTTATTATTTGGAAAGACAGAAAAGGGTCCAAGTAAATGGAATTTTCAGAAGAAAACACCCCTTGATTTGGAATTATAATTTAGGACTTAGCAAAATGTCAAACTGTGAGTTCCAATTTGTCTATGTGTGTGCCTGTGTACTTTTATGACCAGGAAAAACTTGTATGTGAAGCTTACTGGAATCAATCTGTTTAGTTTGCTTAGTAATAAAAATAATGGAGAAAAAAAAAGAGATGTATTTAGAAATGTCTCTACTCACCCAAAAGAGCTGTTATTTTCAGTTATTCAACTAAAATATTTGTCTAGACTTCTTTATCACATGGTAAGTGACACAAAGATTGAGAGCCAATCTTGGTATTGCTGTAGAAAAAAAAAATGAACTCCAGACAAAGGCTGAGTTAACAACCAACGATCAAAAAACCAAAGCTATTCAGAGATCTTTAACTCTGCCAGGAAAGATTTTATTGCTCTCAGGTCCTTGCCTCATCTTCCTTCTTCTCTTATAATCTTACTCACTCATGTCTCCTATCTTTCTCTAGTAAGCAGAGCACATGGTGAGACCTGGGTATCGAGACTCACCTGTAATATGGTAGCTCACTTGGTGATTAACATCAGAAGTATCTCTGTCCCATGTGCTGAGCACGGCCACCACCTCTCCTGGAGGGTCGCTCTCCTTCACATTCCCTCGGTACACCTCATGGGCGAATACTGGTGCATTGTCATTTATATCTGTCACCTTGACAGAGACCAGAGCCATAGAAGAAAGAGAAAATGCCTCTCCCAGGTCAGAGGCCACCACAGAGAAGGAGAAGGCAGGGTCTGTCTCGTGATCCAGATCCTTCAAGGTACTGATCCAGCCTGTGTTGCTGTCAATATTGAATGCTTCCATTACCTTTTCGGGATGGGAATCTGAGTGGAGGGAATAAGTGACCTGCCCATTGGCTCCCCAATCCATATCGATAGCTCTCACCTGTGTGAGCTTGGTGCCAACAGGCATCCCTTCCATTATGATGGTCTCATAGCTTGAAGTTTCAAAGACTGGTTTGTTGTCATTCAAATCCAATACCTTGATGTCTACATCCACAGTAAACACAATGTCTACCTTGTCCAGAGGGATAGTAGCTGCTACTTTAAAGTGGAAAACTGGGCTAATTTCATGGTCAAGACGCTTGTCAAGTTTGATAGTGCCTGTTTCCTGTTCTATGATAAAAACATTCCCTTTGTTATTCTCTGGCCGCTCTCCATTAACTGTGCTGAACCGGACATTCTGACTGGGTAAAATCCTCAGGGTGTCCACTGTGCTTCCAATGGATGCATCTTCTGCTATGGCAAAGGAATACTGAGACTGAGTGAATGAAGGCAAAAATGTTTCAGGGGGCAAGACGTGGATATAGACAGGAATGAGGGAGTGCTTTACTGGAATGCCCCCATCCACTGCTTTGACAAAGAATGACAGCACTGTATTTTTCAGCTGGTTAAAATTGCCCTTTGTAACCATCCATCCATTGTCAGGATCAATTTCCAGGAGGTCAGCCACTGAGACAGAGGCCTCACTATAGAGGGAATAAGTAATCCTCGAATTTGCTCCATCATCTGGATCCATTGCTTGAACTTGAGTGACCAAATGGCCCCTTCCCACATCTGCTCTTACACTGGCTCTATATTCTACTGTCAGGAACTGGGGTGCATTGTCATTTTCGTCCACAACAATTACCCTTACGGTGCAAAAAGTTGTTCTTCCTCCACCATCGAGGGCCCTCAAGAAAATACTAACATCTCCTTCCAGAGGGTTTTCCCGGTCTAGTCGTTCAGTTGTGATGACTTGCCCATTGCTATCTATGAGAAATCGATCCTTAGCAAAATCATTAATAATGGCATAGCTGATCTGACCATATGTCCCTGGGTCCCCATCTGTGGCTCGAATATGAATTACCTTTGTACCAGCAGCTGCATTCTCTCTCACTTCAGCCACATGTGTGCTTTGCGAAAAGGCAGGGCTATATAAGTTAGCCCCAAGTACCCTGATATGTACCTGTGCAGTGCTGGTGAATAATCCATCAGAAACAGACACATTGAGACTATACAGAGGCTCCATCCTCTGTTTTCGGTGGTTAGACAGGGTGATGACTCCAGTTTTGCTGTCCATCAGAAAGCTTGTCCGGTCATTTCCAGACAAAATGCTATATTCTAAGCGGTCAAAGTCAGAGCTGTCCGCATCTGAGGCTTGCACACAGGTTACAAAATGGCCCCGGGGGGCTAATTCACTCACATACGACTCATAGATGAGTTGATTAAAAACTGGAGGGTTGTCATTTATGTCAGAAATGTGGATATGAACCAGAACCTCACTGCTCAGAGATGGGAAACCATTATCAGTTGCTCTGACTTTCAAAGTGCAGTGTTGTACTAACTCATGATCCAGCATCCTTGCCGTCAGGATTAAGCCACTTGAACTGTCTATGTGAAAATAATCTGTGCTGTTGTAGGTATCCTGCACAATCTGATAATGAACCATTTTATTGTTTCCTGAGTCTAAGTCAGAGGACACAACTTGCAAAACAGGTGTACCAATGAGAGATGCTTCTGATAATGTTGTATTGTATGTGTGCTGATCAAAAATAGGAGGGTTGTCATTGACATCATTAACTAGTAAGTCAACAGTGACTTCAGCCCTAGCACCAGTCAGGGTATCACTGGCCCTCACTGTTAATTTGTAAATAGAGGTAACTTCATAATCTAAAGGACTAACAACTTTCAGGACTCCAGTATCAAAATCAATGTTAAACTGCTGGAAAGGATCCCCATCAATAATAATATATATGATGCCTTGACCTTCTGGACTGGTTGCATTGATGCTTAGAATAGGAGTGTCCATTCTAATGTCTTCATTGATGGATGCTGTATAAAATGGCTTATCAAACACTGGCATTGCTTTGTTGACAATGGTGATGGGAAGTTCCACAGATGTTGACAAAGAGGGTTTTCCACCATCTTTGGCTACAACAGTGACTTCATACTCAATGTTGGACAAGTCAGAGTTGAATGCTTCTTTTAAAATAACATTCCCTGAATTAGGGTTAATTTCAAAGTGGCCATAATCATCCTGAAGGACATAGGTCACTTCTCCATTTGCACCTTTATCTCTGTCAATGGCTGTCACCCGGTATATCAGAGTCCCAGGCTCAGCATCAACTTGCACAGCAGCATAGTAAGGGAGGCCCACAAAGACTGGAGAATTGTCATTTATGTCTTCAATGTTAACCCTGACTACCACCCTAGCCACACGTAGATGGTCTAGCTCACGGCTTGTTTCCACAACCAACTCATATAATTCTTGTTCTTCACGGTCAAAGGGAACTCCAGTGGTCTGAATGACTCCTGAGGTAGATTTTATATTGAATTTATTTCCTGGGTTTAAAATGCTATATTTTAAGGGCTCATTAAGGCGATTTCCAACTGCATTGACAATAGCAACTTTGGTTATGTTAGTGTTGTTCTCTAAGATTGAGGTGGAGTAAAAGCTTTGTGTGAAGTGGAGGCCACTGTCCATGGCTTCTTTAACCATGATGGTGACCATGGATGTGCTGTAGAACTTTCCATCAGACACTTTAACTATCAGCATATAATGATCTTTGGAAAGGTTGTTGTTTTTTATAGTGAGTACTCCACTATTTGAGTCAATTAAAAAATTATCCAAGCTACCTTCCATTAGGCTGTATGTCAGTTCAGGGGGCACTTCAGAGTCAGGATCTGTGGCACTAACTTTCAGAACCTCCACTCCAACATAGGTAGGGAGGAGTAAGACAGTCTCAAACACAGCTTGAGTGAAAACAGGTGGGTTATCATTCACATCTGTCACCTCAATGTTGACTTCGACAGGACTGTCTGCAGTCAGCTGGGGGCTCCCACTGTCTCTCACATGTACATGAAAATGGAAGTGGGCAATGGTCTCATGGTCTAGGTTCGCAATTGTTCTGATTGCACCTGTACTGGAGTCCACTGTGAAAAACTTCTTGGCTGTGGACTCCACAATCTGATACACGAGCAGTGCATTCTGGTTACTGTCAGCATCAGTGGCTCGAATCACCAATGGGCTGTTATCCAAGCTCCTGACAATGCTATTGACTGGGGCCGCCTCACTTAGACTGCCTGAGTATTGAGAAAAGAGAAAAACTGGAGCATTGTCATTTTCGTCAACAACTTGAATATTGACTGTGGCATTGGAAGCCATCCCTGCCATGTTAGTGGCCTGAATGATGAGCTGATAAGAAGAAGTATGTTCATAATCCAGAGCCCTTTTAGTGGTGATGACTCCAGAATATGGATTGATGGTAAAGATTCCATCAGTGTTTCCATCTTTAACTTCATAAATGAGGGTTGATTGACTGATGGCAGAGATTAAAATGACTGATGTTCCAATATCAACATTCTCATTGACTTCAGCTTGGTAGTCTTGGTGAGTGAACTTGGGGTGAGAGTTATCAGACATGGTGACAGAAATGCGCACAATTGCAGTGGCAGACATTGGTGGGGAACCTTGATCTGTGACTTTGACTGACAGAACAAACTGACCCATTGTTGTCATGTCTGGTTCTTTGGAAATAGTGATGATGCCCAGGACTGGTTCAATCTTAAATGTGGTTCCAGTATTCCCTAAAATGCAGAAATCAATAGGGCAAGGAGTTACAAGCGGGTCAACACAATCTCTTTTGAAGATTAACACTTCATCCAAAAGCATTTCAGATTATCAACAGTTTATTTAATCAGAGACCTCACAAATACTTAGTGAAAAGAATGGTTACAGATTTGAACAGTAACCTTAGAATTTGTATCTGTATTCATGTCCATCAGAGCGGAACAGGATAGGTGTAAAGAGTTGGGGGGAATCAGAAAAGTCCTCATGACTTGCAAAGCAAACAGTGACCTTATACTGCAATGCAGCCAGCAGACAACAACTTCTGTATTCATTCCTTATCATTCTGATAAAAATGAAAGAGTTCTCTTATTAGGATATTGAAAGCAACTGAAATAAGTTTTCCAGTAAAATTTTAATTTTTGATCAGTAGCTTTTGGGTCTAGGTTGAAAGCAGCAGCAGTAATAGTAGCAACAGCAATAACACAACACTACATTCAAGGTGAGAAATAAGGAAGTTTGTAGGAAAGATATTTCTGCTAAGAATGTGCAGGACTTCCTCATTCCTCACCCTGGAGGTGACAGATTGGCACATAACAATGCCACTGCTATTCTTTTCTATCTGTCTGTCTATCTATTATCTATCTATCTCTCCCTAAATTAATGCCATAGTCTGTGTTTTACATTGAAATAAGGAGTATTCTAATAATAGTTTTAGAGCATTACTACGTTGTTATTTAGTTTCATATTATACCCAAGCATATAGCCTAATGGAAGCTAGCTTGGATAATTTTTTAATTGACTCAAATAGTGCTATGTCTTCCAAAAAAGCTATTTTGATGAGGTGGGTTTTATCAGCTATGGAAAATTTTTCTCAGGTCACATTTATGCAAGTGGTGAGAACTTTTTCCAATTCCTTCCCTATTCTTCACTCCTTCTATACTCTTCTACCACAGCCTTAACACATAGATTCGGAAGTACACATAAAATATTCTAAGGTGGTTGCTCCAATCTGTAGCCATTCTATTCACTAAGCATTTAAGAGTTTTCTTATGAAGTAGGAAATTCAAATCAGCCTGGACACCAAGAACTTGAGGAATAAGGTGTATGTAACTTGAGGGCTTTCTGAAAGTGGGAGACACGAATCCCTCTTTGACAAAATTGGAAGAGCTGTGGGCTATGACCCTCTTTTCAGGTTTATAGCTCTGTTCTGCAGTAATTTGGAATCTAGGGTTGTTGAAGGTGATAAAAAATGGAAAACACAAAAGTTAAAGAATATAGAGAAGGGTAAGTGGTGACATAGAGCTAAACAGCAGTGGACAACATGAAGATGCATCCTTCAAATTTCCCTCCTCAGGCTTCCTGGCACATCTCAAAAAACAAATGCCTTTGCTTTTAGATCTCTTTAAAACAAAAGTTAAAGATCTTGGCTTTCAAGTATACCTGGATTTTTCTTTCATTTTGACAACTATGGTAGGACAGGCCTACAGACCATTTAAGTATCAAAATCAGGAAGACAGGATTCAGGATTCAGAGAGAGTTAGTTTATATGATATGTTTAATGAAATAAACAGCACATAAAGCTGTGAACATGCTTCTTGTTGTATACTAATTAAATAGATTTTTCCATGTCTAAACAGAAAAGGGTTACATTCATATAAAATTTACTGAATTATTTATTTTTTAAAAGGAAGCATATCTAATAAAGAGATCATTTGATTCCAGCTTCAAGATGTGAATATTGAAGTTATATTTGGTATCCACATGACTTTTTACAATGCCACCTACACATGATCATTTCATGATGACAATAACAAAACGTCCAATGATTTTGTTAAAAATAAGCTTTCAATGAAGAGCACCATGGAACTGAGCCAGAAAACATTTCCCCTGAGGAGTGGTTAGTTTCCAGAGATGCCACCAACCCTGCCTGATGAATACTAACACAGCGGGTCCCTGTGCTCACTGATTATGGGGTCCTACCTCAGGGTTTCTAGGGAAGTCTTCCCTTACTCTAGGTCCTGCAACATTTCTTCATCCTTAGAAGACACATTACAGTGGGCAATAAGTGGAGCCAGCTTTTAAACTTCAGGAGAACTTCACCCCCTGCCATCCCATGGACCTAACCTGCATGTTTTCCAGCACACGGTGCTCATGCATCAACTCCTCCCCTTGTCCTCATCCACACCTCCACTCATTTCCTTGGAATCCACTTCCTGCTTATTATTTCCTTCTGGTCTAGGATCTTTGGAAATGAACCTGTGCTTGTTTTCTGCAATCTATGGCTTCTTGTGGACTTTCGATAACTGGCTACAAGCTGTATTTCTCTTCCCTATCATTCCTTAGCTGGTACATAGCACAGTGCCTGCCACAAAGAAGGTGCTCAGTGGTTATTTGTAGGAAGAATGAGAAGAGAGATTGACCGAAAAAAAGGTTTTAAATTCTCTATGTGTATGCATGCTATGATCCAGCAAAGTCTCCATCTGACGCAACACTTAGGCTGCTGGTTTCTCTTACACTCTGCTGCCCAGAGCCATCGCTGCAAAGGGGCTTACCGGCTGGGCAAATGGTAATTCCTACTATTGTTTACATATGTATAATCAAGTATCTTTTTGTCCCCTTAGACCTCAATCCTTTCTGTGGTTTTTCTGGAAATGTGAGTTACCTTTACAAAGGAGGTTTAAAGGAAATAATTTTTTTTCTTGTTTCAGCCAGTTTTTAAAGAAATGCCAGAGAACCAGGCTAGAGTTTGAAATACAAATGGAGCAGTCTTTCACCTGGATGGTAAGTTAATTGCTTCTTGCGAACCTCCCTACTGGTTTAAAAACTACCTGGCAATCTAGAGAAGTAGTAACCTCAATGTTGATATAAAAAGTAGGTAGAAGTAGACAGACAAATGTTTAAAAAATGACTTAAAAAAGGTAAAAATAGGTTTTATATACAAATAATAAGACACAATGTATAAGCATGAATGAATGTAGGGAGGAAAAGATTCGGAAAGAAACAAAAAAAATTGTCGGATTAGAAGACATTTTCCTGAAAAGCTTTCCCTTTTGTTATTTGTGGAACCGAAAGAACAAATACTATATAATTAAATAATAAACATGTTCTGTGGTAATCGAGAGATGCTAAGTAGCATTTCAAAGCTTTAGCAAGGCTTAAGGTTGAAAGAAAACCTTATAGAAATCTAGAAAAGAAATGGAGGAATTCTCTTGAGGCACCTGGCTGTTAGGGATCAACAATTTTCTTTTTCTTTCATTTTATATAGAGAGGTTAGCATAGACTCAGGTAAAATTTTGGGGTCTCAGGTAGTTTTAGATTCTTATTTGATGTAATGGTTTTAAGTCGGTTATTGGCTTTTCTTTTGCTAACATTTCTAATCCCAGGCTGTCATTCTAGCATTTCTGTTTTAATTCAAGTACTCATAAAAGTGTCCTACATTTATATGAAAGGAAAGAAGCCTTTCTATTGCTGGCATGAAAGGAGAAAGAGCTTGGCATTATGCATGGCAGACATAATGTTGCAGAACATTTTGGAAATATGTGGTTTGAATATTCCAAGAGACAGAACGAGGGAAGGAAAATAGAGTAGATAAAGGTATCTGTCATTTTTGGGTCCACTGTCCTATCTCTTGCTTGGACATTTATTGCTCTGTCATAATGCTGTCTAGTTATCCATCTTCAAGTCATGGGTAAATTATGAGCTTATCCAACGGATATTAAAATTGACTTTTAAAAAATCTCAAATTTAACAAAACGGGCTGTGGTTACTTATCTGTCAGGTTAAACAGGAATTCAAACCCTTTATCTTCCAACTAATCTTTTTACTCAGGCTACCTCCAATGAAGTGAGCTTGTGCTAATTATGGGGCAGTGGGAGTTCTGAAGCCTACAATTGATCTACCTCCTGGTAAATAAACAAAGATATGAGAGATTCAATTCACAGAACAGCCAAGCAGCTCTGAGGTGATGGCAGACATTGGTTATCTAGTCTGAGGCCATGCTTGTTGGGCCATGCGCAAAAGCACAGAATGTATTACACATTTCTTCACCCTTTACCATTCCACAGAAAATCTGAGACTGAGCACAAAGAGGAACTTTTTTCTTGCTGTCCATAATAGAAAACATCACTGAAATGCCAAGAACTTTATACACCATCACACATAAATAGGATGGTTGCTTGGCCAAAAATTTCATTTAGAGTTATAACAATTCGCATTTCACAAGATGATATATAATACTGAAGGTCCAGTGCCATGCATTACACTGAAATCTGTGCAGTGCAGCAGCTCTCACCTGCTTCTATGGTATATATGAGTTCTGCATTTTCCCCCTTGTCTTTGTCCAGAGCCGTCACTTGCAGAACAGCTGATCCCAAAGCAGCCGATTCAAACACAGATGCTTCATACAGTGGGTTGGTAAAATAAGGACTGTGATCATTAGCATCTTCCACGTTCACAATGACTCGGGCCAAGTTTCTTCGATAAGGAAACTCCTGATCTCTGACCTTTAGGCAAAATACAAGAAGCAGTAGGACTAAAATTTTAAATTGCAAAAAACTCACGTGGCTATGTCAGTAGTGAAGTAAAAATGAGAAAATTTGATGCACATGAAGTGCTTGACCCAGCCCTGGCACCTAGTAGGTTCTCACTAAGTGGTGGTATTACCAAGAGAAGAGATTGATTTTGTACAAATGAAGAGTGGGGTCACTTCATCTTTATTGTTTGGTTAGATGCATGGCCTATAATCTGGGCTTTCTCTATGCCTGTAGAGCTGATATTTTGATAGCACAATCACAGCACTCTGCTCTGGTCCCTACACAGCTACTTCTTGCTTGTTATATATGCTTAAAGCTGCTCATGGAATGGTGGGTGGAGGCTCTTTTAAAGGGGAAATAAAGGGTGGAATATATGAATACAATGCTTCATGGGCATTCATTCATTCATTCATTCAACATATCTTTATTGTTATCTACTGCCTATCAAATCCCTGGCTTGACTCTAGTGGTTTAGTAGTGAAATGTGTATAGTCCTTATCTGTAAGAAGATTAGAGTGGGGAACACAAACAAGTAAATAAGTACAGCACACAGTGCTAAGTGAAGGTATGGGATACATTAAAAGTACACTTAGAGAGAGTAGAAAGAAGAACCTAACCTAGTGTCTGACTTCGTGGAAGAGGCAATGAGCCCAGGTAGAGGCAGTAGAATGGTGGTAATGATGACATGCAGTGTTTCCCTGCAAGGAGACTCAGGATTTACAAAGGCCAAGAGTTGAGAGAGAACCCTGACTGTGGTAAGATGAAGCCAATCTTAATTTTTAAAAGTTGAAACCTAAGTGTGACTTTACCAAAGCACTTTGCCCCAGAGCTTTACAACTCCCTGTTTGGCAAATGGGAGCAGTTTATAAACAGTGCATTCTTTAACTACAGCAAAATGGTTCTGCGATCATTTGATGCAGCACTAATCAAATGTTTTTTTTTTGGCTTGTTCAATGTTAGACTGCCTGATTTTCCAGAAAGATGTAAATAAATGACACAATATATAGAAAAGAGCCATCAAAAAGAAAGTGGGTTTCATAAATAGCACCTTGAAGGAATTCGTAAAATGGCTAAAATGGCTTGGAGAAAGGTGGCATAAGGGAGTTATTTGCTCTTAATATTCAATAACATAAATGACAAATGGTAAAGGGTGACTAAACTGAATTTTAGGTTTAAAGAAAGAATGAACAGAATTGACTAGAACTGTGAGAATGGAGTTAGCCACCAGCACAAGGCTTCTTCTTTTGAAGAAAGCACATAAAAAGTTGATTCAGTGAGTATGCTGAATTTCTACAGATTTGTCTGCCACACCTAAAGTCCAAGCTGAACTCTTAGTTATGGGGTTATTGACACAGGCTAGTTGCATTTGAACATTAGCTCCAAACATGCAGGAACTTTGTCTCTTTTGTGTCTTTTGCTTGATAGACACTGCATGCTCAAGAAGTATCTTTTGAAAGAGTGAATGAATGAATGAATGGTCAGAGGGATGAATTAGATGACTCAGTGAGCTGCCCCTTTGCTTCCTTAGAGTTTTATGTAGAAACCATAGGCAAAGGCAGGCAACATAAAATTCCTCTTGTCCAGAAAGGTTTCCCGTCTCATGAGAGAAAATTAGCATTTAGTGGAATATTATTTTTAGCTGCTTGGGAATTTGTAGAATCTTAGTGCATTTTAAAGCCAATCAGGACACAAGCTTAAGTTTCTGTCATCCAACCTGGTCTTCAGGAGGACAGTGAGGCTCTGATAGATCTGTTTTGTGTTCCTGTGTTTAGTACCAGGTCCAAGGACAGTGCAGTAAATTGGGTCTGTAAATGCTTCCGGCGACTGAGGATTGCATAGATTGTAAATGATTGCCTTTGTGACTAACTTCTAAAGGAACTTCTTTTAAATGTTTTCACATTATCTTCTGGAGGTGAACCAACCGTACAGCCTGGAAATATGGCCTGTTTCTTCCCTCTCAAGCCAACATCTGCAGAATTTATCTAATGCTTCAGTTTGGCAGGGATATATATATATATATATATATATATATCTCAATGGTAATTCTTCATTGAAATAAAAAGATACAAAATGAATGCAACCTAGCAATGAAAAGACCAAATTTACTGCTGTTTACAGAACCAAAGGGCCCCATACTTCTAAAGACTAAGGTCTTGCACTGTTAATGGTTCTGTCAAGAGAGCAAATTAGCAGTTTGGTCCTACCATTATGTTGAGAATGTGCTTATCCTGGGCCTCATGATCCAGTCTCTCGGCGGTATAGAGCACACCAGTGGTAGGGTCAATCCGGAATTTTCTCATGCTGGTGGAGTCGATGCTGCTGTGGACAGTGTAGCTCAGCTTGTGCTTCTCATCTTTATCTGTGGCTTCAATCTGCAGTATTTCTGTATCTGGAAGCACATCCTCAGAAATTGTCACATCATAATTTGGCTGAGAGAATTCTGGGCCATTATCATTATTGTCCAACACTTTGATAAATACCTGTAGTTAAAAGAAGGCCAGAGTAAAGAATAGTACCAGCTCACTCATTGCCAATAAAAGAAGTCCCTTCCTTCTCTCTTTTCCCCTTGATGTCAATGGGTCCTAGCTTCTAGCAGTTTTCTCAACATATAGGAAGCTAGGAAGTTCTCTTATAAAAACATTGTAATGAGAGACTGGCCATAAACTAGTAATTCACATTGGCAGGAACATGAACTATGAACTGATAAATATTTTCACTATTAATTGGACAAATGAGGCAGCTACCAGAAGGTATAAGGTGGTCTTCATCTTGTAAATTTTTACTATTGAAAGTTCTTCTTTTTTGGGGGGGGTACCAGGAATTGAACTCAGGACCTCATGCTTGCTGGGCAGGCACTTATGCTGCTGAGCTAAACCCCAGGCTATTAAAAGTTCTTGTTACATGTTTCTTCTCATGGTGGAGGTATGTGGTGGGGGTGACAGAAGGGGAAGAGTCACAGAGATGGGCAGAAGAAAGGGAGAGACAAACAGGTGGACTTGGCACAGTCAGAAATTCCCTACATTGCCCACATCCCACGGTTTTCCTTCAGATGAGAGGGGTATTGCCAAGAACACGGTGCTAGTGATATATAAAACAGAAGCTTCCAAATTGTTGTCTTTCATAAGGTGTTGTGTTTTGAAAATTTCCTGTGAGAGATAAAAGTAATTGTTCAATGCGTGCTTTTGTATTCATTGCTCAGCTTTGACAACGCTCAGCTCTGGCTACTGGGGTTTCCTCTATCCTTGCGCATCATGCCCATCTGCTGCTCCTAGTATTGAAACAAATCCCAGCTATTATGCAATTTAAACATGTGTCTCTATGAAATACTGTTAGAATAAACAAAAACACACACATTTAATAGTATTATTGCACCTAGAGAATACAGTGATTCCTAAATATCATCAATTGGTGTTCCTATTTCTCCAATTGTTTTAACACATTTTATATGTGCTTATATGTCTGTGTGTAAGTATATATTAATTTATTTTAATCTGGATATGGAAATGAGGTCCAAGCATTGCAATTGGTTGATATATCTTTTAATTATGTTTTAATTTATAAGTTCCTCCTCTAATGTCATTTCCTTGCCATTTTTACGTTACTATTGATGTTGAAGAAATGAAGCCATTTTCTCTTTAGCCAGTAAGAATTTTCTTAGAACATCCTTGTGGTTTTATTCTAAACCTCTCTGTTCCTTGTATTTCTTTTTATTTAATTTTTGTTTTAAAGAGAATAAAACCAAGCAAAATAATACAGAATAAAGCCAATCAAAACAAACCAGTATAAGTGACACAGGGTTTCAAAAGAATAGGAAATCAGCAATGATTATCATACTGCTTCTTATTGTCTTCAAAATAGCTGCAGATACCTTCAGACATAGTAAAAATCAAACAGAGCAGAACAGAATAGAACCAATAAAAACAAAACAGTGAGTGCAATACAGGACTTCAAAACAACACAGTAGCTGGGTGTGGTGGCACGTGCCTATAATCCCAGCACTAGGGAGGCTGCGGCAGGAGGACCATTGAGTGTTCAAGACCAGCCTGAGCTACAAAGTGAGCTCAAGATCAGCCTGAACTGCATACTGAGACCCTGTCTCAAAAAGACCAAAACAAAGAAAGAAAGATACAAAACAATAGTAAATCCAACATGATTGCCACAATATATCTTGCTTTCTTTGAAAAACCTTCCTATGCCATCAGATATAACAAAATCAAACAAAACAAAACAGAATAAAACCCATCCCAACAAAACAATGAAAATAACACAGGACTTCAAAACAAGATAATAGGGAATTAATGATGGCCACCACCTTCAGGAGGAGATCCCACATGGATACCACGCTGCATCCTGTTATCCTCTGAACAGATGATTAGACCCCTGGCCCTAGACCTGCAAAGTCAGTGAAACCCCAAAACACCACAAGCATTAAACTGCATTTCACCTCAAAAGCTATCACTGCAGCCAGTGTATCTCTGGATCAGCTAGTCACTTACAGGCTCTTCTTGTTTCCCAGCCCACGTGAGGGAAGGAGCTGGAGTCTGGCTGTCTACCCCCCACCCCAGGTGGCCAGTGCATGGCACTGATTCGCTGGGAGGGTTTGCTTCTTGGTGACTTCTTGTTCTCTTCCCTGTTCCTCTTATTTCTTATAAATTGGTCATTTGATCTAGGAGGCTCAAAAAGATTCAGGTTCAATTTTTTGTTCCTTCTTTAGACGAACATCTCTTCTGAACAACACAGTGTACTTCCTTCTGAAGATGCATAACATTTGGCTTTCTCTCTTATTCTGTGATGCTAGCAGCCACAGATAATCATTGTATGGATTAACATTCATTTGTTAAAATTTTCAAATGTTAATATTCTAATTCTATGATTCTTTTGCATTTATTGGCTGGGATGGTTTTGTACAAAAAAATACACAACTATTTGGCCATTCTGAAGTATAGGTCATGTAGAAAGACAGGAATAACATTTATTTTCCTCGATAATTTTGAAATAAGATGGAGGTGCCTTAAATCTTAAAGTGACTAATCAAGTATTTTTTCAAGTATTATTACAAACTCATGAATTCAATCATGTCTGATTGTTTCTGTCCATTAAAGCAATGATTTTTATTAATGCATTGATGCACCGTCTTTTTATTGATGCTCAATAATACTTTTTTGGCAAGAGAGAGTTTCTTCAGATTGGCTGTTGAGATCTGATACAAACTCAGGACTCCATGAGTGCTTTCTAACTGCTCCTGAATAATTTTTCCAGGGTTATTTTGTATGACTTTTTTGGTCAAAATCCTAAATTATTCATTTCCCCCCAAAGACTTGGTTTCTTTTTAGTTTGTAATAGTAGAGACCACAACCTAGTAGTAGGAGTACTTGTTTCAGTATTGGCTATTAGGATTTTGAATATTCATTGGTCTGGGTAGGCAAGGATTAAAAAAATTTTTTTGTGAGTTCATACTGCTATTATCATTTCACAATTAAAACATCTAGATTTTTACTTAACATCATTGTTTTTACATTTATTTCTCCTTCCTCCTGTGGAAATGATGCTTGTTCTCAAACTGGGATGATTTTATTACACAGGGAATTTGCAAAAATGTTAGTCCAAAAATACATTGTTGTATCTGGAAGTAGGGATGTTGCTGACATCTAGTGTGTGTAGACCAGGAATGCTGCTAAACATACTATCATGGACAGGACAGACCTAAAACAAAGAATTATCTGACCCGAAAAGTCATTAGTGTGGTGAAGAAAACTTCACGCATACTGAAGATAGTTCTGCAGCATTATAGAGGGTATCGCTCCACTGGTTAGATCTATCATAGTTAATTCTACTAGTCATGAGTTGCTGTTAATTTCAGATATTTTCAACTTTCCATTTTGGAAAGCGTATATAGACAGCAGCCTTGTGGTCATGGTATTGTTTTTTCATCTTTTTTTGGTAGCACATATTTGCATCTAAGAATTGGGATTGCTTCATTCGAGGATAAGTCCTTTTACAATTTTGTTAGTTATTTCTGTGTTTTCCTTTTCCAAGGCTTTATCATTTTTGATTCCACAGCAATCTATAAGAATAACTATCTCTCACAGCCTTGCCAGAAAAGCAGGCGTTAAGATTTGAGGGTTTTTTTGCCACTATGATAGATGAAAAGTGGTATTTTAGTGTAGTTTTAATATACTTACAGCCATTTGCTTTTCTTTTTTTGTTAGAGCACTTATAACTGCTTATTCTTCTGTCGTTAAATGATCTTCTTTATTTTTGTTACTTTGGTGACATAAAGTTAAAATATATTTTCAATTTTGTTATGTATTTGATGTTGCCCATAGTGATTTCTTTGCTGTGCTAAAGTGAATACATTGATGTTTCCTTCATAGATTCGGGATGTTAAGTCACTTTTTAGAATATTATCTGCACTTTTAGTTTATAGCTAAACATACTCATCTTTTAAAAATAGTATTTCTATATTTTCTCTTCTTTCATTTATATCTCTATTCCATGTGGAACTTTCCTGGCATGTTGTGTGAGGAATCCTGGCACATTATCTGAAGACTAAATCCAGCTTTATTTTTTTCCCACATGGCTCCATATTTTTCAAAGCTACTTTCAAAAAAGCCAATCACTTTCTATTGATGTGAGGGGCCACTTTTATTATGTACTAAATTTACATATGCAATTAGTATATTTTTGAATTTTCTATTCTAATACAGTGGTTTATTTTTTTTCATGCTAGAGTAACAAAATGTTTACTTGTGGAGGTTTTATGATACCTCTTAATGTTTGAAAAGCCGAGGCTAGCTCTTTGTTCTTTGTCAGAGTATTTCTGGGTGTGTTCTTCCTTATTATACACTTCACAATTAAGTTGTATAGCTTGACAGTATTTTTAATTAGACTTATGCACTGGTTTCTTTATAATATGATATTCCTCTCCAAGAACATAGTTTGCCTTTTCTCATATGCTCAGATCTATTGTGTTGGTATTTTTGAGATATTTCAGTCTGCCTCAAGTATGTCTTGAATATTTTTTAAAGGCTATGTTTATACTAAGTAGGATCTTCTTTTCCATATGTCTTCCTATTTTTTCATGTTTTGGGCAATATATATAGGTTATTTTCTGTTAAATTTGTAATGTTATTTTAGTAAATTTTTTACCATTCACAGTGTTTTTTCCAGTTACTCTGTCAAGGTTTTTAGATAAATATTACATTATATGCAAATAGAGATGCTCTTCCCTTTCCTATATAATTCTTATTATGCAAGGTGTTTTATCTACTCGCATTGCTTAGTATTAAGAACCCAATGTTAAATACCAGTGGACATAATAATGTTCTTATCTTTGCCCTGAATAATAGAAAAGCCTCTTGATTCTCCACTGTATAATATACTTGCATTTGGCTGCACTGCAGGAAGCTATTTAGTTTTTTGAAATCAATGTGGCCAGGCCATGGCCATCTATATAAATAGTTACAGTATCACTCACTTTAATTCAGATATACTTTTGTGAGTATGAGTAAAAAGGCATTGCTATCACCTTTGTGATAAAACAAGTTGCCCCTAGGAATGATTTTAATATGGGGTAAACTTTTCCCTGTAGTTCATGCTAGAAACAGTTGAAAATAGAGGTTGTGTCAATAGAGTTTTGGGTATTATTTTCATCTTCCATGTATGTGTAAAACCATACTACATTCCTTGATGCTAGTTCTTTCCTTTAAAATGCCCAATATAGTCAAGATGCTAAAATACTTTGCTTTCACATAGACAGTTATAGTAATGGATAAAAAAGCCTATCTAGCCAGCAAGCCTGCCCTGACCTTCACAAAGTTTCAAAGCTGATGTGCTCTTGAAAAGCTTGCCTCTTTCTGCTTCTTTTGTCTTGAGCCTAATCTACAGTCAGAACAAGTGTTTCTCTGTAAAAGACTTCCTTCTCCTCATTTGCTTTTTATTTCCCACAGTTGGGGCCATTTGTGAGCTCCTGAACTAACAAACAAAGCAAAGTAACTCTCAAAGATGTTGTGTTCAAAATGGTAATTGAAATGCCTAAGGAAGTACAATGGAATCAAAGCAGGAGGAAACTTGAATATAGGAAGTCTCTTCAGAGCTTGTTTCAATCTGCCCACCACAAACACTTTGGGTTTTGCAAGCTCTTCTAAGCTAAGTCTGGGTAGAAGCCAAGTGCTGCCTTACAAAGGCTCATGGTATGAAGTATCTACATGGGCAGGTTGCAGGATAAGAGCTCTGTCTTTTATTAGAACCAATTAAGTCTTAAATTACTAAAATTCTGTGTTGCCTCTGCTGGCATTTCAAAGCCATACTGAAAATACTGTATAGTTGTGATTTCAGGAGAGATGCCTCTTATATTCTCTCCAAGCTCAAAGCTTGCAATTTTTTTTTTAAGTTTTGTTTTTGAATGTGTAAACTGAAAAATCATGTCATCTTGCACTTGTTTTACAGTATAAAAACAAGTATGATATTAATTTCTTAGACTTTATTAGCCCTAGATCATCAACAGGGAAAATACAAAGGGATGTGCCCAAAGTCACTAGGGTAAGTCCAGCCTCAAATCCAGGTCCTACGGAGACATTGCTGCACACATCCCATTGTACTGTTTCTATGGACATTTAAGTTACATTGACGTTAAGAATGAGTGTATGTAACATATATGTAAACAAATATATGTGTAAATAGTATGTTCTTTGCTATGAAGAAATCTTAATCTACAAAATAAATGTAGGGCATGACCACTCATTTCAGGAATGTTAATCATGTGAGTGTAACAGAAAGTCTTATATTTTAAGAGTCGGTATGCTACCTATTTTATCTGTATGTGCTTGCAATTGTTTTAGTGTTTTCTTAATCTAAACACATGAGGAAGGGTTGGGGCCCTGCATTCTTTACCTGCTAAGGGGCAGAAGCCGCTAAAGTAGATGAGAGAACACCCTTCACAAGAGGAGGTTCCTGGGGTGTCTCGATCTGGCGCTCACGGAACATTGTTAGCAAAATGATTTGCTTTCCCCATCTTTTTAAGCAGGTAGGGGGGGAAGCGATGAGAAACAGGGCTTGTGAGGAACTCTAAACACAGTACACATAGGGCTGACAGATCTTCAGAGGGTAGAGGGCAATTGTTTCTTCTGAAAGGTAGGTTACACTCTCCAAGTCCCAGGAAAGGCAGACCTTTTGCAGAATGGTTAAGTGAACTTGCCTTCATGAAGCTTAAGAATTGTGGAGAGTATTAGAAACATATTTTTTAATGGAAAGTTTGGCTATGGAGCATAAAAGTACAAACTGGGTTTTCTGTCTTTACAAATCCAAAGCATGATTTGGATAAGAAACTTATTAAAATCACAAAATCACACATTTCGAGTGCCTGAATTGAACCAATGTAATTTTTAGAATATTCGGCCATGATTATCTCTACTTTCACATTTAACAATGAAAGTCACACATACAGTTTGTAGCTGCAATATATGTTATTCCAATTTTAAGTTGCGAATCAGATTCATTAATAAGGCTTGTGTATGTTCAGCACTTCAAGCTTCCAGGAACTTTCTCAACGTTTTTATTTTTACAACAACCCATGAAGAACGTAAAGTCTTGTCCGCGGAGGAAGAAAACATTGAGCTACTTTCCCTGGTATCAGCCTAGACAGCAATTTGTCAAGTGCTGACTTAAACTTGGGATAGGGTTTGTTACATTATATATTATGCTTTTCTCCACTGAACTGCATTGTATATTTGTATAAAGAAATGCATAGGAGAAAGTTTGCATTTCTTTACTTGTATACACCTGGGCAAGTCCCCTAAAAAGCCTATGCTTCGATTTCTCAATAATAAATGTGTATAATGGTAACACTTGATCTAACTTCTCTAGTGTTACAGGAAAATATCTTACTGTGAAAGTGTTAGGTATTATATGTTGCTATGTCTCACTTTGTATTTTTATCCATTGACCCTTTGGGAGAACCACATTCTAGATTCATTTACATTTGTAAATGACAATAGTGGATTAGTTTCCTATTGCTACTATAAAAAGTCACCACAAACTTACAGATTTTAAATAAAATCCACTATTATTATCTTATAGTTCTGTAGGCCAGAAGTCAAGAGCAAAATCAAGGGGTTGGCACAGATATGTTTCTTTCTGGTCACTCTTGGGATTAATCTGCTCTAAACTCAGGCAGGTTGTTGAGGAATACGGTTCCTGGAGATACAGGACTAGGGTTTCTATTTCTTTGCTGACTGACAGCAGGGACCATCTCTCAGCTTCTTAAAGCCACTTGTCTTCCTTGTCATGCTGTCCCTTCATATTCTAACTATTAATGATGTCACAAATCCACCTCATACTTAGAATCTCTGACTTTACCTTTTGTTACTGCTCTTCTGACTCAAGCTTGAGAAAATTAACTGCTTCAGGGTTTCTATAATTAGATGGTGCCCATCTGGAATCTGTTTTTCTTTCTTTTTTTTTTTTTGTTACCAGGGATCAAACCTGCAACCTCGCATTTGTCAGGCAGGTGCTTATGCAGCTGAGTTAAATCCCCAGCCGCTACCTGGAATCTGGATAGTCCAGGATCCACTTTCTGCCTTAATATCTGTAACCTTAATTACATTTCCAATGTTCCTTTTGAACATGTAGCATAACATGAAAATCCCAAAGATTAGCATGTAGGCATCTCACTGAGACGGAGGAAGACAATTCTGCATACAACAAATAATATCTGACTCATAAACTAAGTTAAATAACTTCTCCATCGTGTCTTATAGAAACCAGTTCAATTAGCTTACTATCACCTAGTAACATGATTCCACTAGTAATCCCTAGTAGGATAAATTGCCCAGGCTCCTGCCCTAAGCCAGGAATTCATTATTTCTACAAGGAATCCTGTTTGTTTACCATGCCAAATTATATGTAATAATCATAATCTGGAAACTAGGCATAGAATTTCTCTTTTTTTTTGTAGTGCTCATTTGTGTTTGGAGGGAAGGTAAGCACATCCTTCTTGGAATTTCATTATTTCTGCTCTTGTTGAGCCCCTGGTCCTGCTTCTGTACTTTCGAGGAGGTAGTCAACTTCTAACAGCCAATGCTTCTCATTATTCTATGTCTCTTCTCCAACAACGGTATACACTATATTACCTGCTTTTCATCGGTCTCTTCTAAGCCAGAAAACCTTGCTCATCTCTGAGCTTCTAAGACATCAACCTGGGGGCCAATTTTGTTCTGTGCTATATTATAAAACATACAATAACATCCCACACAAAATAAAACCGTTTTTGTGCAGACACCTTTGCCCATCCCATCGAGAGGTTTTTGTAAATGTTGGGAGGCTTTGTTCTTTCATTTACTCTTTATGAAATCTTTGTAACTTGAAACTCACAGCTCCTTTTTATATTCTGTACTCAACACAGTAATCTCTGTAAAGAAAAAAGATGTTTATTTATCATCAGAATTTGTAGCCCTGAAGTACAAGAATCCTATGAGAGTTGGGAGAACAAGACAAAATGAAGATGAAGATAGGGTTTACATGGAGACACTGAATCCCCAAGGCTCTGATTTATTTGACATTTGTGAAGTAAAATTCAACATGTTGTTTATGGCCGATTTTAAGCTTGTGTCATACCATGTTTTATGATCCTAAATGAACAAAGGAGAGAAAAATTCTCAAAGGAATACTGAACAGGTGTCTTTGGACTACAGGACATTTATTTAGTTATGTGGAGAAGGGTATCTGTTTGATGGTGAAATCATTAAGTTGCTTAAGGCCATGGATTGGAGCATGCATAAGTGGTTTCTAAAAGAAATGCAGAATGCCTTTTTTTTCTCAAACATCCTTTTGTTAAAATGTCCCTGACACTAAAAATGTTAACTAATTCAGAAAGCCTTTCTTGTCACCACTGCCAGGGAGGCTCTGGTCAATGTGAGAGAGGCCTTAATTAGTAGAGACTGGTGGAGTACTCGGGCCTAACACAGCTTGATTTGACAGAGTGATGGTTTTCTGGTCATACTAATGTAATTTTTGTTAAAGAGTTTATACTTTGGAAACTTTTGGTTCTTACTTCATAAGAAAGAATTAGCTCTAGAAACACAGTGTGACTGAAATATTTTTGCAAGGAAATCTTTTGACACCCTTTACTGACTTCCTTAATTTGACTCTGTTATGCTTTGTGTCTAGATGTGCCCCTAAGAACTCATGCAATCATGAAGCAGGTATTTCATAGGAGGCTGAATCTAGAACATGTGATGCTGAGGTTAAGGGTGTGTGATTAGTAAATCAGGTTACTGATTGGTTTGACATAGTTCTGGATAGGACTAAGGGTGTGTTATACCTGCCATAAAGTGGGTAGCCTGAATACAATGTAAGAGGCAGAAAAAATCTTCTCTCCATCCTCTTGTTGCTTTTGCTATCTTGTGGAACTCATGAACTCTGCCCCTCTGCCACATGCCACACTGCCTTGGAGGCAGCCAATTATGGGCTGAAATCTTTGTGGGCCAGATAAACATTTCCTCCCTTAACTTTGGACATCAGATATTTTATCTCAGGAACAAGAGAAAAGTAACTAAGACAGACTCATTTGAGGAGCACCTACAAGTTCATATGAGTACCTGAACTCCAGAATTATTCTAGATATTAGTTTAAATCTAATCAACAAACACAGGACTCAAACAATGCATCCATTTGAAATCTTGTCATATATGGTTGCTTATTAATTTTTTTTTAAAAATAAGGCATATCAGTCACCTGGATTTAAAACTTAGCATCATTAGTTAAGCACAATAGCAAATATCTATTGTCTTGGCTATGTAGAAGGATGGGGCAGGAGTATCTCTTAAGCCTAGAAGTTCAAGACCTGCCTGGGAAACACAGTGGAAATGTCTCAAAAAACAAACAAGCAACACTGAAACCAGAGCCAAAAAAACCACAACTAAAACCAAACCAAACAAAAATATCCACAAAATTCTACATTGCTGTAACCACCTAATACAACACCTAGACATTAGTTTAAACTTCAAAAATATTTGCAGAACAAATGTCAATAAAAGATTTCTCATCTGGTCTTAATGAAGCTCTAAAATAAGAGTGTCAGTTCTCTCTTTCCCTTCCTTCCTTCCTTCCTTCCTTCCTTCCTTCCTTCCTTCCTTCCTTCCTTCCTTCCTTCCCTCCCTCCCTCCCTCCCTCCCTCCTTCCTTCCTTCCTTCCTTCCTTCCTTCCTTCCTTCCTTCCTTCCTTCCTTCCTTCCCTTCTTCCATTAACAGTAACCAGGTGTGTGCTTTAGAGACCCAACATTCCACCTAGGATCTGCTGAATATGTACTATCTAATATTCATTCTGAAAATATTTAACAAATATCCTTCACATTTTGGGAATACTGAATACTATTTAACTGAACAAGTATAAAACCCTAGAGAAAAGTCTAAAAATGAATATGATTGCATGCTTTATTTGTATTTTACTCAAATATGCTTTGAGTTTTTAAGTAGAATTAAAAAGTTCAGGTTGGCTATGTTAAGAAGTGGCTAGTTTAAAAAACTAATTTAAAGCTGGAGATTTAGCTCAGCAGCATAAGTACCTCCCTGGCAAGTGCAAGGTCATGAATTCGATCCCCAGTACAAAAAAAGAAAAAAAAAAAGAAAAGAAAATACTATAGGTGAATTGTGTTATATTAGTCTTTAGGGCACACTTTTAGACTGTGCAGGTCCCTTAAGGACTTTAACCACAAGGTCCTTTCTATGTGTATAAGTATTAATCTCAAAGATACCCCAAGCAATATGGTTTTACATAAGAAGACCATATACTTTATTGTCTCAGTAGGAGCAATTTTGAGAGTAAATGAGTACTATTAATAATTACACCAATGGAACAGGTATAAATGGGACTCTTTAAAGCAAATAGGGTTATGTGGTCACCCTGGTAACCAGAAGGGACATAGGTTGGAGGACCAGGAACTGTTACATCCTGGCTATCGTATTATATATACAAGTCACTTTCCTTTTGGGGATATATTAAAAAAACCTAAGGATCCCACCCTAAAATGAACCCTATTTTTTCCCTTTAAAGTCTGCTTACTCTGTAGCTACAAACAGACTCAAAGGAAAAAGTCACATATTTTTGAAACAGCTTCAAGTTAAGAAGCTGTTGGCTAAAAAAGCCCATAAAGTACCCTTCTTCTCTCCTTTGTAAAACTGCTTAGTTATACAAGCTTGTATCATATTTAAAATAAATCACCACTTGCTTTCTTCCAGGTTGACAAAAATTCATTCTTACTACCTGAAGCATTGTGTTGAGGAAGATTCTGAGGGCATTTCTAGGGGTAAGAAGAAAAAGAGCCCTGATCAGTTAGTGATGCCTTCTGGGATCACAGGCACATGAGAGAGAAGCAAGAGGAAGAGAAAAGCAGAACAAATGCGTGCATGCCAATTCTCTGTCAGAACTGGGATGCGTAGGGCTCTGATTAAAAAAGAAAACAGGACGTCTTACAGTTAAGGCAAATCTCCCTCATACTGATATCCAGAATTGTGTTGGTCTCACTTTGGAAGATGAACTGAGCAGTAGAAGATGGCTAGAAACTTTTCTGTTCTTTCTGGCTCTGAATGCTCATTCATATGCACTCAAGAAGAGGACCCCAAGCTAAGCCACATGTTAGCAGCAGGAAGTCCCCTAGCAGTGGGGCAAAGACATAAGTATTTTGAGCCCACCCCTCCCCTTGCAGTCAGATTGCACTGTGCAGCCAGAATAAAGAGCCACCAGCATAGAGCCTAGCATGGGAACGCAGGATATCTAGATTCCAGTTCCTATGCTTTATTAAGGCTGTACAACATTAGATGGTGGAAATTTTCCACCATTGTTGATAAAATGAATTTAGATTTAGTGTTCCTTAGTCTTAACTTTCGGTGATTAAACAAATTGAGGACGAAAAAAAAATGAGGAATGTCTTTCTCTTTGAAAACTCAAGAAAAGTTGTCAGAGACAAGTTGATAGTAAAAGATGAAGAAACACATATCATTCTTCTATGCACAATCACAATTTCTTGAAAGAGGCAGCTAAGGTATAAATACCTTGACAGAATACTTTTTCTTTGTTGCTCTTTGAACACTATAAATCAATGGACATTATTTACTACTTACTAGATACTGTTTTCATTGCTTGTGGTTTTGACTTTAGCAGATCTTTCTACATTCTGATGTCCAGTAACTTCTTACCTGAGTGACAGCGACATTTGTCCCATCGGTGACTTCCACAGTCATGTTATAGACAGACCTCTGCTCTGCATCCAAAGGTTTTGCGATGACAATTGTCCCAACGCCCTTCTCTGCATCAAAAGAGCTGTCAAAATTCCCCCCTGATGATTTCACAGAAACAACATGAAATTAGTACATCTGAGAGCTTATTTCATATACTGAAGCTCATTTCTTTAAAGGGAACACTTACATAAAATATTTTGTGACAGGCACCCACCCCTATGTTCCAATTTACACCTCTTGAGAGTCTTTATTTCTAACTTAATTCATATTTCAAAATACAGCCTCTACAATGCATAACAGATACCACAAAAAGAATGTATTGCAAAGAAAAATCTCAGCAATAATGTTAAGAGTAGTGAAGCATAAACTGACTCCATAAAATATTTAGAAAGCTAATGGCCCTTCAGTCCCTTGTGGCTTCTATGCTATGAATTTAAAGGTCCTTTTGTTTTTCCAAAGCAGACTAAGTTCTAAGTTAACAAATAGTCCAACTATTATTGACAGAAATGAATCGATACTTTACATTTGTTCTAGGATTGATGGTAAACATTTGACTGGTAGACTTCAGATTCCCTCAGTTAAATGTCAGAAATAAAATTATGACTGTGGGAAATTTTAAAAAAAGTAAAAAAATGAATTTTATATGAAAAAATTCATTATCTGTAAATTGAGATATCTATAGTAATATGTTTTTGCCATCTTGACAGTGTAAATTAATTTTCTCCTGAATTAATAGAAAGTTTATGAGAAATTTACAAATCGGGAAAGAAGCAAGGGAAATACTACTTTATTTTGCACTAACTAATAAACAATTTATATAAAGGTTTAGAAAACTTTTCTCCCCCTTGGGCCAGCTATCACTCACAGATTATTAATGATTTGATTAAAACAACACTTGCAATGTTCACATTGCTGCTGATGTCTTCATTTCTGTGAACCAAAGTGCGGTTTACAATCTTTCCAAAATGAAAAAAAAAAAAAAATTAAGGAGGAGAAAAGATAATGTATAAGACTGGAACAGGTTTAATTGTGGGCTAATTATATTGGTATATGCTCTCAAGCTCCATTTACTTTCATGCTGTTAGCTAACTTTGTTCTTGGATAATTTTATTTAGCTATAGCATATTGGGCAATTGATTTATTGAATTTCATACTTTAGAAAAGAAAACTAAAGTCTTCTTACATTCTACATTCTTTGCATTTCTTTTTGCTGATCAATGAATAATTCACTTCTATGATAGTAAAATTATAAATGAGCATAAGTTAAGAGAAAGAATTCTACCTGAATTACTAGAATTTGATGTACTGACACAAAATAAATGATATGGTTTACTTTAAAAAAATGGTGGTACATATTTCAAGTTGCTTGCAGCTGTCATATGCACTTAAGATTATTTAATTGCCGGAGAGAACATAATTGTCCTTGACATTTAATTAAAGTTATGGAGATACAGAGGTAACAGAGCACTGCTAAGAAATGACATACTTTTTCAAAAGTTTCATCTAAAAAGAGATTCATCTTGCAGTTAGTATTTTAATTGTTATACTGAGAATCACTAAACATCTCAAAAAATCTTTTGAAGACTACAATAAGTAAAAGTGGGCAGGGGAATCTAGGTTGAGAAAAGAAGTGAGCTTAGGATACTGCTTATTATTTGAGCAGAATGTTTTATGTTAATAACCACAGGAAACAAAATGAAAGGCTGTTTCAAGAGTCTGGCATAACAGTTTTAATGGACAAAGAAAAATTATCTGCTATCAAGTGGTAGATTCTGAAAAAAGTTTGCCGTGGAAACTTTCCAAGAAAGCACATAACATTGTCTCGTAAAACTTGGGAGGAAGAAAGATGAGGAATCAACTTCTACAGCTGTTTCTAATGGGTATTAAAACACACTTAAATCACCTTCTGAACATTTTTATATAAGATTTTTACTTTCTTAAATCTAAAGCCTTATTATTATTATTAATTTATTATTTTGGTGAGGGAAATGATTGTCTGCTAGTGTTAATTGTTTTGGAAAGTAAAAATGCATAGGTCAAGGCAAAATTATAAAACCTGTTTAAAGACCAAAGAAAATAAAACTTAGAGAACAAGGAAGAAATATCTCCAGTTCTAGTTGTTGCTTAAATGACAATGATCTTGTGTGTTGTTGTTCCCTAAGATTTGCATATTCCTCAAAACATAACCTTTCCAAATAACAGAGGTGTAAAATTCACGTTTTACATATGTCATACAGATTGTGTTCTTTTTCTTAGTCTTTTTTTGTATCAAATTACATTTTTGGCAGCTTTTATGGTTATTATTTTTTAGTGTTCTTTGTTCCTGTTTTTCTCTCTCTCTGTGTTTCTCTCTCTCTCTCTCTCTCTCTCTCTCTCTCTCTCTCTCTCTCTCTGTGTGTGTGTGTGTGTGTGTGTGTGTGTGGTGTATGCCCTTGACTCTTCTTCATTCACCTATACTATTTCAAAACTCCAGACTGGAAACCCTTAAAAGGAAGAGGGGATATAGCACTTAAGAGAGGGTCTCCCGAGTATTTTTCAGTCTACCAATATGGCCAGCAGTATCTGATACTCATTTCCAGGGACATTTGCTCCCAGTTAAGCAAAGATTTCATGTAAAACAAGATCTGCCCTGAGTTTTCAAATGAATTTCTGACAAGGGACACAGAATCTAGACCAGCAGTTCACCATCAACCCTCACACAATTTAATAACCTACACTTAAGCATCCCATTTCATAAATGACTCTATATTTCTCCCCCAGATCTCATTTTTCACACTCCCATTTAAGTCTGAAAGGTGATTCCATTTTTGCAGGAACTATGTCCCAATCCTCTGGGGTAAAAATATCCAATGGAAGGAGCCCATTTCACTTGAGGTGTTCTGTTTAAACAAGGTGTGCTTCCTCAGAGCCAGTAACAGAACATGCAAAGCCAGTGTTCAGTGCGACAGCAGAGGCTAAATAAAAGGTGGGGAAGGGGAGGACACTGCGGAGCTGGTTGGAGTTTCACAAAGTGGGAAATTAGAAATGTCACAGCCTGAGCGTTGCTGCAGGGGTGTGCGGCGGAAATGGTTAAAAGCAAGGTTGTGAACAGCCCACATAGCAGGTAATTGACATTAGGGACATCTTTTTCTGACCAGTTTTGGTCAAGACAGGTATAACAGAGTAAAAAAGAACCAAAGAGGTACACTGGATTTCTACTGGGTTCTAAAGTTAAATATAGCAAAGGGATGGCCTAAAAAAGACTTTAAAATAGGACATGAATGAAAATACTTTGAGCCAGGAGCTAGTGCTTGAAGGCTCCGGGTAACAGGGCATTGGGCCATGATTAAATCAAGGTTTTTTTTTTTTTTTAGAAACGTATAAAAACACCACCATCTCTCCTTAAAGGGACTGAATGACGAAAAATCCCACAAGTCTCTATCAGAGGAGCTTTCCTAACATACGAGTCCTCTCCACTGCATGTATAGTTTTAAAAATATCATCCTAAATCTAGTAGTCATCAAGGAAGGAGAATCTTCCAAAACACCGAGAGGTTGAATCTCAGTGAATTAAGGGAGTCGTACACAAACTGTTCATGCAAGTTCAGCACGTACACCAAACTTCGGGAGAAACGTTAAACAGCTGCCATGTGATCATGAATAGTTTTCTGTCTTGGAATAAAGCAAGAGCATAGCACAGTACCAGGCTGAAAAAGATATTTCCATGAAAAGCTTCCTGACACCAGGTGGAGGTCAGAAAACAGCACGGAAAGGAAAGTTCCTTTTAGAATGTGGCTTAACATTCAGTTTCTTCATACAATTAATATATAAACTGCTTCCAGGATTTTAACTATTTTTCTGAAGTTTTTTCACATGTGCTTCTATGGGTGAGACAGAGAAAAGAGAGGCCTATGTGAGATCACATGATGGAAATAGGGATGAGTAGGAGAAATAAAGTGCTGAACATTAGTTGAATGAGCAGAAGTCACTTAGGTGGAAGAACAGTTGTCTTAGAAATGAACACGGCTTTTCACAGGAGATGTGAGTAAGAGTTTTGAGATGAAAGAAATATAATCACTTGTTTAGGAAAGACCCAGGGATGCTCAAGGTCAGTTCAGAGAATAAGGTCACTCCTAGTGCTCTTGGAGTTTAACTTGCCTACTTGATCTTATTCTAAATAAGCCATAGCTCCATGGTGGGTAGGACTTAAGAAGGCAGGGATAAGCTTAAGACACAGCAACAGCCCAGAGTCCAAAGTTTGCAAGAATATACAATAAACTGAGGCATAGGTGTCCTTTACATATCTACAACACAGAAAAACAGTCCTGCTAATGCTGGACCTATGTCCTAGCACTATTTGTGAATTATTTTTAAAGACTAGCTTTTTGCCTCTATATGCTGGGTAAGACAAAGATATTTTAGCTTCTTATTATCTTCAAGGAAAAGCATTTTTTTCCTATTCTAATTTGGTGAGAAAGTAAAAAATGAATGGAGTATCCCCATCAAATTGCGGATATAGAAGTACTGTTTGAAATATGTAACAATGGTGGCCTTGGGTTGGGGGTTTAGCTCAGTGGCATAGTGTCTGCCTTGCAAGCAGGTAGTTGTGAGTTCGATCCCCGGTACCGATTAAAAAAAAATAATGGTGGCCTTTACACTTCAAATATTTGCCATCAGGATGAAGATTCAGGGACTGTACTGTGAACCAGATTGTGCGCACTCTGGAAAGTATGCAAATCAAGGAGCTGCTGAGCTGAAATCATAGTCTCCTGAGAAGTGTGATGATATATGATAAAGGCACAAAGGATTGTGGGTTATTTTTGTTCTCTTAATTTTCTTTTCCTTTTAACCCAGAGAAGGAACATGCTGTGCATTGGGCTGTTTAGACAGAACAGCTGAACTTTATTATGCTTCTTTTTAATTACAACTTTCTCAGCTCAGTTACATGTAGGACTTCTGTTTCTGGAAGGTAAAGAGAGTCCGGCTACATAGCAGTGTAAGTAACCGTTGCTTTAGAGGCAAGAGAAAACATCTGGCACACATTTTGTGTAAGAGTCATTGCTTAGGAACAAAATCTTGCTAATCATATAAATTTTGTTACTTCATATCATGGTTGGAGGAAAAATTATAGTTAAGTTTGAATCAGGTACATTTGAAAAAGGGAAGATGAGGAGATCACACTCTCAGGGGAAAAGCATGCTGAAACACTTTCTCTGTGTACTTACTGAGAATTCATTAGTTAGAGTATTTGTAAACTGCCAGAACTGCACCAGAACGCTGTGCGCTCTGTATCTCAGGGTGTATATAGGTGTCTGTATGTTTCAGGTCTATAAAAGGAACAAATCTTGACTCATTTTGGAAGAGTCAGAAGACTATTTACCAGAACAGGAGCTGAACATTAGGAAACTTCATTTCAGATTTATGCTGACATTATATTTGTGCTTTTCCTTTGCATTTGCCGATGGTATATTGTGCTCTGAAGCAGTAAGTGGCACTGTTCTCTCCCTGTCCCTGCTATGTTAGTTTGGTCAAAAAAGATGCTTAGATAACGAGTAAAGGAAGAAAGAGATCAAAGTTTCCATGACTGAAGACAAATAAGCAAGAAATCTTGAAAAAAGTATGAAACATCTGGATATGATAAAGGAAACAATAGATGTTTAGAGCAGGGAAAAGATGATGGAAAAAGCAATGGCTCTGACAGATTAGCAAGATTTGCAAAAGGGAGATTTGGTAAAAGGAAGACCTTATCAACACTGAAAGCAACCAGCACCTGGGTTCACTTCTACAATGAAATAAAGAGTTGGCTTTTCAAGGTATTGTTGGCTGGATGTGGGGATGGAAATAAAATCAAGTTCTGTTTGGGCATCTGTCCCAGTAAGCTCAATTTGTAAAAGAAGTTACATATCACCAGGCTTATGGTGAAGTTTCTGATGGGAGCATACAGACCAGAGGGATAACCCTGCAAGTGTTCATGTCAAGAACCATTCAGTGCCTTGAGACTGCAGGGTTGTAGAGGAGTGAAGCACTTAGAACACAGAGATGAAGAAACAAAACAGAAATGAAGAAATAGGAAAACTAATGCTCTGTCTTGGATAATGTTTTCTGGATTGATTTGGGCAGCCCAAAGTCTTCTTCCATTGAGGATCTCATTTTATAAGCTAAGATTCTCTTCTTGGCCCAATGATGTTCTCATTTTGTCAAATATTCTAAGCTTGCTGTTGCTGGGAGTACAGTGGATGGTCACCCTGATCTTGCATTCATCTCAGGAGCTATCAGTAATATAAACCTATTGACTTCCTGGTATACTTCCCTCCATCACCACAGTTGATTTGATTCATCCTTGGGAGATAGCAACAGAAGCATATGCAGGAGGAAGGAATGAGGGGGACACTGACTTGGACACTAATGATTAAGCATAGAAACAGGACAAATAAATGAAACATACAATAGCACAAAAGAATGCTCACATGAAAATCTTGCAAGTAAAGTTGCATGCATCCCTATTAGGCATGTTTATTTACACACAAACAGACAAGTGGGAATGCTGATGAATTGCAGACTAGACCTGGATGATAACATCAGGCAGTATTAGAGAAAGGTGTGCTTCCAAGATTTCTGAAGTAGAATACAAACGTGAATATCTCAGAGTATATGGGTGGTAGGTAGAATGTGCCACGGGTCAGGCAGTTTCATATATAGATCATGCCAAGGAGAAAACAAGCACTGTCAGGCAGTGGAGTTATGGGCAAACTGGAGTGTGAAAGAAGAGGGAAATAAATCCGTAGCTAATGAGAGAGGGTAACTCTCTCAGTACAGCACATGTCAGTTCCTACTGTACTCTTCTTTGATCTACATCACAAAATATTATTGCACATATTCCTGGAGACCTGGAACCAGGCAAATATGTTCAAACTGAAATGCATTTCCCTATGGCAGAAGTGGAGAAATTACAACAGGTAGTTGGATACACACAACTAGGTGAGGAGATATATATGCAAAGAAGAAACTGCTTTGGGCAATATCTTGATGAAGTGAGAATTACTGTGAAGATAAAGTAGTGGAGACATCCTCCATGAAGCAGAAGAGGTTCTATTTCAAATGTGTTAAATAGAGATGAAGAATAAATTGAAAACTTTGCATCAAGAATGACATATATGGGAATGGTATGGTTAATGCCAATTAAGTGAAATAAAGATGTTCTACCAAAAAAGCCTTTTTTGGGGGAGTTCAGAAGACTCTCTACTGAGGTTTGTTCTGGAGCCATGGTATATTCTTTTTCGGTACCTCATTAAAACAGATGTGGAACATCCTAATCCTTTCCCCAGATCCAGCCATCCTGGAGGACAGGCAGGTTCCTGCCCATCCTGTTCAGGCACTGACATGTGGAAGGAAATGATTCCCCCAGATCAGCTCTCTTTGGATTCTCTGCCTCCCACAGAGAAGCGTGGGAAGTCAGCTTCGGCTCACCCCAGTGTCAGATCAGGGCAAGCTCGCTCTCTGCTCTCTCCTCTTAGCAACAGCCTATTTTGTTTCCCACTCCTGGGTGCTCGTTTCCTCTCCAGTGCCTCTCCTTGCTGGTGTGTGGAGGGCCGCAGTGCTATTTAGCCTTTTCTTTTTGCAGCCTGGCATGCTTGCTTGCTTTCTTTCAAGGAATTTAAAGGTTGGCTCCCAAGGTCTATCCTGCACACTTCCATCTGCTTTCTCTATTTAGCTTGTTGGGGAGGCTTCCTGGCTGTATATCTATGTTCCATTTCCTTCCTTTCTTTTTGTGGACAGCAGCCAGGGGACTTTTCTGATGGTTTTTTTTTTTTTTTTTTTGGTCTATCAATGGCACCAATGCTGTAAAACACAGGAGCTGGAATACATTTTAATTTATTTTTCAATTGGAAAAGGCCTAGTTAAATAAACCAACTTATGAAAATTTAAAAACAACAAAAAACTCACACACCTCACAAGGAAAGAAAAAAATCAACCCCCCTCCAAAAAAACCCAACCGAACCTCAAACAAAGGAGTCATTGGATATGAGTAATGCAATAGCTGGTAGAGGCATGTATGAAATCTGTGGGCTGCACGTCAGCCTGTCACAGGCAGTTATGAAAGATGTAATTCAATTTGCTTCAGAAAAAAAACCATAAAAGGCAGATTGGATAGTTGTATTTTAGCAAATGTGTTTGCACTAAGGGTACCTTCTGTTGAACAGTTCTGCCCACAAGCTGTCTGTAGAATATAGAACATCTCTCGAGCATGCTTGCCACCTTGAAGCAGGGCAGTCGGGAGCAGAAAAAAAAGAACAGAATGCAGAAAAAAGGTGAAGAAAAAGAGAGAAATGAAGGACAGCAAGTCTAGTACCATCAATACATTTAGAAATGAGATTAGCCAAGTGTGACAATAGAATTTAAATGACACACAGAAAGACATTAAGATTGCAGTAAATAACATACTATGGAAAATCCAGCCAGAGAGCACTTTCTGTTCAGCTTAGCTACAGAGTTGGAACGAAAGCACAGGTTGATTATTCATTTTACTGGCTCTTTTGAATTCCAGTGCTGTGTACTTTTTAATCTTAGCAGTAATTGTTAGGATTTTTTTTTTTTTGGCTGTTGTTTGCCTTTTCTTTTCCTTTTACCCCCTATGGCTAGTTGCTCCAACAGTTTACTACTTCCCCCATACACCTCCTGAGGACTTAAACTTACCGACTATGTCAAACCACAGAGGGGTGTTGGCTGGCTGCACAGAAACCACCCCCACAATCTCGGTCACTCTATCGCTTTCCATTACTGTGAAGTTATAAAATGGCTCATCGAAGGTCAGTGGTACAGGTGAAGGGGGTGGTTTCTTAATCCATTCAATGTGGAGGCGAGCCGTGGAGAATTTCTGTGGGCGGCCATTGTCCACCGCCTTTATCTACTCACAAACAGAAAGAGCATAGAAAGATGTCTTAGCACTCTGAGTCTGCAGAAGTTTATGTTGTCATTCGCATTGTGTTGGGTCCAGAGTGTATCTGAGCACAGCGCTGACAAGGGGACGAGAAGAGTAGAGACTTGGGAAGGCTGGATTGTAGAATGCTGGGGACACTTAACCTCGCTTGGGTTAAGGCTCACTCTACCTTTGCCAGAGGCTAATCTGAGCCACCACCAACTTTATATCTGTTTGAAAACAGATGCTGCATGCACAATCTGTCATGTTTTATGCACATGAATTACACAGTTTACGTGAATAGGAATAGCTAATTTGATTTCTTACAGCATGACTCTGGATTTCACTTCTGATGGTGACACTTGAAATACATAGTTCTTGAATACATAGTTCTTGAAATACATGTCAGTGATATGTGTGTGTGTGTGAGTGTGTATGTGTGCATGTATGCATGTGTGTTTTGCAGCTTTTCATCCTGCTTTATGCTGGAGATGCACCCCACTTATATAGTTCCCTGAAAGATGATGGGTACAAGCATGGAAAGCAGTACTTTGGGCCCACTGCCTCTAAGTCTCTCCAGTTATACCAGGTATGAAGGGGTGAAGAAGAATTGTCCTGGTGGCAGCATGGGTCCCTGGAGGCAGTGTGGTGGTGGAGGATGATGTTAGTGTGTTCTCTGTGGTCCTGAGTTGGCTGCTATAATGGCTGAGGGAAGGCAAGTCTCCCCAACCAGCTAGAGAGAACAGCTACAGTGTCCTGAAATCAAATGGAAAGGTCAAAAATTCCAAGGAGCAGAAAACACTGACATAAAACTAAAAATAAATAAATATTACTTAATTTAAAAATATCATATTTACAAAGTAAAATGTATGTGTACACAACCAATAGTGATGGCCTTTGAAAATAGCAACAACTTCTAGCATCCTCATACTATATGTTCACAGATGACCATTTTGTGCCAGAAAATATCCACAGAATAGAGTCCTAAAAGATAGAGTCCTTGAGTCAGGAACCATAGGGCTGGGACAAGAATTTGAATACAAATTGGTGTTGAAGGAAGAACTTGTAGGAGAAAGGAAATAATGTCTGAATGGGCGGGTGGGGGGTAATTGCTAAGCAAGGATGTGATCCTTGCTGACTCTGGGGTGAGACAGGGAGCTCTGAATCATGATTTATTGAAACTGTGATAGAGTTCTGACATATGAATCCTGAGGCAATGAAGGTTGGAGCTTTGTATTCGGCGGTAAGTCATATATTGTTTGTGGGCCCTTAGACTGGGAATGAAATTATATTTGTTCATATTAGATTCAATTAGATTGTTCTTTGGCCAACAATCTCCAATAGATAAAAGGGCATCTGTGAGACCTTAGCAGCCAATGTTCACAGCAGGAAGAGGACAGAAGAATGAGTCTGATAGAGGGGATCCAGGCTGGGTACCAACAGGACGTATCATAGCTCGTCTCATCCTCAGAAACCTCCAAACAAGTGTCACAGGTCTGATCCCCACCACACATTTCCATGCACATCATTCAGACATGAATAGAGATTCACAGTGGCCCTTATATCCTTTCAAGTGTCATCACAGAGGCGAGGTTGAGGGTTATGTTATAAGGAATCAAATTAGGTATATGACTGAACGTCTTGTCTCTGTCCATAATGTTCTGGATATGTTCCTGAGCAGAAAAAAGAACACAATTACAGGAATTAAAAAATAAATCAAAGGACTCAAACCATCCTTTAATATAATAGAGGACTGATTATATACAGAAGAGAAGGATTAGAACATAGACAAGAGAGGTGGGTGGCACCAACTGTTGACAGTTGTCGAGATCCGAGAAAGTTTCTGTCACTTATAAGGGTGAACCATCATCTATAGCAGAAGGATGGCACTTTATATCTAAAGTGGTTCAGGTGGGGAAGCAAATAGGCACATTACAGACAACAGTTTACTAGTTGAAATGGAACCTATATTTGTGTTTAATTTTTTAACTTAATGAAGAATTTAGTCACTGTTAATTTTTTTCTTTCTTTCTTTTCTTTTACAAAATAAGCAGTATTGTGATTCATGTCTCACAACTTACATGGCTAAATTCATGTCTTATCACATTGTCAACAATTGCAAAGTTTGCTTAATTTGGAAACACACTGAGTGATATGTGGAGTGACAGGTGTGATATGTTACCATGCTATTGCCCTTACCCTCAATATTAGATCTATGTTCACTGCCTTGGGAGTGATTTAGGACTAATTATTTAAGAATACCACCAAAACAGGAAAGAATTCTCATCTCTACTTGCCTACCTGCCAAAGTTTTCTACAGCTACTTATCTGCATTTTTTACTCTAAATATTTATTATTAACAAAATATTACATAAATAAGAAAGTGCCCCCACCCATTGATGTTGCTGGAATTCAGAGGATCTTACCGTTAAGATGTCATAACTCCCTGCTGTAAATTGCTTTCTGGAAGAAACCATGCCGGTTTTAGGGTCAATAAAGAACTTTCCATCATCATTCCCATCTATGATACTGTAGGAGATTTCTGCGTTGGGGCCCTCATCTCTGTCAAATGCAAAAGCCCTGTAAATGGGTTCTCCCCTCTTCTTTCGATCACGTTCTGGTAGCTTGATCTGGTAGACCTTCTCAGGAAACTGGGGCTTGTTGTCATTTTCATCCAGAACCTGGACCACTACCCAAACGGTCGATTGTTTTGGAGAAGAGCCACCATCTGTCACAGTTACCTGAGTTTTGAAAAAGAAAGCACGGATGCAATCAAAAAAGATAAAGGTTATCCTTGCTAATCCTCTCCCCATGTCTTCCACAAAGATTGGAAGCAGGCTAGGGAATTTCCATGTAAATTTTGCATAGTTCTCTCATACAAGGGGAGATTTCCCAAAACTAGTAATGAAATCATTTCTGAAAGGGTAGTAGGGAAGCACATCTCTTCCAGTCATTTTCTGCTACCAGGCAGTTGGCTTTTAAAACATAAATGTGCTTCACACAATGCAGGAGGTAGGAAGTTCAGCATCAAGTCATCAGTGGTCTGTGGGGAGAGTGCATTCCTCATAGGCAGCATCTTCTAACTATGTCCTTACACGGAAGGGGAAATCCAGCTCTCTGAGGTCTTTTTTACAAGGACAATCCTTACAAGAGAGCATTGTCCCTCATAACCTAATCACCTGGGGATTAGGTTTCAATGTAAGACTCTTGGAAGGCTGGGGAATACATAGACCTTATCAAGAACTCATTTTGGTGTGAAGTAAAGAGAGAAAAAATAGGCCTAACTTTACAAAGGATGCTACAGTGGTTTATATAGCATTAGTGTATCTAAAACATAAACCCAACAGATATAAAATGCAATATCACCATTATTATATGTTGGCCCATGGTGTTTCTGCTGATTCATGACCAATGATCTTATCATGCAAATTTTTCTGGAATACATTTTCTTCTTTTTCATTCCAACTTGCTATGAGCTCAAAACTCTTACATTAAAACTCTGACTCACCAACGAGACTCTCTAGGAGATTGCTCTGTTAGGGAGATGACTCAGACTAAATGAGATAATAAACATGGATCCCTGACTTGAAAGAACTCTAAGAGACACCAAACATCTCCATTTCTCTCTCTGCCATGTGACTACACAATGGGAAATCCAAGAAGAGAGGCTTCACCAGAAACTAACTGCCAGAACTTATGGGTCTCCACTTTATAGTTTTCATATTCAGGTCACCCTCAAATTTATATGTTGAGCCCTGATGCAATAGTATTAAAATACTGGGCTGTCTACTGGTGATTAAATCATGAGGATTCCATGAATGGAATTACTACCCTTACAAAAGAGGCCAAGGCAGGTTGTTTGTTCCTTTCTGATATAGAAGATGTCATTATGAGAAAAAGGTCCATTCTAGATACTGGATTTACTGATGCCTTATCTTGAACTTCATGGCATCTAGATCTATAAGAAATAAAATTGGCTGTTTGTAAATTACCGAGTTGAAGGTATTTTGTTATAGCAGCTTGAACAAAGTAAAAGTCTCCAGGATTGCGAGAAATAAATTTCTATTGTTTAAGCCACCTTGCCCTTGATATTTTCATATAGCACCACTTGTACACTAAGACACGACTTCATGTAAAATTTGTTTTTAACTTGCCATTGAATGAAACAAAAGTTGCAATGCATATATTACAATTTAGATGGATGCTTTTAAGTTCACTTGACAGCTAAAATGTTTTACCAGTTATAAAATAAATTTTTCTTTTCCAGGTAATATGAGAGGTTGGACACCTGTTCCCTTATCTGTGGTGTGATTCTTGTGTGTGTGCAAGTGTATGAAAATCAAGAGTAAAGAGAGTAAAATGAAGAACATATAAATAAAAATTTTCATGGATATATTCAATATTTTGAGTTTTTGTAGGAATAATTTTTGTTACATTAATGTGTGAATTATGACACAGTTTTAAAGTATTCTTTTGTGTACTATCACATTTTCTCTTTCTTCTTTTTTTAGATCTCTCTTGAGTCAGGGCTTCACTATATAGTTCAGGCTGGCCTTGAATTCACTGGCCTTGATCCTCCTGCCTCAGCCTCCTGAGTGCTGGGATTACAGGTGTACTCATTCACTTTCTGAAACATATGGTTCAGTAAGTGAAGCAGATTTATTTTCCCCCATTTTCAGATGAGAAAATAGAAGCTTAATGATTCTATAGTTAATAAATGCTAAAGCTAGGTAATAAAGTTTTGGCTTTTCTCAATTTTTTGTTAGCCACAAAACTTGGTGAATCTACATTTAATCTTTAAATCATTACCATGTGCAAGACAATCTATTATTTGAAAATATGTATTTGGTGGGTAGAAGGAATGTAAAAATGCACTCGTCACCAATAAGTGAGAAACAACAATGAATCAGAGCACCCGATTAACCACTTTCTCCTTAATAAAGCAATCTGACAAGAATGACAGTAAAAGAGATGAAAAAAAATGCGGAGAAACAAGAGTGTTTTCAAAATGGAATCACAATCTAGTTTCTCTTATAAGCTATGTAGAATAGCCTTAACAGACTTTAGATAAATTTTCAGTCTTTCTTTCTTTGAAAAATCAATCAAGTTTTCTTCCAAGGTTATTTTCCCAGTTGGTTTGCTGTGCTCACGAAGGAACCACTCAGGGCCAATCTATGCCAAGGCCGGATTTTGCCTGTTGAGTTGTTTCCTAGATTACTGAGCTCTAAAGAGGCACGTTCTGCCGCTCCTGCCGGACGCAAATGTTAGACTCCCAGGTGAGCTGTTTTGACCAAAACAGATTGATTTCTTGGCTGCTCAACCACTTTTTGTTTCTCTTTTTTGCTTAAACGGCCCCTTTCCAAATCCAGGAAACTCTCACTGTCTTCACTATGCACAAAATCACCTCACGGTCGATAACTGCCCTTACAGCAGGCTCTGAGGCTGGAAGGCTGATAAAGAAAGACAGAGCTGCCCCTTGGAGGATCTTGCTGCTCATGAAGGTGCTCTCTTGCACAGCAGCCCTGGATTCACATGGCAGCCTCTTGAGAATGCTGCCTACAGGTGGGAAGCATGGCTGTCTCAAAACTCATGAAGACACAGTCCGTTCCATTATCACCTCACTTCAAGCACCCAGTCCCTGGCTTCCTCAGGCCACAAGGGCATCTCCATGTCCTCAAATCCTCTCCCTTAAGTGCTGTTTATATCTCTTCTCTTGTCACTGAGATTCAGCTGACATGTCACTTCTTTAAGGCTGCTTCTGACCCCACAGACCAATTTAAGGTACTGTCAGATACTTTTCTTTTGTCCCACTTCTTTTGGTGGAAAATAATTAAATGCATGATATTCTCTGCTGTTGTTAATAAGTTACTTACAGGAAAACACAAACCTTGCTTGTTTGGTTCACTACTGTCCTCCTGTGTCTAGACAGAACATGTTTCGCAAACGCTAACTTAGTGGCTCTAATTGAAGTCTGAGCAGGACAATCTCCTTAGAAGAAGCAGTCTCACACTGCAAAGCCTTCTGAAATCATTCATTCCCTTTATCACATAACCTCAAACTGTCTTTCCTGTTTATTTGCCAATTACTCCTCTATCTCTTTATACAGGGCTTAATTTGTTTCCTATGTGCTGATAATTCTCCAATGTGTGTTTCTTGTCTTTATTTCTGGATCACCTTCTGTACCTCTTACACGTACCTCAGTAATCTAAAAGCAAAAAGCTGAAATCATTATCCTTAAGACTCTTCCCTCTGTGTTCACGGTCTTGTTGAACGACACTCCTACTTCCTCACCCACTAATGCACACCGGAAGCCAGGCCGGCATCTAGGTTCTCCTGATAACTGTGCACACCCAATCAAGGCTGGAGGCAAGCTAACACCCCCATGCCAATCTTTTCTGCTACATTGCCACAGTATGGGTTCTTTTACATCTTACTGGGATAGCTATGGCAGTATTTTGGTATCCCTAATTCCAGTCTTTACTGTTGTTGTTAAGTGCTATTGCTTCTTTTAAAAATCTGATTATTCCACTGATTATATAATACTTTTCAGGGGCTCCCTGAAGATAAGGATCAGGGTGGCCTTGATTACCATTATGTACTTTCTGCCCCTTTCTACTTTTGCGTTCATTTACAAGGCAAGCTTGCATGTTCGTGCATGCCACGCTTTTACAGCTCCATGTCACTGCACAGCCAGTTATCTCCATGGAATGCCTTTTCTTAGAAATATACCTGCTTTATCTAAGAAACTTTGCTCAAAAAAGCCTAAGCAGTTATTCTTCCCTCCTGTCGACTGGTGTAAGTGTTCTTGAGCATGTTCTCATTCCACTGTCTGCATAGTTCCAGGACACCACTTATTATCCTGCATTTTAAGTGCCTACTTGCTTCCTGATTTCCATTCAATTCTTCCAGACTGTGAGCAACTGGAGGTCAGGGACTGTCTCTTAGTTGCTGTTGTTTTCTGGCACCTGGTACTGCGCTAAGTGCCAAATAAATATTGATGAATGAAACCAAGAATTAATTAACACAAAACTTCTCACTAGGATAATAAATGTAAAGAATATTGAGACATTGAAGGGTCTTTAATAAGTGAAGATATGGTCTCCCTTGGGAATCTGGTTGTATGACTCCAAGAATAGGGGTTAGATAGAGACTGATACAGCTTTAACTCTAGAGTTTATGTCCACTATACAAAATCAAGAAAACTACCAAGCCCAAAGCTGCGCAAAAATTTCAGCCAGTTCTGAAACTGTGCTCACCTTTGTGAATATTTATCTACAATTTACTGAAAGTTTTTTCTCATGTTTGGCTTTCTTAGCACACTTTGAGCTCCCCAAAAGCAATGACCTCATCTTGTTCAATTCTTTCCCAAAATTAAGTGTACACTTGATAAGCATCTGCTGAATTACTAACTTCATTTTATTTTTTCATTATTCTTTTTGTAAATGCTCCCATCTACACTGCCATGTTTGGCTGGAATATTAATCACTGATGATTCTCTCAGACTTTGTATATAGACTTGCATTAGGCCTAACCCACACCTTCCTGTAGGAAAGAAGTAGCAGTGCTGGAAACTGAAGCAAAACAGAGACATTCCCATCATCTCCTGTGTATCATTTTTCATTAACGATGCTGGGAATGAGCCATTGTTTAGGAGTAATCCATTCACACTCTTGCTCTGCACAGCCTGATAGAATATGGACCACCTTAACCTAGTTTTTCTGCCCTCCTAGCTGATCAATAATTAGTGTTCCTAGCAATTAATCAAAAGCCTGAAAGATTAATTTCTTTATGTGCTAACAGCTAACAGAAGGGAACACAGTTTGGTACCACTGGAAAATCAGCCAAGTCTGAAGCCCCTTTTAGTTTTCTAATCCAGGCCCCATGAATCATAATAACACAATTACAAAGAGGGGCATGTTCTTAAATCTATTCTTGGAAGGTGAAAGAACTATACAGGCCCCCAAATGGATGGATGTTTAGAAATTTAGATTTTGACAGCTGTTAGAAAACCATATTTTATATTCACTAAAGAAACCTTATATGTTTTTATTGTCTCCAATAGAATATAAATACATAAACTGCATCAGAGTACAGAGCTGGAATCTTGCTTATTGCCTTGTCCATAGTGATTATAAAAGTATCTAAGAATATATCCAATACACCTGAGTTGGAACATTCAAATGTGATATTCACTTCAATCATCAATGTACCATAAACTGGATGCATTTGTTGGTGCACGCCTATAATCCAAGGTCTTGGGAGTCTGTGGTAGGAGGATAACTACATTATAAGCTCAAGGCCAGCCTGGACCAAATGGCAATATCCTGCCTCAGAAAAAAAATTAAAGAAAAAAAAATATGTATCATAAATGGCCATTTTCAGAACATCATATTTAAAAGTGTGGCCCCCCTTCTGTGTTATGTCTGTCTTTGACATTATCATTGATATTATATATTTCATTTATATGCTTATTTATGATGTATGTGTCCCTACAGAAATATAAGATCCATAAAGCATAAATTTTCATTTATAAATACATTTCTGGCATGTACTATAGAACCTAGAGTGTAGTAAACATTCAATAAAACTTTACTGAGTGAGTGAAGTAAATATTTATGTAATATCCTTTAGGTAAAAATCTCTTTTTCAGGCAAACTTGAGGAAAAGTAAGATAACATGGATTTCGACCACATTCACCCATTGCCATGTCCCAAATTCTCTGTATTACTCAGACTCATTGAAAAAAATCTCAGTGTCTTATGAAGAAAACCTTGAATGCGCTTAAAATAAAGCAACCCTTTGATTGCTCACAAATAAAAATTATATGGCATACAAAATGATGTTTAGATGTATGTGTACACTAGAATGGCTAAATCCAGATAATTAACATTTGTACGGTGTTACCTCACAGACTTGTTCTTTTGTGATATTTACAAGCAAAATCTTTCATGATAATTTCCAAATATATGTCATTAGGTTTTCATACCAAGTGACCTGAAGGTCGGAAACTTAATAGCTGCCCTTTCCTAAGGCTTGAGCTCGCAGCCCGGCAGGGCACCACTTGTGCCATAGCCTAAGATTCACAATCCCAGAGTCCAGATTCAAGGTGCTGGGTGATAAGCCTCAAATTTAGATGGGAAGAGAGCTAATTAATCTGGGATGTGTTTTAAAAAATTCCATAATCTTAAAAACCTTAAAGATATTTGAGAATTTCTAACTCAAATTGAAAAACTCTAGCTATAATTTAAAAACTGTAATTTATGTAATTATCATTAATTGTACCAGTTACATCTTTCAGGATGTTTCCACACATACCAGTTTCCTTTTCAAAACTCAATGCAAGATGGAGCAGTAGCATATTAACTTAGACCTGGATAAACCACCTCCACTGTCCACGAGACAACATCACACACTAAAGTGTGCAGTTTCGGACTGGCTTTATTTTGGATGCCAGCTCAAGTATCACAGTTTTGTGATATAAAAGAGTTAAAGCACTGTGGTCTTTTCCTCTTGAAAGCAGTAAGCTGTAAGTGGATAGTTTCTTTTTAGGACCCTAAGTGCAGGATTCTGTATTTAACCTTATTGACGTTTCGGTTATAGAAAGTGATTTCTACTCTAGGCACTAAACACTCACAGTGAGAGCCCCAGGCCATGCATTGTCGCTTTTAATTACAACTATTTATTTATTTATTTGATTTTTTGCAGTACTGAGGAGTGAACTCAAGATCTTTATATTGAGTTACATCCCCAGCCTTCTTCAAAAATTTTAAATTTTGAGAGAGGGTCTTCCAGGTTGGACTTGCATTTGTAATCCTCATGCCTTAATCTCCCAGAGTGCTGGGATTACAGGCACCATGCCCACCATGCCCTGCTTTCCTACAACCATAATATGAGACGAGAACTATTATTACATCCATGAGACAGATAGGAAAAGTGAACTGAAGAATTGGTCCAAGATTCATAAGTTATTTTAAACCTGGCTCTAAAGCAGGGATCAACAAATTACAGCCTGTTTGGCTGCCTGTTTCTACAGCTAAAGTTTTAGTGGGATGCGGCTATGCCTATTCATTAACATATTTATGTGCCAGCTTTTACTGTACAGATTCATGGATGAGTAGCTGAGGCAGAGAACACAGAGGTAACAAACCCTAACATATTTACTATTTGATTCCTTACAGAAAAAGTCCATTGACTCCTGTCTAAATCATTGCTTTGCTGCTTCTTGGCTATATAGGTTGATCAACCCTAACATGAAAATTTGAAATTTGAAATATACAGAATCAGAAATGTTTTGATCTGTGACATGATAACACAAATGCAAAATCCTACATGAAGGCCTACTTCATGTAGCAGGATCCAGTCAAAATGCAGGCAAACACTAAAAATATTGAATAAAGCTACCTTCAAGCTATACGTAGAGGGCATATATGAAATATAAATGAATTGTGTGTTTAAATTCCGGCACCTTCTCCATTGTATATCCAAATGGATATGCAAATATTCCTAAATCCAAAACACTTTCAGTTCTAAGCATTTTGGATAAGGGATTTCAACCTGTTTTGGGATCATTTATTGCATGCCAGTTTTGCTTAAACCTCTGCTTGACTGTCATTGTTTTCCACAGGAAACCTCGAGGCATTGCCAATTCTATTCTACACCTGCAGCCAATGAGGCTCAGACGTTAAACAACTTGTTGTACAAGGCCAGCCAGTCAGTAAGGAACAGAATACATGTCTGCGCCCAAGTCAGTTTACCATCATGACTCACATGCTTTTCCCTGCCCTGTACAGCCAATGGAGCAGCATCTGCTAACCATCTGTTTAAAATTCCCTACTCGAGTGAGACTTTGGATCCACATCAAGATACAGTGTGCTTCTACAGTAAAGCCTTCGTATTTTGATAATTGGAACCATTTCTGACCATCTCCCATTTCTGGACACCTTTCACATTCTTCTCCATTGCTTAAAACCTGTCACTGGGCTACAGGGTATGACTGTAATTTCTTCCAGCATCCCAAGACTTAAGACCTAAACTTAATGAGTGCGACTAGATCCTATTCAACTATTTTTTGGCACCTATGGGTCTGCAGCTCTTTCTCACAAAATTTGCTCTGCCTTTCTGGACACAAAATGATTCTCCCTGACTTTGATAGCAGGAAGGGGACTGCATGGTCTTGTTTTCTCTGTTATCTCCTGTTTATCAGGAATGCTTGGTTGACCAGGTGGAGGCCCTTTTCTAAGTGCTTAACTAATATAAGTTGCTTATCCTTACACTATTCCCAGAAGGAAGATTTAAGCATTATCCCCAAACTATAAATTAGAAGCAGATCCACAAAGAAGCAAATTGGAATTCAGACTCCACTTAGCAGGGATTTGTGTTTTTAACTACCACCTTGTGTTGCCTCTAATCAAAATGCTTGCCCTTTCCAGTGGGCATGGCTACATTTTTTCCCTCTGAACACAACTCAAACATGTCCTTTTATTAATCTCAGCATTGCCATTTCAGCATGCACTGGGCAAGGTCAGAAAGTATGTGGCATGTGGGTCATGCCTGTTCCATCCTGCAAACTCCACCTGAAAGCCATAGTAAATATCTCTATTTTGCTGCTTACAACAAAGGCATAATGCAGCCTCATACTCTTCCATGAAGCCTCAGATTCTTTTGAGATGGAGTTCTCCAGATAGCTGTTATTATCAGCCAATCTGCCCCTATCTAGGCTAAATACCTCCTTACCTAGATTAATGCCCCACATACCAAGTATCTTTTCATTCCTACTTGGTTTTCGCATCTCTTCTGTTTATGTTGGTCGTATACCTTCTTATTCCCCCACACTTTATCCCTTTATTCTGATTTTCTCAATTGCTATGAGCTATTTTAGCACCTGCTATTCTTCTAAAGAAAGTGAAGATTAAGAGATTTATTTCTCCTTTACCCTCTCATTATTGGAAGTCTTATGGCCTAGATGATAGGTTTTGACCAAGGAAGAATCTAAAAACAAAACCACTTAAACTAGGCAGAATGTCAAAACACACGCAGTAAGCATGTTTCAGATGTGCTGTAAAATTGATTCTCTTATTAGCTTTTTGGTGGATGACAATGACTACATATCAGTGAGGCACTAGGCTGAACAATCATAGCTGGAATTAATTTTTCCTCTTTCTGTAAATATATTTTACAAATATCATCATTTTCTATATGCATTATAATGAGAAAAAGCTTAGAAAGCTTTGTAATAAATTACTAATAATATAATACAAGTCAATGTCATGCTTAAAAATATTCTAGAGAGGTCACTGAATACAAAGGATATACTTTTCATGAGTTGGACTTTAGATTCTTTGGTTGTTGAAAATGAGTTCTGGTAAGGACGTCTGTTTATTGTGGTAGGTACTTTCAAAACCAAGTGTAGATAGTGAATCTTCGACCTGTTATGTGTTCTTGGGTGTTTTCACTCCTGGCTAACACACAGGAAGGGGACTGGATGAAGGGACCCACTGTTAAGCAGGGACTGGATGAAGGGACCCACTGATAGTTGCCCTATCAATACTATGTTTTCATATACACAAAGGAAATTCAGGGTAAGAGAAACTCTTCCTTACCTCTATTGCACCCAGGCGAGCCTACATATTTAAAAAAATTCAAGAGAAAAATGGGAGCTTATGTATCTTTCTGTTTCAATTCACTCATTTTTATGAGGAAACTGAGATCTAGACAGGTAACTTCCTAAGTTTCAAATCATCTTATTAAAAGTAATCCCAATCTTTCCAAGAAACTAGCTTCACAGTTTGAAGCTGGATTTTGTGCTTAAAACAAGGAATACATTCAAAAATTCATCTGAATTTAGAAATATATATATATATATATATATATATATATATATATATATATATAAATAGAGGTATAGGTATAGGAAGGTATAGATCTAGGTATAGATATGGATATAGATATGACATAGATGTAATGTTTCAGAGATTGTAATTTAGGTATTTTCCAGAATACTGAGTTTAACTGTTTTGGAGTAAATGTTATATTTATTCACTACCTTTTAACCTTCAAAATATTTTACAAACATTAAATACCAAATTCTCCCAAGGTAACAAAGACATTGAAAGCACTTTATCTACTCTTTACAGACAGAGAAACATATAAATTAACTTTTCAAAGAAAGACTCAAGGGTAGATATAAAGGCTAAGGCTGAAATTCAAACCTTTCTGCCTATGAACTCAGACTACTGCATTCTTGTGAGGACAAGTGCTTCCTGTCATTTCTGTAAAGAAAACTACAAGCAAACTGTAAATTAACAGGTAGATCTCAAAGGGGAAGCAGCTCTTGAAGTTGAACTTTCTGAAAGGTGAAATCATTGAACTAAAATAAACCTGAACTATCTACTATATTTTCTATGGCAGAAAAGCAACAGGAAGCAAGAATTAAGCCATCTGCCTTTGGTTGCATCACATGTAATTTCTGTTAGATGAGTTATACTTTAGCATTAAGAAATCAACTGGGGATGGTGACAGTTTCCAGTCACTTCCTAATCTGCCTGTCCTGAGCTATACTGTTATTCACTGTGGACTGTGAAATATACAGGTCCTGGCTATTTTAGCTTCATCAAACCAGGTATTTGCGAAAGTGCATACTTACTATGCTTAATAAATTAAATTTTTTTTTATTTCAAAGAGAATAAAACCAAGCAAAATAAAACAGAATAAAGCCAATCAAAACAAAGCAGTGTGATACAGGGTTTCAAAACAAGATAATAGGAAGTCAACAATGACTACCATAATGCCATTTGTTGTCTTCAGAATAGCTGCTCATAACATCAGACATAGGAAAATCAAACAAAACAGAATGGAAAGAACCAAGAAAAACAAAACAATGACCACAACACAGGACTTCAAAACAAGATAATAGTAAATTCAATATAGCAACCATAATATACCTTACTGTCTTTGAAATAGCTGCCCATGCCATCAGATATAACAAAATCAAACAAGAGAAAACAGAATGAAACCAACAAAACAAAACAATAAAAATGATACAGGACTTTAAAACAAGATAACAGGCAATTAACAATGGCTACCACCTTCAGAAGGAGATTTCCTATAGATGCCATACTGCGTATTGTTAACTTCTAAACAGATGATCAGATTACCTGTAGGCCTGCGAGGTCAATGAAACACTAGGCACTACAAGTATTAAACTGCATTTTATTTCAAAAGCTATTGTCTCAGCCTGTGTTTCCCCAAATCAGCCGGTTGCTCACAGGAGTGGGGGGACCTTGGCTCTTCTTGTCTCCCAGTCAGCATGCTGGAGGGGCTGGTGTCTGGTCGTCCTCTCTGTGGCCCGCGAATGGCACTGACTCAGAGAAAGTGGCTGGCTTTTGTCTTCCTCCTTGCAGCCCACAAATGGCTATGCTTAGTAAATTTACAGAATGGTGTACTTGATAAGAAGTCTGAATCAAATCAGGAACAGGGAGAACAATGTAGGATGAAAAGAAATGAAGGAAAGAAGGAAGCAAGAACAGAGGATAAAAGAAAAAAGATTCAAGGAGAGAGTGACATAAAGAAGAAAAGAGGTTGAGGAAAGAAACCAAGAGTTGGGTAGGCAACCATTTGGGAAGAGGTGTATCTGGGAAGCCTGAAGAGATGGGTATATTCTCTTCTACATGGGGAAAGCCATGTACATGGAAATAAGAACACGCACTTATTAAATGCTATGGTTGCCAATCCTTTCAGGAAATAGAGGAAAATATGATAACACTTTACTCTGAAATGCCTAGTAAAAGTTCATTTTTCCTTAAAAGTTTGTTTTATGGAAAAAAGCAAACTGAAGGTGCTCTAACTGAAGATGCTTCACAATCCTTGAGTGGGGGAACCTAATTGTTAGACCAATGAGTGACATTGTTCATTTTTGTAAGTTTGCTTCTTACCCCAAAAGTCCTAAATTAGGAACTCTCCAGGACACAATCAGCTCACAATCCTTTGGAAGAGTCCTTCAGTGTACCTATAGTCTGTCTTTTGTATCAGGTTTGTTCTTCCAAGTTTTGGAGCTGCAAGAAGGTTTAGCACAGTGCCAGCACTAGTTGGTTCTTAATAAATGTTTGTTAACTGAATGCATGCACGCATGAAGTTTGCCTCTCAGGACAACAAAGACATTTTTCTCATCATGTTTAGAAACAGCAATGGCTAACTGGTAACTTTACCAATTCACTTTGGTGGTGGCTGCACTAGGACAGCTTTGTCCAAATCTCCTATTTGGACTTTAGGAAATAAAACATCTCTCAAAGTTTGATATCTCCAAAAGCTTTTTTCTTCCCTTACAGAGAGGTATGTATCAGCTCCTAATCTCATCACATTTCCATTTCTTCTCAGGCTCATCTGCTCATCATTTTCTATTCATAAAACTTCCTTGATTCTAATCTTCCCTATCAGCAGGAACTAAACACCTCCTCAAAGTTTCTTTGGAAGGATGGTGATTACCACTCATGTGCTAACTTTCCCTTTTGAACAGATGGGTCTAATCTATGTGTTCACATGTGTGCCATTAAGAGGATTCTGTCATGAACTAAGTTGTGACATCATATTAGTTACAGGACTAAATCCCTCTACAGTGTTTCATAATTCCCCTGACATCAAGGCCTTAGTGATATACTATCCCACATTCCTTTTTTGGTGAAACACAATCTCCCAGGTATGAATGTCAATGGAAAATGTGTATGAGTAGTTTTCCTTCTATTTCCCAGCACCAGGCCTCATATTTCCTGTTACTTTTATCTTGGCAGATCTCTTGCCTTAGCTCCCCTGATCATGTTATTTGGATTTAAGTACTAATCCTTTCACCAGGCACCACAGTTTTTGCTCTTTCTTTCCATAGTCAAAAATAAAAACAGTGATTTGATTATTAGCACAGGAATCATGGATTTTATCTGTTTGCTCAGAAACTTAATATAGGTTTGCAGGGAAATTTGGCACATTACTTACTGCCTTTTCTACCTAAAAATGAATTTTTTACTGTCATCTTAAGGAAATTAGACCCCCTGTACAACAGTATATATGAACTAGCTAAATAGAGATCATGAACCAGTGGCTCAGAGACATACATTTATTTGGCTCAGATAGTATATTGTGAATATTTCTGCCAGTATTTTCCATACAAGAAATTTCCTATAAAAATTCAAATTCCCAGTCTCTCCAGAAACATGTAAATAACTGGACCTCCCTACTGTTTCTACACTGCAGCTGTATCAGTTGCCTTCTCCATCATTACCATGCAGAGATTTTTCTAAGAATAGAGAAATGCATCTTATTACTCACATTCCTATCAAAAATGCTTATGAAATATAAATGGAGAAAATTCATTAGTTAAAGGCTAATGGCAAGGAGCACATTTCTTTTTGTAAATGAAGAAATTTTGTGTAAGTTTAATATGAGAAACACTTAGTCTGCTACATACTTCCTTTATTTATGATGCTTGAGTGGGCTCTGTAGGTATTTGTGCCTGTAAGCTTTGTGTCAAGGTGCTGGTGACAATCTTTCTGACATGATAGTACATACATTTTCAAATGTAGTAAAGATAAAAATCTTATTTCAGGGAAACACAATTGAAAATTTATGATTCCGTCTTTAACAGTCATGATTTCTGATACACTTTTAGAACTACAAAAAGTTTAAAGAAAACCTAAAACATTTTAAGTGATACAATCACGTAGACCAAAAATGTGAGTCATATTGGACATTTCTCTTGCTCTTTCTCATCATCTCATCAGTCATTAATTAGGGACAAAGTGTAGGCTACCTTCTTCTCAAGATGAATGTAGCTTTGTACCTGGATGCATAGCTTGGCGGCAAGGAATGTGGGCCAGATTCAGTGCTTGAATCACTTATGACTACTGTGCAGGGTGCAACTTGTATAACAATAGTGATGGCCCTCTTAAGTTCTACCTATGAAATGTCAGTTGTATCTCTTGCTCCCTTCTCTATTCCAGGTATCAAGCAATCATTATCTCCTGCCTACGTTCCTGCACTTGTCTTCAATCCAGTATCCCTACCTCCAATTTTGCCTCACCCCACTGTCTTCCTTAGAAGAAAAAAAAAGTCTTCAATATCCTGCTGAAAGGTCTTAAATACCTCTCTATTGCTTAACACACATTTTACTAAATGTGTTATGGGAGCACTACCTGCAAGGAACTTGCATTAAAGAGGTTCCAGGATCTTAGGAGTTCACAGAATAGTATAGTCTCCTCTTAGGGCTTTGTAATGCATATGATCAGAATAAAAGTTCAGAGAAACTTTAAGCAAAGAAGCTGCCTTATCTTTGCTTAAACCAGTATTTCCTAAGTTTATTTGATGGAAGAACCTTAAGTGAAGGCTTAACATTTCTTCAGGTCTGACATTTCAAGGAACATATTTTAGATAATGCTTAATCGCAGCATATAATCCACACTCATTATTAACACACAAGATCCTTTAGTATTGACATACCTTGTTCCCTGGACTATTCTTAGCCTCTGGTTTCTATCTATTCTACAGCTAAAGTTCTTGTCACTTAGTCAATCAGGTCACTCAATTCAACATGTTTACCAGTAATTGTGACATGCAGTGCTTTAAACAATGGATATGGAGTGGTAAGGAAGATGGGATCTTTTCCTCTGGGGGATCCCATTTGTTATTCAACATAGAACATGTACTTCAAGACCCTTGAAGCTTTGTTGATACTCTCACTACATGAAACCTTCTTTGCTCCCTTATTCTTACAGTTCTTAGAAAACCTCGCAAAGCCTGATGCAACTATTTGTTTCTATATGATGTGTTCTTGGAGACCACATTCCAGTAGAAAACTCGTTCTTGTTTCACTTGATTTTTTTGCCTTACACTAACATATTACCGAATTACATACCTGAGTGTTGTGTATGTACCTTATTCAACAGCCCTGCATTTAACTAGGTTTGAGGTCCCTGGAGTTGAAGACAAATACCATATCAACCACAATATTTCAAGCATTCAGCACCAGGTCCTAACATATCATAGACACTGAACTAACATCATTTCCTTTTGGCTTTTGTCAGAGGCATCAGGAATAAGGCCCTACATCAGTTAAGAAGTCACTTATCCTCTTTATTTTCCTACTCAAATGACATAGTAGTTTAATTTTGAGTCATAGCAAGGATCTTAGATTGATAACAAATTAGGTAGATATCCTGTTGGTTAGAAACAGGCATAATTCATTATCCCATTAAGAAAGCTATTAAAAGCCCTGTTTACTCTTGTATTCATCACAAAATGGGTAGTGTTTGTTATTTATACATAATATGTAAATCCCCGGAGAAATTTGTTTCAAGATACAGCTACTAAAAGAGAAAGTTGGTTCATTTTAGATACCTAATGTATCTTAATTACTTTCACAGGATGACAGGGAATATATGTAAATTTTAAATAAAGATCAACTCAGAGTTAAACAGAAAGACAAATTTAAGGGCAAATATGACTATCAATCACCAATACTTAAAAAGTATTTATCATATCTCTGTATCTGATAAATTTATTCCATGTATATTTATATTCAGCAGTTCTTGTCTTCCAGGAGAATGTAAGACATAATTAATCCTAGGTCTACATGGTTCTTCTGAGTTCCTTTAGAAATCATGTTCATTGCCTTCAAGCTGCCTATGAACCTGTACAAAACTGTCTGTGTTCCTCTAAAAGTGATCTGTGAGTTTGTGGAGGACAAGAACTATCTTTTATATTTCCGTTCCCGGGCGTAAATCATATCGAGTGAAGAAAATATGGAAGACGTAAAATGCAAAATATATAACTCAAATTTGAAAAACATTAGCAATGTAAATACTGTGTGCCTAGAAACAGGCCTAAGAAATGTGAATACTGTGGCTAGTGACCTTTCTACCCATGTCAAATGCAGAGTAGATTAAATGCACTAAATCCTTAAAGATAAACTAGAGTGCAGCATACCAGCAGTCAAGTAAAAATGTATAACCTAGTCATATATCTGTAAACTTTAAGAAAAGAACTTTTTCTTAGCCAAAAACATTGAAAAGGCATTTGAAAAGAAATATTTCTAGTAAGTATTCAGTTTCTTTGCTGGGTAAAACATAATACAATTTGATTTTACAGATGATGTTTTACAATCTTGAACTTTATTCTCAGTGTTATAATGATGATTAAATTTAACTGGCTGCCATGAGCTATATTAACTCAGACCAGAGATTCCCTGTGGTGAACTCTCTGCTTTTGGTTTGCAAAGTAGGGCATGACATTGCCAAGGCAGGCCTACTTTCTCAACTTCCTCTCCTAATATTCTCAGAAGGTCAGGCCCGGAAGTTCCTACATGTGAAAACTTCTGAGGTCTCTGGTGGGCAGCCATGGAGAAAAGTGAGCAATGAATAATAAAAGTCTCTTTGTAAGAACTCTGTTTAGTGGGCAGCCAAAGCTATTTTTACTTCATGGCAAAAGCACTTTGGGAGAAATATTCCCAAACCACATTACAGAATATGTGAGAGGCAGTGGAGACTGCCAAGCGTTGGAGAGATTTAACGCCACAGTGAACACTGGTGGAAGGTTGAGTTATTTGCTCCAATTGTCCTGAAAAATCTCATTTCAGATATAGAGATATAACTTTGTGAATAAACATCTTTCCTTTTTTCTTCTGGCTTTGTCAAAGGAGTTTTTGGAGATTCTTGACCAAAGAAGGAAGAAATAATTCATTAAAATACACGGAGAAGACTTGTAGTATGACACTAAGAGGAATCAGTTCATGAAGCTATCAAGTTGATTAAAATTTTAGTAGAATAAACCCAGCAGAAAACTGATGATTAAAATGGCCCTTTATAGACTTCAAGGCAATGGGGATAACTATTGATCACAAAGAGTTATCAGTTGCTATGGTCCAATATTTAGGTCCATTACCATAGCAAAGAGACTCACACACTTCTCTAGACATCGCCAGAAATAATGCAAAATGACAAAACAAGCATGAAGGCATTGCCTGGGACGCAAATTGAAGTCTTTTATTTAGATTTTGTTCCTTTTGGTTTAGAAATCTGAGGGTCAGCAGCCCAGGATATATGTTTGTAATCCAGTGCTGGATATGAGGCCGTCTGTCCATACATACAACTTCCCCCAGACAGACTTAGGATCCCTACGCCAGGTCAAGTCTCTGCTCTCTCCTTCTTGGAGCTATTGAATTGGATGGATCTACTGTCAGTGTGGTTTATGACAGAAAACCCCAGAAGGGCTCATCATTTCCTGAGTTTTTAGCCATAATAATAACATCAAGTCTACCTCACTCATATCCTCAGAGCACTTTCCTATTTGTGATCTCATTTGGTTCTCCCAACGATTTGAATAGGGAAGTTGGTTAAGCAGTATTAACTACATTTGCTAGCAGATGAAAAGACCCAGTAAGGTCAAAATCTTTGCCTAAAGTCATTCAACTTATAGATGGCAGAATAGGTTTCAATAGACTTAGAATTTTGAGAACTCCAGGATGATGCTATAAAACCCTTGCAGACCTGTATGGTATCAGCTCAAATTTATATAAGTTCCTGGGGAAAATTTAACTCAAAGGAGCTGATGCACAATTGGAGAAGTAGGATATCTACTCCATGATAGTATTATATTATTAGTGTAAAACTACTTTGAATTCACTCTTCTTGATCTATATTGTGCATAATGTGGTCAATAATTACTCCTTGAGGATCTGCAATGCAAAGGCAAAGAGACAAAGATAAACTAAAACGTAGTCTCTGTCTCATAGGAGCTTTGCATCTCAAAGATGTGACAAGTAACAAAGGGATGTAGGAAGAGAGAGCAAATTTTCTATATGGATTGTATATGAACATAGTCAGGTTAAAAGTTCCTAATGGTCACCAATGCTTCAGTATCATTCAAATGCCACTTTGGTCTCCTGAGGAACCTAACACTGTAGAGGAATGCCCTTTACTTTTGGGAAATAAAAATTCCTAAAAAAAAGAAATCTGTATTATTGAGCTCTCTTTTATAAGGTAATTATGAAATTCTTCCTAATAAATTGAGATGTTTCAAAACCTGTCTGGGATGATTATTTGCCTTGGTTTAGATTGTTGCCCAGAGAATTTCCCAAAGTCCTGCTTGTCCTTAAAACCTGTGCTTCTTTTAACGTGCTATGGAACAAAAGATCATATGTCTTACGCATGTTTTTCAAGTGTAACAACTATGAGTTAATCCATTTGCCCCAATTCTCCCAACTACTCCAAAATCCTGTCTCACTGCCAACAAGGAAATCAGCAACTCTGGTTTTTCATGGTGGACTTCTTAGAAACTAGAGTGCTAGATTATGGATGAAACTGATATCTAGAACTGAGGAGCTTAGAATTAGGCTTTTGAATATCATGGTTAAATAACAAATCTAGACACTGCATGGCTCCTGGACTCCTATTTTGTGCGTCATATAGCTAATGCATTTCTTTGAATTAAAACAAAGATTATTCTTGCAAGCTTACACTAATTTTACTAAGAAAAAATATATCAAAATATACTGAAAATTCTACCAGGATTTTTAAAGTAATTCCATGCAAAAATTAAATAAGTTCAGTTCTTTAACTAATAGCTGAGAAATTAATTTTTATAATTCACACTACTGTATTGTGTGTCCCATTCACACACACATACTCACATGTAGGTACAGAGTGATGTAGATGTGCACACGTACACACTTTTTAACTGTCACTTAGGATACTGTTCTGGGTGAGGTCCTTAAATGCTTTTGGAATGCTAGACAGGGATTACAATCAAATTATTTGCATCTAAACCCACCATTCTACAAAAGAACAAAATGCTCTTTGCTTTTCCTGAGACCATAAATTCTATGGGTATGAAGAAAAACCCTGATCATAATGAAAGGACCTCAGATGAATGGAAATCACAGACTAAAATCAGAGTTGGTATATTCTCTTTGTTACAGAGTGTAATCAGTAGACCAGGCAGATTATTCAAAAACTCCAATTTCCACCTCACCTCCTATTATACATTTCATATTCTACTTTTCCAAACATTTTGAATTGTGACTGAAGATTCTCTGAGGTATTACTGTTCCAGTGTTCTGTAAGTTGCAATTAAATACCTCTAAGTAGATGTCACCTTGCCACCTCTTTTTGGAAAGGTAAAAGAGAAAAAAAAAATAACCACTGCAGGAAAATAATTCATAGTTAAGGCTCTTTCTTTTTCTTAACCACATTCTGTTGTCTCTTTATAACAACAAAGATCTGTAATCAGTCTGGTTCCAGTTTTCTAAAGACACTAGTGAGGGGGAAGGGTGGGAGGCTCACATCTTTTTACACATATGAAAGAAGCGAAAATAAAACACCACCCAAGAAGTGATTTAAATTGCATCTGAGTGACAGATCTTTTAAATAAATGGATCAGATTCTGACTCTATAGCGTGGATACTGGGAATCTGTCATTTTCAAAAGAATATTAAATGATTTTCTTCCTAAAGGCAAAAATTTCTATAGTGCCCTATATTAGCCAAACGAAGCCTGAGTACTTTCTGGAGCTTTTGGCAGCACAATGCTATGGTGTGGGATTCAAAGAGCAGGTGCAAATCCCTTAAAACTATTCTCTTAGCAGTCTCAACATGGATCTGATTAAACCCCTAAAGGTTCAATTGTCACTATTTATTTCTGTTACTTAAGAGTTTTGCCTCCAAATGCTAATCCTCTACTCCATTTCACTATTTTACAGTGCAATTGGTCCTACTGCAGGTGCTGGTCTGGGCTTGGTGAGCATCTTGCAGGCTGGGGGCATGTAAGTTTTCATTTTTGAAGCTGGTGCCTGTGGCCTATCTGAGCTTGGACAACCTGTTGGTACTTCTCATGAACAGCTCCAGATGGAGCCATGATATATTTGAATCCGCACAAACAAGTTGGCTGGCAGTAATGATAAGACTTCCCTACAATGTCAAAGAGTATCTCAGTTCTCGAAGGAATTGTGCAGAAGCTCAAGTAGGATCAGACAGTAACTTCAAAGAACTGTCTCTCTAAGAGCAGAGAAAAGGAGAAAAACTGGTTCTGGATAAGACAAGCTTGTGCAAGGATTCTAGTTTTTCTATTTCTTCTGAATGGTACAAACTTGGGAAACTAAATTGTGCCTCAATGACCGTATCTTTTTAAAGCAAATACCAAAATCACAGGGACTGTACAAGAATTAAGTAGAATAACCTGATAATTATTGAGCAGATATTTAGAGAACACTCGCGCTTGACAAGTGCAAAGGTATGCATGAGGATCGAAAGGCAAATGGCTCTGCACCCTTGTCTTCCAGAGGGTGACACGCAAGCATCCAGCACCATGCTTTGTATGCAGCCAATGTGCAACAGAGTAGGTTTACATTTTTACTCAATCACTGTATACTATTTTTTCTTTGAAATTGTTCATATATTTAGATAGAGAATGCTAACTGCTAGAGTATTTATATCTATCTAGCTTTTGCTTATCTCTCTAATCTACTTACCTTTTTATGCTCACCTATCTATCCTTCTAATCATCCATTTTTCCATTTTTGAATAGTTCATGCCCATAAATTCAACACATACATATTTACAATGAACAGAAGATCTCATATTCAATGGACATCTGAGGTGGCTGAAAAATTGAGAACAAAGGCTATATAAATAATGTTTTTTAAAGACATTGGCCTCATGGAATGGCCTAATGCAAATGATTTTGTACTAAAACAGTGACATCATCTTCCAGGAAAGGGTCCTATGTGCACCGCCATGATTATTCTCTCAAAATTGCAATTCGGTTTTACAATCATGAAAATGGCTATGATTAGCCCCCTAGTGACCTGATAGTGTTAATGCTGCTTCCCCAAATGTCACACAGTCAGAAGAGCACTGTGCTGGAAAAATCAGGCTCACCATTCAGCATAAGATTAGATCATATATACATGTTCAAAATCAGACATGACAATCAGATACCTGGGAAGTCCTGTGATATTTTACTTTCCCTGCCCATTTATTCACACATTTAATTAGTCACCATGTTCTGTTAATTTTACCACCTATATTTTTTTAAAATCCATCTCTTCTTCCTCTTCATTCTTACCTAGATCACAGCACTCATGTCTTGACTGATCTCTTTCAAACATAAGTTTTCAAAAACTTTAGAAAATTCCAAGCTCACCTGCCTTCACACCAAACTTTCCAGAGCACTACATTACACTATTTATTTATCAAGTGACTGTTGATCACTCCATTTCCCCCAGAAGTTTCCATTTTTATCCAAACGCTCTAATAAGACACACTCAGCCCGTGAACAGTGGCTCCGGGCCTCTGCTGCTCTTGTGTTCCCACTGTCCCCATGTCTTTCCACTCCACATCTCCCTCCTCTCCCTCCTGCCCTCCTCAGCGCACTCCCTGCCCTCCACAACTGTTCTCTGTGTCTGGAGCACCTGCTCAGCTGCTCCCAGCTTCTAACTGTCATTCATTTTTAACATTAACTCAGAGGTTATCCCTCAGGAGACCTGGCCTTCATCGCCCCCATTCACCAAAGTCAGTCACTGCTCTGTGATCCTTTGAATGGCATTCATCAAATTGCTCCAGGTTTGTTTACTGATCAGTTTTCTTCCCTATGTCATAATCTTTCTGATAATACAGGCAGCATTTTATTCATCTTTGTATTTCTGAACACACAGCAGATGCTCAAAATATGCCTGCTGGATGCTTAAGTAATAGACAAAAAAATAAATCCCATCCCATCATAGGAGCATAAATTGAGTCATTTTATTTTACAAGTGTCTTCTCTATGACGGACTTTTATCTTGATCTTTCTTTTGTGAGAGTATATTCTATAGCATTCGGCCATTTGCAATATTAAATTAAATTATATGTTACCTTGACTCCAGTTTTGCTTTCCCATTCCTGAAAGACTTCACACCTTGCTGGTAATACTACCAGCATCTACATAACAATTAATTAGTAAATTAATAAAAGAACTTAACTAGTGGAAATGAATCCTCAGAAGAATAAAATAAAACCAGAGGAAAAAAGTAAAACAGAAGTCCAAAGACAGAGTAATTCTAGGCTGGAATTTATGATCTATTACTGGGCATGGAACTCTAAACAGTACAATTAAAGTCATTCAACAAACTCTTAAGTGATTTTTTATATGTGCCATTATACTAAGTCCTGGCACTATGCTATAACTGAATTTATTGAGGATACTACAATACCACCCTTAAATTATTAATTTTTTTTTCCTAGTGATATAAAGAGAACATACAGATGGAGGCAAAACCAATTGCACTCTTAGAAATCTTCCTACTGTACTAAGAGCTATTTAAATTTTTTCCTTAAGGAATAATTCCAAGGCCTCACAAAAATTCTTAAGATCCAGAGAGAAGACAATTTCTTCATCCTGGATGAGATGATAGGAAAAGCAAATGCTATATGAAGTGTTATGGTTTGTGTCTGGACATGTCCCCAAAGCCTCATGCAGCCATGGGTGGGGTGCTTTTCAGAGGCAGCTAAATCTAGAAATTGTGATTGATTCATTGTTTAGTCCTGGGATTATGAGTGTGAATGTTACACCCATCCTAGGGTGGGTAGCTTACATACAATATAAAGGACGGAGTCTTGGGTGGGTAGCTTACATACAATATAAAGGACGGAGTCTTCTCTCATGCTCCTTCCTTTGCTCTTGTTTTGCTGTCTTCTGTAACCATGAACTATCGCCCTCCGCCATACCACCCTGAATTGGAGTAAACTGATTATGGGACTGAAACCTCCACAAACTGTGAGCTAAAGGTTAAATAAATCTTTCTTTCCTTAATGTTGGACATTGGGTATTTTGTCTCAGCAAAGAGAGAAAAGTAACTAAGACACTGAGTTTGCCAAGAGGAAGAGGAGTGAATTTTGATTACTGGAAGGGGGCTGTTTCTCTTGGTTTAAGTTTGTATTTTGTTAAAGCCTGTATCTTTGTGTACTTCAGTAGGAAAAGAATTCCTGTGAGATACAAGTGAAGGATGGATGCTCTTGACTGATCTATGGCATCGTTTCTCAGCATGAGCACTATTTATATTTGAGGTCATATAATTAATTATTTGTTGTAGGGAGCTGTTAGCATCCTTGGCTTCTACCCCAACATGCCCAACTTCTGCGATTTTAACAACCAAAAACTGAAAAAAAAATCAATCAACTTCTTTTTATTAAAATGCCAAGTCTTAGAATGATGATGAAGAGTGCTGGACTGAAGGACTTCCTAATGATATCACCAACAATCTGAAGGATTTTGCTTCACTGCGTGCAAGTTGGCTGCTCAGTAAGTGATGACTGGGGAGGCAGCTAAAAAGTGACTTAGAATCAAGTTTCGTACTGAAGAGTCACCTTCCTGGAAAGATCTTATTCTGCTTATTTTAGAAAAATTGAATTAGTTCTTGGCCATAAAGAAGACATAGAGTAAAGCCAGGGAGGTGAGAGATTATTTTTTAAATCTATATTATTAAAAATTGTCCTTCATGAAACTTGAATGGGATATTACATTGGTGTAGATAAACATTTCTCAGAAGTTTCTAGAAATAATATGCATAAGAGGAACTTGTATACTATAAATCCCAAAGCAACTGTATTAGTTTAATCAATTTTTATATGTGTAATATATGTCTAATGTAGAAATACCATGAAAACAGGAAAATAAATATTAAAAAACTCAATCCATTTAATCACTTGGAGATGATCACTAGAGCCTTGTAGATCTTAAATGAGGAATTTACTCTGATTTCTGCAGCAGTCTTAAGAGTATTCAGATTAAATGGACATTTAAATCATGCTTTTAAATTTAATTGTAACCTAATATTTAAAAGTAATTTGATATGCATCCACTCATCCTCCTAACATTAGCATCTCTGCTTTTTCTATTTTGGAGTTCCAGTCTGTTTTCCTAAACATTAACTGAAACATGTAGCAACAACTGATATTTGTTGAAGGTTCCGCATTTTCCAGATTTTGTTTGGCTGTCTTGTTTTGGTGTTTTGTTTTGAGTGCTGGAGATTGAACTCAGGCCCTCTGCAGTGAGCTACATCCCCAGACCTTTTGGATGTGAGCAGATCTTGCCAAATCACCCAGGTTGTGCTCAAACTGGGAATCACTCGCATGCACCCCGGCCTCTAGCTCCACTGAGCTGTTCTGTATGCAGACAACTGAAAAAGCAACGCAGGAACCCTGTCGTCATGTCACACACATCGGATAGGATAGTCAGGGGGAAAAGCAACTACTTACATCCTGAAGCCAACAGATACAATAGAACACCCTAACTTCAATGTAAATGAAACTATAAACCCTTGTCCTCAACAAAAACAATATAGCTATTGCGTAAACAATGGCTGAACAACTTCCCTGAAGAAAACAAATCTGAATTCGTGGAAACTGTCTATGTTGGAATTTTATTGGAAAAAAAAATGTCATTCCAAGGTAGGAATCTTGAGATAAGGAGATTGTCCTGGATTATCCTGGTGGGCCCAGGTGTCACAGGTGCCCTTGAGAAAGGCAGAAGGTAGTTACATGTGTAAACAGAGAGGGCAGATACTGAAATGATGCTTCCACAATCAAGGGTGCTGGCAGCCACCTGAAACTGTAAGAAGCAAAGAAAAAAATTTTCCCTAGAGCCTCCAGTCTGCCCCTGCTGACACCTTAATTTTGAACCTGCAAAATTGATGTTGAACTTCTGGCCTCCCAAACTGTGAAAGAATAAATTCTTGTTGTTTTAGACCAGCCAGTTTGTAATTCATTTTACAGGAGCCCTAGGAAACAAATATGTTCTAATTAAAAACAAAATAAAACTAAGCTAGGTCTGTGTCCTTTATTATAGCTGCTCAGTTCTTCTGAAGTCTGAACTTTGTAAAACTTATGAATAAAAACATTTTTCTTCTCTTAATGTTTTATTCCTGATTTTAATCAAATATATACAGTCTCTATTGTTTCATTTATCTTTCACAACAAATTCTAAACATTCAGTGTTTTTCTTAACTATATGAATAACTCGTTAGGGTAAAATGTTGGTGATCTCAAATCTAGACTTGAGCATGACTTGTATTTCTAAAAAATCTGAGAGTAGAAATTCAAGAACATCACAGCAATTTAAAACTATTCCTTGGGAAGTGTCATCCCCAAACACCACGCTAACCAGAGTTTCAGCAGTTCAGGTGCCTGTGGAAAGTTCAGGAATGTCATAACTGGCCAGCATGTTCTCTCAAAGGCTGAGAATCCTGAGAATGTTGGAAGGTGACAGAGAACTGCAAGAGGAAGAATCAAGAGAAGAGAAGGAAAAAATCTTAGAGAGACAGTCTCCATGGCAGAAGGGCCAATGGTAGCAAGAGCAGTAAGAGGCAGGCAGAAAAGAGCTTACAGGAAGATCAAAGATGGAAACACAGGGAGGCTGAGGACATCACCATAGAGATTGCAATTATTTCTAGGGCGTGTGAGAGACATAAAGGTCCCCTGCAGAAGATGAACACTAGAGATTTTAAGGAATGCCAGCCACAGCCTTCCATCTGTATGGTTTCCCCACCCCCTGCAGTGAGGGCACTGGACTCCAGTCCATTTCGGAGGAAAACACTGCATTTTCTACTTTACAGAATTTTCAATTAAAAACAAAGTTAATAAAAATTCTACCACCAGCTCTTCCTCTTGGACACTCATCTCAGAACATTGTTAAAGACTTACTGCAAATTTAACTACATAATTATTTAAATTCCATTTAATGTTCATGCTTCCTGGGAGACTGTACCTCATAGGAGCTCAGGGCAGGGCCTGTCTCAGTCACCATGGAGTATTCCATTTCTTAACTGGGTGACGGTTGGCACTTCATACAAATTTATTTTTGAAATGAATCTTTCATTACCCACTTTGTTCTCTCAGGGCACCAGATATCAGAAGAAAGCCAAACTGCTAAAAATCGATATGCTGAAATAAACAATATACAAAACAACAGTTTGCCCGAAGCTAATTTGCCAAAAATCAATGTGCTAAATTTACCAAAACATTTCTTTCCAGTGTTTACGAAGTTAATGGAAATTAATACGATATTGAGTATTTTCAACAGCTTTTAAAGACTTCAGGGAAGCTCTAGATGACTATGTTTTCATTTTGTCTGAGGAACAGTATTTTAGTAAATGTTCATTTTATTGGGAATTAAAAATCTTATGCGGTTTAAATTTCTACTGAATAAATAATAAGATAAATTTAATAATATCCTGCTCTCTCGAGTAACCTCATCTTTATTTTCTGACTATGCCTAAGTAAGTTTTCGTTTTTCATGTTGAGTCTGTCTGTACACTGCTTCCATGTTGACATTGCCCATTTATTATATATCATAGCTCCTAGATAGACTTATTAACAGAATGGCTTTGGCTACTTCAGATTTCTTGAATTTTTTATTAAGTTAGCAATTACTCTGAGAGAATTATATGTCTTAGTTTGGTACTTCAGCCAGTTTAAGTTTTATCATGTCATACATGAAAATCTTGTTTCAGGAACCTAAGTATCTTTTTATTTTGGAATGTTACTTAGAATGTTTTGAATATTAGATATCTTGTCCTTTTTTTAGCAATGACTCAAAGAGAATCTTTAAAACTTATATTTATAACAATTAGCAACCAAATTTCAGCATTGTCTGATTGGTCCAGATCTTTCCTCAGCAAATTCATATATATATATATATATATATATATATATATATATATATATATAATGAATATATATATATATAATGAATATATATATAATGAATATATATATATATAATGAATACATGCAGTATGTGGTTATAAAATATAATTTACTGAATATTAGCTATACTGCTAAGACTAAACCACCTGTGATCTTTGCTATTTTAGAAACTGAATATCTGTTAAAATGCTACTATAAATACAGAAAAGGTAAATTCTAAACTAGAACCTACAAGAATTTGTTATATCTGTTAAAAAACTTCCATACAATTTGAGGCTCTATAAACTCTGTAGTTGGTATGTTAGTAAATTTGATAAAGTAAGGCAAAGCTCTGGAAATCAGTTATCCTCATAATTGACGGTTTTTACATTCAAAAATAAATTATTGAAATTTGAAATAGCTTCCCTGTAGAATGATAGAGAGGTGGGCAGTGACTCCAGTATAGCATCTCAGCAAGGCTTCTGCCATTTTCAACTCCTAGGTCTACAGACAGAAACACTGAAAAGGAGTCTCTACACCAATGTATTAGGTTGGTGATCATCATAGAGAAGAGAAATCTCTGTCTTGAAGAAAACATGACAAGTCTCTATTAGCTAGGTTAGTATGCCACTAACAGGTCTGCCTGTACTTCTAATAGAAAATCTCGGTTGTATTTGAGGCAACAGATTATAGAAGGCAAATGATCACTAAGATTCCTCTTAAATGTTAGACTTCCATTTCTTTGTGGAACTGCTTAAGATGAACTTATGGAGCAGTGGTCCCCAGACTTTTTGGTACCAGGGACTAGTTTTGTGGAAAACAGTATTTTCAGGGACTGAGGGTGAGGGATGTGTGTGGTCTGGAGGGAGGTTCCTCTTTTCAAAGAAATTCCCCTTGACATTTGTTTTTTCACTCATTTTGGCTAAGGTTAGTGTTTACACATACTTACACTGTGACTTGAGGCAAGTGTGCAGTGTAGCAAAATGCACGGATGGAAGTGATAAAATAATGGGCAGCCATGTGTGGACTAAAATAAAATCAGATTCTGATTTAAAGACTAGCAACAGATTCAGCTGTACAACTAAAGTAATTAACTAACTTACCATGTAAAGCTTGTCACCACATGAAGCTTAACTATCACCACCCACTGATATGGTTTTGATATGAGTCTGATAGGACTTAATTTATTATAGTCTCTGTGCAGTCAAACCTGTCTGCTAATTTTTAACATGTATTTACAGCTGCTCCCCAGCACTAGCATTGCATCCTCAGCTCTACCTCAGATCATCAGGCATTAGATTTTCAACTGGAGCATGCAACTCTATCTTTCACAAATGCCATTCACAATAGGATTCACACTTCTAAGATAATCTAGCATCACTCAGCAGTGGCGATGTGAGTGACAAAGATTTGCTGTAAATGCAGAAGATGCTCTGCTCCCATGCTTGCCACTGACCTGCTCCTTTGTGGTCTCGTTCCTAGCATGATTTGAAACACTTGTCCTAGAGTAAGAAGATTTTTTTTCTCTTTTTGCCACTATCAGATAACTTGGAAGTGGAAATTTAATCTGTAACATCGCACTGGGTGGTGTGTTTATAGAAAAGTAGATGCCTACTTAAAGGAGGTAAACTATATACTACATTGTTTAGGTAGTTTGGAGTTGAACTTTTCTCTTTGAGATCCAAGTGTGAATCTCATGAAGATTTTCAAAGTTCAAGATAAAACTTTTAAGAAAATTTTTTAGGCAATTGCTGGTGGTACCTTTAGTGTTACAATTGGTATTTGTTTTAACTGAGGGCTTATTAGGAAGACTGCTGTATTTATTTATCCCTTCACCAGGACATAGATATGAAAAAGTCAATTAAATATAACTTACATATCATAGGTTTTACTTATTTAAAGTATGCAATTTAAAAATGTAAAAATAATTTTCGATGACTGTGGTTTAGAGGCCTTAGGTGCTACATAGCTAATGTCAAGTGTCAGTGGACTTAAGAGTGATTTTTCTGACTGCCCTGGGCATTCTGTTCTCCACTTTCAGAAAGAATCCCCTCCTTGCTACAACTGGCAGTGCAAGGAATGTCTCACACTTTTAACAAGATGGTGAGATCATAGTTGGCAATTTTTTACTACCTCCTGCTGTTTTTCCTTTTGATGACTAGTTTAAAGAAGATTGGGTTTATTTTACAACAGTTGTCAATACAGTTTATGATTTTTCTTATTCTTGTATTCAAGTGAATGTTTTGGTCTACTCCTAAACTTCTTTTTCTTATTGCTGTGAGAAAAGTTTCGCTAGCAAATGTCAATAATCAGAACATAACTCATAATGTAGTTGATTCTCAATTCCCAAAGTGAAATAAACATACTGTCACATTAATCCCATCTTGCATTCCTCTGTTCCTTTGGCTTTGGGATCCTATTTAGCGGTTATACTTTTGGAGTACAAAGTAATCTTTATACTAGGTAAAGGTACAGGAAAAGTCTCCAGCAAAATTGTTCAAAGATTGCTGTTTTTTTCTGCCTACTTCCAGTTGGGTGATTAATTCAAAGTTTAATATACATGTAATATACTCACTATATATAGTTAACAGTACCCAGTACCAAATCATTGTCATCATAAGATGTGGTTTAATTAAAATGGAAGGGATACACTGAATGGATTAACTAGATTGGGTGCAGCTGATAATAAAAATGGCCACCAAAGTTTGAAGTTCCTCCTATCAATAGGTACATTCTGTTGCCTTCTCCTTTAGATTTGGACTGGCTTGGTGACTTGCTTTAACCAATAAAATACTGTCTTAGTGAGAATGAGAAAATTCTGATCAAGCGATTTTGTAACCTTTGTCCTTGCTTCACTTAGAAATTTACAACTATCATACAGTCAAACTAGAGAATGAGAAACCATGAAGGAGAAATGAGTACCTCAGATGACAGTCTGAAAGATGTTAGTCACAGTGTGATCCAGCATAGGTCATCATCCTCCCTCTTGTCGGTTGATCACAATCTGTTCAAAAAGCTCAGCAGAGATCACCTGAGTGACCCTGGACAAGAGTAGTCTAGCAAGCGATAATGCAGAGCACAAAGTAAATAAGTGGTTGTGTTGTAAGCTATCCAGTATTATCACGTGACTAAAAACTGAGATGCATTTATGTTTGAGACTTCACAACTGTGACTTTTCAAGAATAACCCCTATCACAGTGAACCTCAGCAATTACCTGCTAATGGGCATAAGAGTCAATGATACAATGTTTGTTTCTTATAAGGTACTGCCATAGCCACAGAAAAGCCACTAGTTCCAGAAAATATAATAGGTCCTTGATGTTTTCACTTTAAAATTACAATCACTGTTAGTTTCAAGTCAGAGTTTATTAGGATCATTGCTATCTTTATAAATATGCATAAATAAAACCAATATTTAATTCCTTCAATAGGATACAGCTTCTTACAAAATTAGGCTTATTAAGATAAAACACATATACAATGAAGTCCACCTATTTAAAATGTCCATAATTTAAGCTTTTTTTTTTTTTTTTTTTTTTTTGGTATCAGGGATCTAACTCATAATGTCATGTTTGCCAGGTAGGCACTTAAGCTAAAGTGTCCATAATTGTGTAGCTTATTTACACACTTATGCAATCATCATGATCTAACTTTATAATACTTGCATTACCCAAAAGAGACAAAGCTTTCTATTGCATATTTTCTAATACTGGTAGTTGGTCAAGGTTTTGATTTCCCTTTGTGTTTTGTAACTACTCCTTTTTCTTTTTCTTCTGCTTATTTTCCTCTTCCTGCTCCTCTTTTGCCTTGTCCTTCCCTTCCTTCTCCTTTTCCTCCTTTTTTTCTTCCTCCTCATTCTCCCTCCTCCTCCTTCTCTTTCTCCTCCTCTTTTTTTTTCTTCTTCTTCTTTTCTGAGACACAGTCTTGCTGTAGTTTGGGAAGGCCTTGAATTCAACATATAGCCCAGGCTGACCTCCAACTTGTGGCAATCTTCCTGTCTTAGCCTCCAAAGTGCTGAAATTACAGGTGTGCATCACCATGCCCAAGCCTTTTTCATTTTGTAATATCATATTTCTTGCGTAATGCTTGCAATGTAAAATGGGAAACATTAAAACACAATGCCATCCACCTTATTCCCAAAAACCAGGCTATAATCCTGGAAATTTTGAAGGATAACAAACACTTTGTTCAAATGTTTTTGTATAAGTTAGTTTACCACATTTTAAATCTGCCATTGTATAGTTTAATAATAATTTCTCTAAAATGCAAAACAATTTAGCTGGGCTCAGTGATCCACACTTATGGTTCATGCACTGAAGGAGGCTGAGGCAGAAAATAGTGCAGTCACTTTCTACTTGGGCAACTTTGCAAGATTATGTCTCAAAAATATAAACTAAAAAGGGTTAAGGATAGAGATCAATGGTAGGTCAATCCCGGATTTGATCTCTAGTCCCTGATACTACAGAAAAAAAAGAAAAGAGGAGAGCAAAAATTTAGCAAATTACGATGATTACTTTAAAACCACTATTTAAAAGACAGAGAAGAACTAACTTCCAGGTGCTAGAGTATGGAATCTAGAAACAGAGATGAAGAAAATGGAATAAATGAAGAGCTGAAGATACAGAATGGATAAAAAGATGTATTTTTATACAATGGAATATTAATCAGGTATAAGAAGGATAATATTCAGGCTTTTATAGGTAAGTGGAGGCAACTTGAGACCATACTCATAAGTGAAATAAATGAACTCACATTTATAAATATCATATTGTCTCTCTAATGTAAAAGTAATAAAAATAAAAAAACTGAAAGAACAATATGATCCAAAATGTACAATAGATACTGTAATAATGAAAGGGAAAGAAAGTGCTCAAGAGGAAAGAACAACTGGGATAGGGAAAGGAGAAAAGGAAGAAAGGAAAAGATTATATTTACTTAGGTACACACATATAACTGTGTGTGTATGTATGCAAGATAGATACCTATGCTACCAATGTCTGTTAGTTCATCAAAGAGGACAGTTCGTGTTGTCACTGTTTGACTGTTCAATCATTTTTTTGTGCCTAGATCTTGTAACCTGAACAAAGAGTTCTAAGATAACATACATATATGTTATCATATGTATATGTTATCATATATATACACACAATATATTAACTAAAGTTAATTCTCTATTACTTTTAAAAAAATTCTACTAAGACACAGTTTTCAACAAAGTCATATTTCCATTTGTATGATAAAGAAGGTTAGAATGATAGATTCATTTTATAGATACCAACTATATAGTCTAACTCATCTATCCTTCAAGGAAAAGTTGAACTGGATTGCATTTTTAAGGCATTTTAAATTGTAGGTTAAAATGACAATATTAACAATGACTTCTTGTTTCATTTTTAGTGTATTAAGCTCTAGGTAAAGAGGACAATCAATTTCAGAGATTCAAAGATATTAAAGTGCTCCCGAAGATCAATCAGTAATTATTCCGCACAGTTTTTGGGGCCTAAGGGCTAGGCATCAAGCAGTGAGAAGATACAGAGAAAAAATCCACTGCTTACTCTACCTTGAAGATACCCTGTAACTTATCTTTGGAAAATTTCAAATCCTAGATTCTTATAGATTACAAATGCTGGTCTCATAGGATAGTAATAAAGCCCCTGTGCTATTTAAAAAATTCCAGAGGAGAGCACTGTAGTAAATATTTAGTGACCCCAAATGTACAATGAGAGACATCATAAATAAGATACCACACAGACAGTAGCATTCTTGGCTTCTCCCCATTCACCGGGTTTCTCCTAAAGCAGGCAAAGGAACATGCAAACTAGAGACTTATTTGTACTTTTGCCAGGGTGTGTCCAGAGTAAGCATTCATTTAGTAATTACTAATATATAAATATATATGATATACATTACTAATATATATTACTAACATAGTTACTAATATATAATATACAAATATATAATATATATTACTAATATTTAATGCATATTATAAAATATATATATATATATACAGAAGACAAGAACTGAGGCATGTAGAGGGGAAATAACATAAGAAATTTAGGGTAAGTGAAACCACTGTGATAGCTGCTTACTCCCTTTGTCTAACATGGGAGGAAATAAATGTGTGGTAGCTCTGAACTCTGTGAAGGCTGCTTCATGGGTCTTTCCTAGGAAAATAGTGAATCATCAAGAGGGCATTGTTCTAAGCATGACTTTTACAAAATATTCAGAAATAAGCACACATGGCTGTGTAGTATAACAACTTCAATAGAAGTCAAAAATATAGTACTGCTAAGCTATTTCTGTGGAAAGTGAGAGTAGCACAAAGCATCTGGTGTTCCTGAGATCTGATGTGATACATGAGTAAAGCTCAAGACACAGAGAAAAACACATCTCCCATTTGTCAACTATTCTACTGAGGCATCAACTGATAGATGTAGAAACGGTTCTCGAATTGCAGATTAGTAGAATTATCTGCAGTACATTTTTTCTGTGGAATTATAAGCAGCAGGATTTGATACAGCACAATTTGTGTTCAAAGGTAGAAATTCATTCAAAAACAAGGGTTTACTAAACACCCACTCTTTTTCTCTCTCTCCTTCCTTCCTTCCTTCCTTCCTTCCTTCCTTCCTTCCTTCCTTCCTTCCTTCCTTCCTTCCCCCTCTTTCTTTCTTTCTTTCTTTCTTTCTTTCTTTCTTTCTTTCTTTCTTTCTTTCTTTCTTTCTTTCATACTGGGAACTGAACTCAGGGCGTCGCCCTTGCCAGGCAGGCACTGGGACACTGAGCTACATCCCTGGCCCCTAAGCAACCACTCTGTACCAAGCACTAATCCAGAAGCTGCCAAATCATTAGGAAACAATACAGACTTGTTCTTAGTCATTAGTGAACTTACAACCTAGAGAGAATGGAGAGGATAGAGAAATGATAGATAAGTAATGCCAAAACAATACAAAACCCCAAAATGAAAACAAAAACCAGAGCAGTGTGTGTGTGGGGGAATTGATTGCAGGTACTAAACCATGAAGATACTTCTCATAAAAGTAATAAGCTTTCTGACTCCTCCTTTTTCCAGCTTGATTACTGATAGCTTTCAGCATACCACAATGCCTTTTCGTCTGCCCACCTGTGTACATGCTAAGAAATTCTGTGTACTTGTTTTTTGTGCAGGCAGGGAGTGAAATCTATGTCAGCCTCAGCTTGAGTGCAGGAACCCATACCCAGCCCCACTTCTATCCACTATATAAATCCAAACCAATCTCTTTTTCCTGCTTTCTGAAAAGCTACTTTCAAGCCAATTAGGAGTCCACACTGCTCTCTTCAGAAAGCTCCTATGCAAATGATTAGCACTATAATATCCTCCTGGAGGCTTATGTAGCATCGTAAGTCTTAACCTTTGAATCAAAGTTTGTATAGAAGGTTCTTCTCACCTCTAAGGAATGACTACATCATTACAAATAAGTCAATATTGGAGGAATATAAGCACTATAATAGTAGAAGCAAGAATGCTTGGGGTCAAACCTCAGAATAGCATCACTTATACTAAATGACATTGGTCAGAGCAGTCGTTGAACTAGCCCAACAACAAAATTTATGAAAACAATGTCCATTCTTTGATAGGTGGAGCTGCAAAAATTTGTGGTTATTTTTACAATCTACAGTGATACCTGGGTAAATCCAGTTCAGCACTATCAATTTTTACCATTTTCATCATGAGTAAAAAAATTTCTTGATGAATATACTAACTGACAAGTTTTTCTTGATGAAGGGCTTCTCTACTTTTCAAGAGGTAGGATCTAGGATACTGTCACATCTTATTTACCTTGTTTTACCATAACAATAAGCACAGAACCTGCACACCCTAGGCTTTCAAAGAAGAGTATTTGATGTGGAATAAAAGAACAATGTAACAGCTAAGGCAGAGGGATAAGAGGATAAAAAAGATCTGTCATAAGACATTTTGAAGAAAATTCTCTATACATGTGAATACATCATTTTATACAGCATTCACTTTTTTCAGCCATTTTAAACAGGAATATTACACTGAGGTCTCTTGTCAGGCGGGAGACAAAGCCATTCCAGATCATTCTGACATTCTAATAACATAATTAACTATCTAATCTGTAGGAGGGTGAGTCATGATGAGGCTTCTGACAGTTCTGTGAGGTAAGACAAAACCACTCACCTTTGGAAGGGCAATGCACACACCCACAATTATGTGGGTGCACTTTACCTCAACAGTGGAATTTAGATTTTTGCTATGGAAGGCAATCAGATCTATTTGATAATGGATATTTTTATTGTTTCTGTTCTAAAAATGTCTTCATGTTTTTGCACTCACTGAGCAAAATGCTTATAGAATACATTGAGATTGTGCTGGATATTAAAGATGGTGAAACATACAATGGTCTTGTTTGTTGCCTGTGTTTGTATTTCTTTGCCTTGAAGAAGAGAGGTTATAGTAGTCAATATATTGCTATGTAAAAATGTTTTATTATTCTCTCTAAAAATGCTTCCTACATAGCACCTAAAACAATTAATTATTTGGTGCTATTACACAGTTTCCAGCCAAGGACACTGACATGGAATAAGAATTTTCGGTATGCCATTCACCAAATGTACAGCAAATTCTTGAGTCAAGCCCTGGTCTGCCTGAAGCTACTGCAGCCTCCTTCCACCAATTACATTCAACCTCAGCCTGCAACAGTGGGTTTCTTCCAGCTATATAAATGTTCCTTAGTTGCTATTCGCTGTAAGAACATTAGGACACTAGAACAATCATAAAAGGAAACCTCTCACCCTTCCCTAAATGAACCTTTCTCCAGCATTCATCTCTGCATCACAGCAATTCTGTTGGTATGCTGTGTTCATCAGACAGTGAGTGAATTGCTGGCTCCTTGGTGTCCAATCCTAATTAAGCATGCAATAAAGAAGAAAATTAAAACACATGAGCTGTTGTGTCAAATTCAATTGTTCTAGAAACAATGTAGTTAGCCAGTATGATCACAATATGTAGGGTCAAGAATATAATGAAAACAAGTAAAACTAAAATACATGAATCTATTTTTACAACACAAAGAAGATAGAATGATGCTTTTATTTTTCCAAAAAATGCTTGTGCAAGCCTTTTATGCAGTGGAAACTCAAAAACATGAGACAAGAAAAGACATGGGTCATATATAATGGTGAATAAGGAGCTTCTTTAGCAGGTAGCAACAGGCAGGATAAATACATAGCTATTTGAAAAGAAGAAACACAAAGTTGACCAAATAGAATAACAGCTTCTGATTTCTGGGAGACAGATGTACCCTAGTTCTTCCCTTCATAGTCCTATTCAACCACAGAGTTTTGCCTGCTCATCCATTCAGTGTTTATTTTACTCGTACTGGCTGCCACTAGGTAATAATTCTCTTATATTTCCTAGCCCTCTCTCTTCTCAACTGGCTGGCCTGATCCCAATCATTTTCCAACTCCAAAGTTCCCTTGTACTGTGTAATTATCCTTGTATATGACTTTCATGATGTCATCATTCTTTTTTATTAAAGAAGACAATTTCTTTGAAGGGTGAACAGAGAGAGAGAGAGAGAGAGAGAGACAGACAGACAGACACTCTGGACAAGTAGGGAGAATTCAAAAGGTAAATAGTTCTATCATATCACCATTGTGCTAAAAAAATCTTCTAAAGCTCTATACTTTTCCTTCTATCTAGTTGAAAATATCTGTTTCTTTCCTTTACTGCTTTCCAGTTCCTACACTGTTTGACAATCAGGCTACTTTTGTCACAATCTCCTAATCCATCCCTCATTAGGTCTGTGTTTGGATCACAAATGTTCTGTTTTGTGACACTACTTCTTTTCTTTTTTTAAATTTTCTGTGCATATATTTTTTATTTAAAGAAAAAACAGAAAAAGGTAGAAATATTACAGAATTTCAAAAAAAGGATAAACAGTAAGAGATCAGTGGTTGATAAATTACATATTGTCCTTTTAGAAATATTTGTTCAAGTTACAAAATTAGAGCATACAAAGTAGATATTCAAGCAGTGAGAGTGCAAACAGATCTGTTCAATAATCCAACAAGAACTTAGAAGTATTGTTATCATTCCTACACACTTAAATATTCATGCAGTTATATCTTTTATAGCGCTTCCTACTACTTCTTTTCTTATCCAAGCCCCATTTCTCTCTTCCTTCCTGATAAGTTCATCCATTAATGTCACAGCACATATAAGTTGTTCCTCATGGTTAGGCTTGCAATTGTATTATACACTATCCCACAGTTAAGTAGTACTGTACTTGTGTTATTCTGGTATACTTAGCTATTTTAGGGTACTCTTTAGTATGATTACTACTTTTTTGGGCAGTACTGGGGATTGAACCCAGGGTCTTTGCACTTAATACATCCCCTGCCTTTCTATTTTTTATTTCAGGAGGCAGGTCTCACAAATTTGACCAGGCTGGACTTGAACTTAAAAAAGTCTTGCCTCAGCCTTCCAGAGTGCTGGAATTAGAAGTGTGCTTCATCATGCCCAGTGACTGCCATGTTTCATGTGGGGGAAATACTTTGTAAGTACGTGTCTGTGTGCATTGATATGCATGTACCCATAGTGTCAATCACAAACTATTGATTGATTATTACACCCAAATGCTTATGTACTTTTACGCATGAAATGGATTTAATATCAAGTAAATATCCACAGCACATTTTATAATATTTTTTGATAAAATACATTTTAAAGAAATTGACTTATTGCCCTATAATTACCAAAATAAAAAGTTGAGATTTTTGTAGGTAAAGTAGATAATTTTCTTCTTTTAAAGAATCAGTAGAATAACCAACACTGAGGTATTTCTCTTCATGAACCATTAAATAAACTAAATAATAGTTTCATACTCTCAATTAGATAACAAGATTGTTAGGTGCTAAGGATAACAAGCACATTGGTATCAAAACAATTTGTGAATAGCTTTTGTTGAGCAAAGAATAAATAGGATCTAGCAGGTGAAAAATATGTGGAAATCTGTGATATTTGAGTCTAGTGATAATTAAATTAGGCTAAAGGACAAACTGGGTTGGTTTGATAAAAAGCATATTACAGGTCATTTTGATTTCTGCTACAAACTGTGTCATAGATTAAAGATATTTATTACAAATCTACTCAAATTTTCTACATTTTTCTGCTATTTTCTGCTGGGGAATTATGATGCAGATACCTTAGAAGGTAGAGATTTGAAAATCAGCAAACTGAACCTCTGAGTTTTAGTATGGGAAGTAAAATTTCTCTGCTTTTTAATGAATTCTTGGACAACTCAGTGGCTTTGCTCCAGAAATGCCCTGCTGGAGTGGAGGATTATCTTATATGGGCCATTACACTTCCAAGCTTTAAGCTTCATAATGAGCATTAAATTAAAATTCCCTGCACCTAGTAGGCAGAACATTGTGACACTCTAAAGATGTGAAAGTGCTAAACAAGTTCTGAGCAATAATATTATTACCACTGCATATTTATTGAGTTCAACAGGATGCTAAGTACTGTACAGACAGATAATACAGGCAGCCCAAAAAAAGCAGCAGTAGTTTTATAAGTACTCTTCCATTTATCTGCCTTAGGAATAGACACTATAACTAGACTTGCTAGAAATAGCCTCTTTTGAAAGTATCCTCAAAGTTCTCCACGCTATTGTTTGGTTTGAAAGTGGCCGATTTTCAACAGTTACCATTTATAAATGTGGCCATGTATCCCAATTTCAAAATTACCATAAGAATGCTACAGGCATTAAACTGAAGAACTTCATCTCCTTGTAACTGAAATTACAGATGGAGTTTAAGAAAATCTTAAATAAACCAGTTGTAAAATATGATACATATACCACTACGTGTTTGAATATAATGAAAAATATGCTTTTTCAAGATTAATGTGATTGGTCTTTTTAGCTAGCCTCCACTTTTCAGAGAAATATATACACCTAAATTTCAAAAGAATTTTAATAGTTTGGTCTAAAATGAAACAATTTAAAGTTAAAGCATTTAGAAAATGTTCTATTTTTAAACAAATCTATACACAAATAGAGGAAAAGTTAGAATACATTGTGCCTAATAGTATGTCTAAGAACCAGTTTGCATGTGTGTGAGCAGAAAGAATAACTCTGCATATATAGAAACTAATTGAGTTTCAGAATCTTACTTTTTAAATTTAAATTCCAGCCCATCAGGGTTAAAGAAAAGATTAAGCACTTCAGAGAAAATGGGTTATAAACTGTCATTGTTGAGTTTAGCGTTCTGACAACTTTGAAAGTAACTACAATGTAATTTCCCAAGTTGGTAGCTAAAATAATGGAACATCTGGGTGCCACTGAAATGTATGACAATCAAAAAGAGCACAGAAAAGTAGTGCGAACAATGCTTTTCCCTTTGCTTATAATTCATTGTAGTTGTGAACTCTTACTTCAGACCTCATTGTGGCAGTCAAGGGTAGCTCCCTTCTCAAAGGCTCACCTGTCATTCCTCAGCTAGAGAGTTCATCTCTGGGCCTACTTACCAGTCCAGCAGCTGTACTTCTCCCCTCCCTAGTGTGCTAGTGTCTTTCTTCCTGCACACCTGTGGGAAGCACATAGCAGTGTGCAGTGGCATATGTAAATTGGTCAGAGCTCAGATTGCAACTCCTCTGTTGGGGCTGCTGGCCTTTGGAAATGTGAGTATCTCCAGATAATTCCTTTCTTTAGCAATTACAGAACCATGAGTTCTGTCTTTCTAGGGTAAGTAACTCTATTGTGGGTGAGATAATGAAGTTGAAATTTGAAAGATTCAGACAGATTTGTCTCATCAACTGATGGTGTTTCCTTTTATGGCTTCTCTGAACTAGTTGTGTAATTTGTTAGCTGTCTACAGTTTGATTTATTTTCTTGGTAATATCAGGACACAGTCCTAAACAGGTAAAGCTTCTTTCAGATAAGAAGTAATTGTAGAGGTGAGTTAAGATTTGTATTTCCCTTACTCTATTTAAAAACAGTAAAGTGGAAGAGGAAAAAAATACTTGTTTTATTCAATTCAGTCCATATTTAAAGCCTAGTATGTTTAAACTCAGTATCATGAAGGGAACAAAGATAGTTTTTAAGGATCTTATTATCTGTGGTCTCACAATAGAGTCATATTCATAAATTTTATATTTTTTATATTTTTACCCTCAAAAAGGAATACTTTACAGACATATATTATTTTTCCTGCCCTCCCTAACTGAAAACCACATCTCAAGGTTGTCTGAATGTGGAGTTTTGCTGAATGCAGAGATGACTTATTTTTGGCACCCACTCGAGAGTTTTTCCAGAGTCCCTTTTGCTGAGCAGCTCCAGGCTGGAACGGCTGAGGAATGTATGGAGGAAGTCCAGGCTGCCCTTCTTCCCATTGGTTCCACTTGGATCATCTGAGAAGGTTTTGCTTTTAAACATGGGAAGGCATATGTGCCCTCTCAAAGACATGTCAAGCCTTAGCCAGTTTGGTTTGGATCCTTTCCCTCTTTTTACACTACAGTTTTTGCCACTAATAGAGAGTGCAGACATATGCCAAATGCAAACAGCACTTGCATGCCCACATTTGGCAAGTGTTTATCCACATCTTTAGTTTGGGATTTGAATAGTCCATCATCTAGCCTAGATGACTGCTAAGGTAGAATTTAGCTCTGAAATTTTACGATTTTGTAGAATGTATTTGTACTTTTGGGAAAAGATGTTTACAATATATCATTTTCCCTTCAGTGAGGAAATGTTATAAGGTACAGACTATTGATCTACATGGCGAGAAAAAAGAGTAGCTCATATTTGCAGTTAAGCTGCTTAGATGTTTAAGGTTACATATTTAGTTTATATGCACAGATATATAATATAATTTCCTATTGACATATATTAATATGCCTTTTCCCAAATGTTTTAGAGATATTTATGCAAAATTTTCTTACACTTTGAATTTTTTCTTCAATAAGTGATACTAGAAGGTGGAGTATTACAAGTAGCCAAGGCAGAGATTCTTTGCTCACACTCATGTACAATCTGCTCAAGAATTTGAAAAGGTCTGAAATTATACTGGATTATGTTCATGGTCTTTCTTTGAATGGACCCATGCAAAAATACATTGAATGCCAATTTATTTAATGTGAAAACATCAACAATAAATGAAGTTTACAAAATAGCATGTAGAGCATTATTTTTTTTTTTTTACAAAATTTACACAGGATGTTATATAATGTAGGTGCATATATGTAAATACAAAAGATTATGTACCAAAATATAAAATGATGATTGTTATTGGTTGGGAAAATTATGGATGCTATTAAACTTATTTGCTTATATCTGTGTATTTTTTCTCTTGTTTATTATACAATAAGCATTTATTATATGTTTCTTGTACATCATAGTTATAGGTTTCCAACTATAATTATAAATAAATGTACTTTAAAAAAATTTTGTCATAGGCACTGTGGAATTTCTGGAAGAAGGGTTTTGGTATAGAGTTAATTTTCCTCCATATAAAATCTCTAGGCTTTAAATCACAGTGATTGAGTTCACTCTTCCTTACATAGTGACGGCCTTGGAGTATGACAGGAACTTTAAAAAATCACTTGATTCTGTATGCATCATTTTTGAAGATGGGTAAATGGTTTTGTGCATGTATCAAAAGCACACCATGGATCTATCATGGCCTTGCACAGGGAGATTTGTAATTCTTCATCTAGATGTAGAGTAAGTGTGCCCAGGCTATGACTGATAGAGATAGAATGCTTCCTGTTGTAAAAAAAGTATATATATATATATATATATATATATATATATATATAAATATATAAAATAAAACCCAATCTATGTGAAAACAAGCAACAGAATCTTTAATTTTTTTCAATGCTATGAAAAACTGACACTGGTTATAGCTCTCTGCCAGCAAAGTTATAAGGTAGTTTTGATTTAAAGCTGTCTTTGCCTAATCAGAAGAGATCCTTAAGCTTCTGGATAGTAATTATGGAACACACAAAGGTAAGACTTTACCAAACTTATTTGCAATGACAAAATAACCTTGAAGAGAAAAACTCAGTAATTTGGTACACAATGAGGTCAAAGTTGCCTTCATAACATTCAACTTGAAAACAAAACAAGAAGAAATGATTTCCTTCTCTATATCGAGAAAGTCTAAAGATATACTGGTTTGGTCAGAAGCCCTCTATTGTGTGAATTCCTCTTGCCCAGTCTAAAGTGATTTGTTTTCATGAAACTTCTTTAAAAGGATACTAATGAGTCCTTATACATTTAAAAAATGTACGTTTTTCTATTTTATTTGAAAGTAGTCACCTAAAATCTCAATACTATAATTGGAAAATATACACTAGCACAAAGCTTAATTCCATGTCTAATTTTGATTTATCAGTATCTTTGAAAGAATATGGTGGCAGACCAGGAATTACAACAGGGTACCTCATGAAAAAATCTATGATATCACTTATAAATTATGCAGTTATGACCTCCTGAGGATGATGGATTCCAGGTAAGTAAATGTGATTTAGGAACTGTTGTCAGGCTCCAAAAATAAGCTGGGGTTGACCAGCGGCTTCTGTACTGAATTGGATTCAAGGAGCTGAAGCCCTTCTGACTATCTTCTGACTACATACTGACTACCAACTTGCATTCCAGGTGCTCTGTAAACCTCTCACCCAAGCAGTTCTTTTGTATGCTCAGTCTACTTTCTGTGAATCACTGAGAAGATGATTGTATTCCACAAAGCATGGACTATTGGTTGTGAAATAACTGGAACCCTAAATTTTATTTCAAACAGTATTTATTGAATGCCTAATATGTCCCTGGAATCATTCTAGGCATTAGTACTCCAAAGAAGTGGATTCTTTAGTTCTAACCCTTCCTCTTACTGGTAACTTTCACTAAAGGTAGGACTAGGAAAGGGAAAGATATAAAATCTCTATGGACTATATCCTACACCTGGATAATAGAACTGAGAATGCCCTGAAGGACAGGTGGCAATTGAAACTACTAAGGACAGTGATTTTTGAATTGTGGTATCCACTGCTGGATATTGGTCACAAGGTAGATGACTTATATGGAGAATCTTCTGCGCATTTATAACCATATTATTATTTCAATATGTTATAGTTTGTGTCTAAGTGTCTCCCAAAAGTCTCACACAGTCATGGGGAAAAGGTTTTACATAGTTTGCTGAATTTAGAGTTTGTGATTGATTCATGGTCCAATTCTGGGATTATGGGTGTGAATGCTACGTCTGCTCTAGAGTGGGTAGCCTGCATGCAATATAAAAGACAGAAAGGGTTTTATATTTTCCTTGTTGCTTTTGCTGTCTTCTGTCCATTATGAATCTGTTATCCTCTGTGAATCCATGCTGCCTTGGATCTAGTGAATTATGGACTGAAACCATTACAAACTGAGCTCAATAAACCTTTCTCCTTTTAATTTTGGGTGTTAGGTATTTTGTCTCAGCAATGAGAAAAGTAATTAAAACAATGTGGTGCTGAGAGTGGGGTTATTGCTGTGACATTACCTGGCTATGTGGCACAAGAGCCTTTAGAACTGGCTTGTGGGAAGAAGAGTTAGGAAAGGTTTGGAGACACCAACTGAGAAAGTAGAGCTAAAATGCCTGAGCCTGTACTGTATGGGAGTGTGATCATTGATACACTGTGTCAACTTGGAAGTTAGAAGCTTAACTAGGTAATTCAGCAATTCTACATCTTGGGGAGTAGAGGACATGCCAAAAGGGCAGCTGTTTACACTCCGCGGTGTGATGATAGTGGTTTCATTGTGTCAATTTGAGAAGTTTAGAAGTTTAATTAAGTGACTCAGCACAAGCTCAGGTCCTCACTTTGTAAACATTCTGAACTTATGCAATAGGAGGTAATGGGCATGGTGTGTGTGTAAAGGATTCACCCTAGGGAAGTAATCTTCGTAAAATATAAGTGAGAAAAAAAAAGAGGCTTGCCCCTCTGGCCCCCGACCTTTTGCCCTTGTTCCTTTTCTGTATTCTGCTGCCTTAAACTGTTGGTCCGCAGCCATGCCACTCTGCATTAGAGCCAGTTGATTGCAGACTGAGATATTTCCAAACAAAGCTAACCTTTTTTCATTTAATTTTGGGTGTTGGGTATTTTGTTCTGGCAATGAGAGAAAAATAACTATGATGGAATTCAGTACCAGAGACATAGGACTGTAACTGTGACTATAACTGACCATGTGGTTCAGTAGTCTTTTGAAATGGCTTGTGGGAAGATATTGGAGAGGTTTGGAGATGTTGCCTTAAAGAGTGGAGCTGTAATACCTTAGGCTGCTCTGTATGAGAGATTCTGGTCAGTGCTCAGAAGACCAGAAAGCCAGTAAAGACCAGGTATGGGAGATTTCTGATGAGAAGAAGGACTGCATTGGCTGTCGGACTCCAGATGATGTGTGCTATGGCTCGGCAGAAAGTTTTTCTGCATTTTGCTTATGTCCAGAGACTTTGCCTGAGACTAAGATTAAGGGCGGCAGAGCAATTAATCTGGAAGAAGAAATTTCAAGGCAGTTGAAAGTTGAAGCTAGGGCATGGCTGTTGTTAGGGGCTTTAAGCTATGCTTATGTTGAGAATCAAGAGCAAAGAGCACAGCAGGATGATTTGAAATGTGAGTTTGGTCAAAGAAGAAGCTCCAGTAAAGCTGTGGACAACAAAGACAGAACTGAGGAGACTTTGATTGCTGAGAAGGAACAGGAGATAGAAAAGATGGCCTAAGGACATCACAAGAAGCAGCAGGTCTTGCAGCTCAAAACTGCAAGAGTGAAATACTTTGCTTTGAGGAGAAAGCTGCAGAGCACCATGTTCCACAATGGCAGTGACCATACCATGTTCAAGAAAAGTGTTAGCATAGAAAATTTGTTCCTTAGAATTGGATTCAGGATGCCCAGCTATCCAGGCATTTGACCCCTATGCCCAAGAATGAGGCAAACCTGGTTATTGCTCCAGGTGGCAGCAGACCTTGGCATCATTCATGAAGTGTTGGTTTTAGGTGCATACAGAGTTCAAGAGTTTTGGGATAAAGAGACTTCCACCCTAGTTTCAGAAAACCTGGTAGGCCAGGCAGTGTGCCCCTGAGAAGGCAGTGTATGAAGTTGTGGGGGTGAAGCCAAAGGTGCAGTGGACACCCTAGAAGTTTGGAAAAACCAGGAACATGGATCCTTTAGGGAAAGTTGCAAGGAAGGAGCAAAGCATGTCCAAGAGAGCAGCCATGACAGCTACACAACTATAAATGTTATAGGGATAGAGCCATTCAAGATCTTTGGAGCTCACAATGTGCCACAGTTTGTCTTGGATGCTGCATGTGGAATTGTGGGACTTAATGTTTGCCCTGCTGGATTTTGGACTTGTTTTGGTCCCAATTCATTGTAGCCCCCGTTTGTAACTTCTGTAATAAAAATGTTTATCTTATGACATTGAATGTTGAAAGTATTTAACTAACTTTTCATTGGTACAGGGTCTTGCAGCTAAGAGCTTGCGTTATATCTCAGAGGAGACCTGGAACTTGGACTTTTCAGCAATACTGAAACTATTAGGACTTTGGCCACTGTTCAAGAGAGACTAAATGACTTTGCATAAAGGAATGTGCATGAATATTTGGGGGTCGGGGATGGAATGTTATAGTTCTAATATAATATGATGTTGATAGAGTTAATACTGGTTCTACAGAATTGTTAAAGCTGTGCTATTATGTTCAAGTTTTGAAATGATAAGAATAAGCAGGTCTTTTATCTGGAGAACACTTTCAAGAAATGTATTTGGTTGCCAAGTTGAAAAGGATTGGATTATAATGTTTGATACATTGTGTCACCTTGAGAAGTTTAACTAAGTAACTCAGTAATTCTATATCCTACACTCCAGCATGTTGTGACAGTTGATTCACTGTGGCAATTTGAGAAATTTAGAGGCTTAACTAAGTGACTCAGCAGGAGGCAGGGTCCTCATTTGGTAAACATCTGGAGTCTGTGCAAGAGGAAAGAAGGGAGATAAGGTAAGTACTCCATCCACCCCAGGGCATGTAGCCTGCTTACAATACAAGGGAGGAAAAGAGGCTTGCTGTGCCCATTTGATGCTCTTGTTGCTTTGCTGCCTTCTGCTACCAAGGAAGGTTGCCCCTCAGCCATGCCACCCTGCCTTGGAGCCAGCTAACTGCGGACTGATATCTCTACAAACTGTGAACTAAATAAACCTTTCCCTCTTTAACTTTAGGTGATGGGTATTTTGTCTCAGCAGTGAGAGGAAAGTAACTAAGAAGGGGCTTCTGGTCAGACCTCATGAGGCCTGAAACCTGGTAGAGATCAGGCTCAGGAAGTTTCTGCTGGCAGGAAGGACTGCATTAGCTCCTGGGCTCCAGATGATATGTGTTTTGTCTTGACAGAAAATTTATCTGCGTTTTGCTCATATTTAGAGTCTTTGCCTGAGACTAAGGGCAATGGACAAATTATTCTTGTAGAAGAAATTTCAAGCCAGTCAAATATTGAGGCTATGGCATGGTTACTGTTGGGGGCTTTTAGCCAAATCTATGTTGAAAATCCAGAGCAAAGAGCACAACAGAATAACTTAAAACATGTAAGTATGGCCAAAAAGGAAGCTCTAGGAAAGCTGTAGATTGCAAAGACAGAGCAGAGGAGATGTTTGTTGCTGAAAAATAAAATAAAATAAAATAAAATAAAAATAAAAAAGATGGGCTGAGAGCATCACAAGAAGCAACAGGACTCCACTCTTTGAAGCCTCAAAATTGCAAAAATGAAAGACTTTGCTTTAAGCATGAACCCAGAGTTCCATGTTCCAGAATGGAGGAGGCCACACCATGTTCCAGAATGGGAGCAATAACTTTTGGCCAGAACCACCATGTTCTAGTGATTTCCAAAATGAAGGACAAAAAGAGAAAGAGGAGGGGAAACTGTCATATGTACTCCAGGCCTTTTAGAAAACATGGGATTGCTCCTTTGGCCACATTCATGGGACTCTACAAAAAGGATGATAAAGAGTGATATTGTAGACATCAAGAGAAGGGTACTGTGCAGAAAGGAATGCCACACAAATGTTACCATGGCAAAACAGGAGGAGTCTACAGTGTTACTCAGCTGCTGTTGGCATTGTTGTAAACAAGCAAGTGAAGGGCAAGACACTTGCCAAGAGGACTAATGTGTATATGGAGCATATTAAACACTCAAAGAGTCATGATAGCTTCCTGACACATGTCAAGGAAATGATAAGAAAAAGAAAGAAGCCAAGGAGAAAGATACGTGGGTTCAACTTAAGTGCCAGCCTGCCCCACCCAGAGAGGTACACTTTGTGAGAACTAATGGGATCCAGGAGCCTGAGTGGCTGGAACCTCTTCCCTATGAATTCATGGTGTAAACTGGGGATGTGGCTGCACCATTCAGTATCTAATTGGTGGCTAAGTGTTCTAGGTCCTACTTAAAAATTAAAAGGCATCCTGTGTTGTAAAGGTGGTTTTCTTAATTGAATAGGGTGGAGCCTTTACCTCAGAATTTTCATTCTATCTAGTTAATTGTGTTAGATCTTTTTCTTCAGTATTTTTCTTGCTGAAAGGTATTGCTGAGGCATTGTATAGGTGAATATCCAAATGGTAAAATATTTATGAAATGTTTATATTGGTTTGAAGGTCCAGTAAATCCTCATGGGAAAAAGATGTATCAAAATAAAATGAAAAATCACTTCAATTAGATAAACAGAAGTTCAATTCAGTTAAATACATTGTTTAAAGCAAAAAAAAAAAAAAAAAAAGAAAAGAATGAAAGAATAGTGGCAGCCTAGAGAAACTGTCCCTTGGAATTTGATTCAGAATGCTCAGCTATCAAGGCACTTGACCTCTACAGCTGAGAGAGAAGGAAGCCTGGCTCCTGTCCGGTTGGCAGCAGACGCTGGCATCATCAACGTGGTGATGATTTTAGGCACCTGCAGAATTCAAGAGTTATGGGGTAAAAAGTCTTCTACTCTGACTTCAGAAGTCCTGAGAGGCCAGGCAGTGTCCTTCAGAGAGGGCAGTATGTGAAGCCAAAGGTGAGTGGAGTGTGAAGTTAAAGGTGTAGTGAAGACTCCAAAGGTTTAGAAAAGACAGAAACATCGATCACCTGAGTAAAACTGTTAAGACAGTGCATAGCAGTCCCAAAAGAAAAGCCATGAGGGTTACAGCTACCGGAACTGTCCTTTATTGCTCGCGTCTTACCACAGATTACCTCAGATGCTGCACATGAAACTACAGGACCTAGTGTGTGCCCTGCTGGATTCTGGACTTGCTTTGGTCCCCATTTTTTTGTATCCCCTTGCCTTTAAATGTAAAAAGTATTTCATTTTCTTTTCATTTGTACAGGGGCTCACAGCTAAGAGTTTGCCTTAAATCTCAGGAGAGACTTGGGATTTGGACTTTTCAGCAATGCTGAAACTGTTAGGACTTTGGCAACTCTCAGAGATAGACTAATAGCATTTTTCATAAAGAAATGTAAGTGAATCTTTGGAGGTTGGGGCAAAATGGTATGATTTGTGTCTTGTGCCCCCAAAGCCTCACACAGTCATGGGGCACAGACTTCATACAGATGTCTGAATTTAGAGCTTGTGATTGATTCATGGTCCAATGCTGCCCAAGAGTGGGTAGCCTGCATACAATATAAGGACTGAAAGAGTCTTGTCTTTCCCTTGCTGTCTTTGCTGCCTTCTGCTAAGATGAACTGCTGTCCTTTGTGAAGCCACCCTTCCTTGGAGTAAGCCAATTATGGACTTAAACTTCTACAAACTGTGAGATACGTAATAACTTTTCCCCTTTTAATTTTTGGTGTTGGGTATTTTGTCTCAGCAATGAGAAAAGTAATTGAGACATCCTACATTTAGGGCTTTGACATCTACATGAAGCACAAAAATTTTTTCATTAGGTATTTCAATATTAAATGTATTTCCAACATTAATGAATAAATACTATTTAAGGCCTTAAAGGAGTTATGATTATGGAGGAAAGCTCAGGGTTTAGTAACAAGGATGAATTAGATCAGATAGCTGACTTGGGGAAATCGGCCCCTTGACTCATCTTACCCTCAAGGACAACTAATTTATTGAGCTTCTGGATTACTGGAAGTGTTACTGGTCTGCTGGTGTACCTTGGATGCCATAGTCTCTGTCTCATATTCTGGGTTAGAAAGGCTGAGAATCACAGATTGAGGAAGGTGAGATCCAGTGACTCTCTTTAGAGCCAGTCTAGATTCCTGTTTGACTCACTATCCTATCTTAAGAGTACGAATGAATTCCAACTCACATGGTAACCATCTATACACATAAGGTGAGCAAATGGGAGCTGGTGAGTCTATGACACTTTGGATTTTTCTTAGAAAATGAAGGAAATCATAATTTGTAATGTACACTGTGCTCCAGGAATTTCTCTTGGCACATTCAGAAATGCTGACTCACTAAAGCACCATAAATATATTAAGAAATACAAGCCAAACTCTCAATACAACCCTAAGAATTTTGAATTCTGCTTAAGAAGTCAAGAAAGGATAATTATCATAGCTAAAACTTAATATGTACATTGTACAGGCAAAGTGCTAATCCTCACAAAATGCTATGAAGTGCCTTCACTGTCCCCCTTTTACAGATGAGGAAAGTGAAGTTGAGGTTAAATAATTTGATTCAAGTTCATACAGCCAAGTGGTTACATCCATCTGTCTCCAAACCCTGTGTTTTAACCATCTTTATCTATACTTTCAGTATAAAATTTGTCTGTTATAAAAATACTAAAACTGGGATGTTGTTTTATAAATGATATATTTTTCCAGATAGTAAGATTGAATAATTATGTAAAATACATACAGTTCTATATACAAAAAAATTAGGTATATTTCTTGCAATCTTTGGAGCAACTGATAGTATTTGTCTTGGTTCTGACATCTAAGAACCTTCTGAGGTATTTTCGCTACAGTGCTCTGCATCCTTGTGTGGGCAACCATCTCGGTATTGCGCTAAGCCAGGTTTGCTGCAAAACAGATGAGGTTGGTAGCCTCTGATTTGCCACCAAGGCAAGTCACTTGAAAGGTCCTGAAACAATAGTTCATTTGAACAAAGCCCTGTACTGTAGGCAGCAAGCAAACCAAAGTAGGTTTTTCCTGATTATTAGTAGAAGCACTTGAGTTGAATCTCATGTTCTAAACCTGCTGCCATTGCATTTTTATTTTTCCAGACTGACTTAAAGTGCTCATCTGTGTCATATCCATCCAGTGTTAGGCATGGGCGTGAGTGGTTTCCGAAGGGCCCTAATGAAATTATTCTGGACAGATCATTCTGTGCTTCAGAGAGTGTTCTGTACAAAATAAATTAAAGAAGCAACATGAAGGAAAAGGCAGGGGAAGGAGCTACAGAAGCAAAGAAGAGAGGATCAATTTACCACCATTACACTAAGGGGGAGAAGCCAACCTGGGCTCCTGGGATGTGACTAGCAGGAGGGCATTCTCATGAGTGTTCAGCATCATGAGTGAAATCTGAGCCTCTCGTCTGAGAAGGATAAGCCATTTGTGCTAGACAGTGGAGTAAAAGGTGCCCCCTCCTGCTCCCTGCCCTAAGAACCCAGTCAATGCTTGGAGATGTTAGAGCTGCTTGCCCCGTAAGATTGAAAGCAGCCACACAGCGCTGCATTTGGAAATCATTCACAACTGGAAACAAAGCAGAGCCTCTACCTCCTACAGCCTGTGTGCACAGCTCAACAAGCTGTGACCTGCCTGCAGCAATATCTGCCTGCGCAGCATGGGTGAGCAGAGCGGCCAGAGCTGGCTCATTTCCATTTCTGAGCTGAGCCGCAGGATGGAAGGGCCTTCCCGGGCCCAAATGAACATGGATAATACCGTTGCTGTACTAATTAATGTTCATAGTAAAGGGAAATAAAACAAATGTAACCTTTCACAATTAGGTAAATTAGAGGTGGTTATATATGGAACCAAAGATTTATACTAGACAACTCCTAGTGTACTTCAGCGGTTGCCTGCACAGTACTAGCACAGAGGCTAAGTAGCAGCACAGATGAGAAAATTTAAAAAGTGAGGAGCTACTGTCAGGGACACACAGAACAGATGAGATGTTTGTACCAGTTTATGTATCCAAGACTCAGAGCAAGAGCTCTCTTCTTCAGGTCAGATAGGGACGGAGCAGGAAGGCGGCACTCTGCTGAAACCCTCACCAAATCCTCACCTGTCATCATTTGTAATCTCAGCAGTCTCTCAGGACACTGCCATTGTTTTTTTTTTTTCTTGTTTTCCTACCTTTTCTTTTTCTCTTTTTTCCAAAAAGGCACATATGGAAAAGGTAACGGATAAAGGGGAGACAAGGAATTAGTACCATTTTACAAAATGTGTGAATAACTTCATTGTGAGAGTTTCACAAATTATGAGGCGGCTAAGAAAAAAGTCTTTTTTTCTAGCAAATGTAGCAACACAGGGGCTCCTTGGCTTACAGTGTTAAAAGATAGAACATTTAATGTAGGGATATTTGACATCTGATTTCCTTTTTTATTGTTTCTTTTTCTGTCTCTCATGTACTTATTTCTTTCTGGGTTTTGAGATATGATGTTTCTGTGTAGTTCAGTCTGGTCTCGAACTCACTATATCATCCAGGTTGGCCTCATGCTTATGTCAATCCTGCCTCAGCCTCACAAGTGCTGAGACTACAGGTGTGCACCACAACACATGACTGTTTTTTCATGTTTTACAAGATTATCTGATGATGCTGCATCTGCCTGAATCTATTCCTACACTGGCTAATCCTCTTTCGAAGGAGAAGGTGAGGAACCCATACTTTTTCTTCACCCTTCCCTGAGTGCATGTTGTTCCTCAGAATTATTTGTTCAGTTCTGTGGGTATCTTTAATCTTTGTCTTCAGTGTACGTTTCCTGAGAATTACTACTTGATTTGAAAAGTTGGTTTGCAGGTGTCAGATTCAGTATTTACCCTTTGGTCAACTGGAAAAATTAAGTGTTGTATCTGCTGTGCACAATGCAGGGAAGAGCTCAAAAATGATTTTTCTTTAGGTTCTGCACCAACCCAAGTTGTTCTATATGATTAGGAAAATCAGTCATTGCTCTTAACTCACAAGGGCACCACAATCACTGTAACCACCAACACCATCAGCACCATCAATATCATCACCACCACCACATCCATCTTTGCCTCAGCCACAACCACTGTTACCACTACTGACATCTTCACAATCACCAACCCCATCACCCACAATATCACCAACAATACTTTCGTTTACTTGGATTTGAAGAGGCAGCGCCACCTTGACTGGCCTAGTGATACTTTTTTGAGAAATTAAGACTTAAGAATGACATCAATTTAGAGCAGTCTATTTTGGGGTGAGGTTTGTTTTTAGACAAAAACAATTTCTGTGGGGGAATAGATGAGAATTCCTAGGAATGTGGACTGGAAACACTCACAGATAAGAGTGTAAGAGGAGGTGCTCAGGAAGCAAAGGCTCTGAGGACAGAAAAGTAGTTAGGGTCCATCATGTACCAGGAGGGGTCTTTTGTGGAGAATTTTAATTTGGGAAATACTTCTCTCCTGCCATATGTACCATGGAACATGTAAATTCTTGTACTTATATGGAGTTTTATTTTCCTACCTTGCAATCATAGTTGTTCTGGTCCTTATTTATTTATTTTTGGTACCAGGGATTGAATTCATGACCTCACGCTTGCCAAGCAGATGTTTGTGCTGCTGAGCTACATCCCCGACCTGTCCCAGTCCCTTTAGTGAAATCTGATTATTTAAATAGCCTTTGTGAGCTGGTGGTGTGAAGTGGACAGGGACAGGTCAGTAAGTGAACTTGTCATATTAGGAAATTAGAGCTACGATAACAAAATACTACAGACTAAGGGGCTTCAATTGCAAAAATTTATTTTCCTCACAATTCTGAAGGCTCCAAATCTCAGGTCAAGGAGTTGAAAGTGTTGGTTTCTTATGAAGTCTCCCTTGATGCCTCGTAGAGGGCTGTTTTTTCTTGTATTTTTAGTCTTCCCTCTGTACATTTTGTGTCCAGATTTCCTCTTCTGATACGTTCAGCAGTCATACTAAATTGGGGCACAACCTGAACACTTTAATGACTTTTAAGAACACTCTACCTCCAAATAAAGTCAAAGTCTAGGTGGTGGGGATTAGGGTTTCAGCACATAAATTTTGGGAGGATAATTTGGCCACAATACCTGCTCTGCAGTCATTCTGTGCTGGTGTCTAAAGTGGCACCTGGGGGGTGGGCACAGCATCTTCTCAGATAGACTTTGATTTGCAACTCAAGTTAGTGCTCAGCAGCACAGTGAACCCTGTCCAGAGTTAGCGGGGAGGGAAAGGCAGAGTACTTGGGTTTAGGGAGCTACCAAGGGGCTAGTGAGTGTTCAACCAAAGAGCCAAAAAGAAAATCTCTTTTCAGATATGTAAGCATGGATTCTTGAGAATGGCCTGATGTGGCATCTTAGTCAACCAGTTATTTCAAAAATGAGAGTTACTGTGCCACATTTCATGTGTTACTGGACATTTGTGGTCATATCTGTTCTAACGAGAAGACCTAACCAGGCACTACTATGATGATGTGTTTGTGTCACCTTGGCTCTCCCTTCTCACTTTTCTAGGTTTGTTTCTGCATCTGTTTAATGGGAAAGAAGCAGTGTTCACATAATAAAAACCAACAAATCATCCAACCCTTTGATTCCAAGACCCTAGTGAAATGAAGCAGTCCATAGGGTTCAGTTCTCTAATAGACCTAGTGTAAATGTCAAGGAAAACAAAATACCCAGTGTGAAAAATATACAAACTCCGGTAAAAGAACTTTAGTGCCTGGTCAAAGTGAGCCCCAAAGTAGGCATCTGATAAAGGTTTTTAAGAAAGGACAGATAACCAGGCAGAGAGAATTTTTATTAACTTTATTGAAGTTGATAAAATAAAAATGTGAAAAGCTAAGGGCCAAGAAGGGGTGGATGTGGGAGAAGTAGAAGAAGAAGGTGGGAGGTCAGCAGTCACATCCAAAGGCATTTACTGGGCACAACCATGCATCATGCTCTCCTGGAGGCTTTGCAACATAACAGTTAGGACTCCCTCTCTTTTGAGGCTGATGCCTGATACATGCTGCTGTTTTCCTTGACAAACACACCATTATTTCTTTTTCTTGAGGGCCTGCTGATACGTGCAGAGGCTTTTGTTGTGTTTTGTTTTGTTTTTCTGGGGGGTAGTCAAATGATGAGCCTACTGAAAGAAACTTCCATTTCTCTTGAACTGTGAAAAATACAGGCTGCTTAATGGGTCAAAATGGGCTTGCAATTTTTCTCCACTAGAAATTATCATCATTTTAAAAAACAGCTTCTTACCAAGTAAGAAACTGCTAAGAACGTGGACTTGCTGAAGAAACCCATTTGCATCCTAAGGCAAGAAAAAATGTTCTGAAAACTTACTGAAGAGCAGTATTTTTCCCTCAGAAAGTAAAACTATAAAAAGGAAAGAGAATTTCAGACAGGAAGAAAAAATAGTGTGTCTCACAGAGGATGATGGATGAGCTTGCAAGAAGGACAAACACTAAATATTACTCATTCCTATGGATGTAGTGTATTTCTCTGTGATATATTTTGATATTTATATAAAATCTCACCATATTCTCTGAGCTACTTCAAGTTACACACATACGCAGTATAATTTCTCATCAACTGTCTTTATACTGGTTACTGAGCCTTGTCATCTTGTCTGATTTGCAAATAAAATACTCTCTCTGTTCTCTTTGGGAGACTTTTATCAGAACCATCCAGCCCTGAACAGAGAAGCATTTCAAGATCAAAAGGGAAGCAAAATAATACTCTTTCACCAAGCAAGGTAAAGATTCACACGTAATTAAGCCAGGACTATAGGATTATTTAAATAGATGTATCTCTTAAGAATAATCACATTGCTGTAAGGCATTCAGACTCCTAGAGGCAGTACAGAGAAAGAAAGGGAACTAATGGTGTTTGGTTGAACACAAGCAAAAAGAGGGTATGGGAAAGAAAAAGAGAGAAACAATTGTTTGGTGGTTAGTGGTTATACCAGGCCCTGTATGCAATAAACATACGGGATAAGTATTTCTATCCCCATTTTTCACAAAAGGAAAAAGATGATGGAAATTAATTTAACTTGGCAAACTCATGAAGATGGAAGAAGACAGTGTTTCTTCTTTCTGCCTCTCAAAATCACCCTGTTTCCTATGGACTAACACTGTCCTCTCTATGATCTCATTTAGGGGTGGAGCAAATCTTTTCACTCACGCACTTATTGTGTGCCCCTTCTTTCCCCAGTGCTGAACTAGCACACTAAACACAGAGGAGAGCAAGACATTCTGTGCAGACCGCAGTCCTAACTCGTCAAGCAACAAACTGTGTCTGACAAATACAATCTTGAGCACATTTCCACAGTCATTTCATCTATTCTTTAGATCAAGGTATTGTCATCTCACTTTTCAGACAGGGGATACAGAGAGGTTCAGTAGCTTAGTTAAGTTTCGTGAACAGTACTGAAATATAGTCTCTGATAACACTGAATTTAACATGAAGTTTTGTCACACTATAGCGTCTTGCTTCACTATATTGATAAATCAAGTTGCAGGACCACGAGGAATTCAAACATCTAATATGTGAGAAAACAATCTAAAACAATCTGTGCAGCTGATTATAAGAAAAAGCGTGTTTATTGCCTATTTCACAGCTTCCTTCCCTCAGAATGAAGTAATCAGAGCTAAAGTCACAATTGTCAAACTAAAACTTGAATTTACTATTTAGATTATGTGTCCATTACCAACTCTCTGTATCTATATGTTGCAATTAGCCTTCTACCTCCTCTAAAGTTGCAACTGGCCATCAAGGAATAGAGATAACTTTTTTATATACTGGAGATTGAACTCACAACCTTTGAACTGCTGAGCTAACTTCTGAGCCCTTTCTCCAGTCTTTTTTGAATGGAGATAACTTTGAGATAGTGAGCTAAAAACTTATATTTTTGTGTTTTATGGGAGGAAGAGACAATGTTTGTACATAACAGACTTCCAAATCAGGCAAGAGTTAACACTTAGAATTCACCAAAGCAGTGTAAACTGTACTTGTGAATTTGCCTTCAGTTCTTTGCTACTCTTGCTGCTTTACAAGTCCTCTGGATTTTGATAAAGACAACCTTCCTCTGATACCCACAGATTGAAGGCGAATGCCCTATAAACACACAAACTCTTATAGTGAGACACATAAAGATAAATGCCCTAAATCAGTGTATAGAATGTCACCAATGTACAGTTAAAGTGTCTTCTATCATGCGGATAGTAAACTATAAACACGTCATTAAAGTCCTTCTGGTTATCTGTTCAGAAGTGTACCTGCCAGGTCAGCTTCTAAATAGTTTCTTTCAAGAAGAGTCAATGTTACTTTACCGGAAAAGAGAAATACAAAATAGAGCCAGAAGGTTAATGTGAGTTTAAGAGGAGCATGAGGTTATCTTGACAATTAAAGACTCTCCAGGAGGTTAATTACCCATACCCTGCCCTTGTAACTCACAAAATGTGCCTATGTTACAAAAAATTGTGTGCGAGGAGAAACTTCACTTTGGACTGTCACTGATATGCTTTTAATCATTGTTTCACAGGGCTAAATTAGCATGTATTTCTCTCAAAATCTATTGAGAAACAATGAGGGGGATATTGTTGAAACTCTCCTAGCAGTGGTACAGAGAACAGAATCAACAGGGTCAAGAAATTAGAGAGTGAGAGGAAGAGAATAGAGAGAGACAGAAAGATAAAGCCTGAGAGAATGAGAGAGGGGAGGGGAAGGGAGGGAGGGAGAGAAGTAGAGAGAAAGATGGAGATAGAAAGAGGGAGAGACAGAGACAGTGAGAGAGACTGAGAAATTGAAGCTGATGATTTTTGAAAGCCTTAGTGGTGTATTTACTAAACATGGAGAACTGTTGGGAATTGGTGAGCAGCAGGGCATATTTCAGGGCGATTCAGTATAATTCAGATATATCTACAGCCTTTACAGTCTCCACACTGAAAACTTCAGAAAAAATGGTTACACCTTTTGTTAGCTGAAATCACAACAGGATTTATATTAGACGACTGTTTCCTTTTTGACCCATTGCCCTCACCTTCATCCAGATCTCTATTGTCTGTCACCTGGATCTCTGTAAAGGTGCCACAGTTCCCTGGCTGTCCCTAGTAGTGTCTTGCTCCAGCCAACTGCCATTGCAATGGCAGTCACATCTTGTCACCCCTGTTTAATGGCTTTCTATCGAGCTCAGGAAAAGATTCTGAATCCCTATTACAGTTGATGGCTTGCCTTCCTGCCTTGGTTTCCTGTCAGCCCCTACCCTCTCCTCCTGCTGTACCTTTATACTTCTCATTGATCTGGCCACGGTTCTGTTTCTTCCACAGAATCACACAGCATCATATAACCAAATGCCTCCTCCTCAAATAGGCCTCCCTAATCAGTCTCCTGGATATTGCATCCCATCCCCCTCCACATTTTCAGGTAGAGTATTATTTAGCTTTTCTTGTTGCTGAGACTCAATACCTAACACCCACAACTTGAGAAGTTTAAATTGAGGGACTCTGTTTTAGGAGATTCTGCCCATGCTCAGCTGGTTTCAAGGCAGAAATAGGATGGAAAGCTATGGTAGAGAAAAGTACCTAGTTCATGGTGGCCAAAAAGCAGAGCAGAGAAACAATGCCAAAAAGGAAAGGCTAACTGTCGACATATAATATCCTAGGTCAAGTCTCCAGGGCCCACCCAGAAATACCCACATGGGTGTTGTACTATCGCTCCAGTGTTTCCCAGGTCAATCAAGTTGACGCAATCAGCTTAACCACCACATATAGTGTAAAGATACCTTCTTTCAATCATCTCAGAGAGCTTCTCTCTGAAATTACAGCATTTAATCAGTCATCTGTGCCTCCCTGTTCCTTCTGTTCACTTTGTGGCTCTGAAATATAGTGAGTCCATGGTACTACTCAGATTTCTTCTGCCTTTCAGTTGCTTGAAGCTACTAACCTTCATGTAGTGCAGAGATGAAGCTAAATGTTAAGGAGGCTTCTGGTATAATATCACCACATGATAATAACTAACATCAGAACGCTTGTAACTATACTTTTCTTAGTACCGACTTAGCACCAGACACTGGCTTGGATGTTTTACATATATTTTAATCACACAGCAACACAGTGTTCAACCTCCCCATGCAGATTAGAGCAGGTACTGTGAAATTATGTTACAGACCTCAAGCTCTGTGAGTTCAAAGTAAAGAACTATCACTCTGTATTTATGTAAGTCTGTAAAAGATGTGGAACCATTAAGGATTCTTTTGGACAACGAACTCAAATGCCTGGAAAGCACTCTTGCTTTTTTTCCCAGCTACAGTTTCATCTTCATGTGAACTCTGCACCACATGGCCCTGACTAGGAGCAGGCAGGCAGTGATCTCCGCTAGACTCCCCAGCTAATGAGACTTCCTCCCTTTTTCCTGCTGGGAGGTAATGGGTTCAACTATTCGAGAACACAGCCACTCCAGGTGTCCTGGGATCTCTTCTGGAAAGGAAAGAAGCACATCAATACAACATAAGGTTTTATTATTCTGGTAAATGTACTGTGATTCTGGATCCAATGGACACTGTCCACTGGATATGATTTTGAAAAAAGAATTGCATTTATTTTCGGCAGTCAGAAGTCTTTTATCTTTATGAGATAATAGCAGTGTTTTAAAGGGACTATCATAGTTCTTACTGCATGATAATACTTTATTATGTGTAATACTTTACAGATTTCAAAGGTACATTGATACAAGGTTTGATCCTAATATGTAGGTGGATTAGTAATTATTTAGTATGCTTCACAGAAGGGAAAACTGAGGTTTGGGGAATGAGGTGGCATCACTGAAAGCTTGAAGCTAATCACAGCAGTGCAGATGAAGACATGTAAGCATATTTCTAGCTCACGATTCTTTAAGTAAACATCACTGTTGAAATGACTTAAAGGAGGACACCAGAAGGGATCCTATCATAAGATTGTGTGTGTGTGTGTGTGTGTGTGTGTGTGTACATGTAGGTAAGGTGGATAGATACCAATAAGCGGGCCTTAGAAGCAAGAGGATCATTTTAGTAGCATGGCGACATTACAGACCTTTAACGAAGTCCTACGTTCTGAACACCACCATCCATTCCACATTACCTTGCCACACTGAAATCACAGTGCCACCAACCTACCCAGACCTTATGCTTCCCAGTAACAATACTTGAAACATATAGAGAGAATGTTCTGCAAAACTCTTTCATAGCTATTTTCTCACTCCTCGCCTTATAGGTTCTTTTTTCTCTCCTTCTCCAGAAATAATGCTCTTAGAGTTTATTGCGGCTGTTTCTGTCTTAATGAATTATAGGAGTACATTTTATGGTTTCAGAAACAGTCATCTCAGGCTGTGAATCAACTAGCAGCCTTCTTTTCCTCAGCCCTCTTACCCTGGAAAAGAAACAAGGAGGAGGGCGACACACATGATATTTGATGGTGGTGCTATCGCTCTTTCTCTTTTTACACTTGGGGCTTCGTGGCTCATGGGCTCTGTGGAGGAACCCTATTTTCCAGTTACGACAGAGGGACCTGAACTTCAGGCAGCTATGTCAACACACCTGCCTGTCTTTAGGGGACAGGAAAGGCTGCTTTACAGCTCTTGCTCAGCTCACAGGAGGGCATTGAGAGGAATGCACAAGAGATTTCTGAATTCTGAACCAATCGGCCAAAGAATTGTCTCTGCATTTGAAACCCACTGTTCCAATATTAAAGTTCTCATTTGTGATGAAGGTTAAAGGAATTTATGAAAGTCAGTTTTAATGAATGCCAGCTCCCTCTATGTGCTTACCTCTAGAAAATGTTCTGCCTGCTGTTCCCGATCCAGTTTCCTTGAGGTCGTGGTAATCAGACCTGTGTAGAAATGAGAATAGTGGACTTTTAAGTATCTGGGGCAAGTAGCTCACTCAGTGTGGAAAACAAGTCCAGTTAGAAGAAAAGTAAAAATGACAGGAAACAGTAACCTCTTGATTTCTCGTAACAATCACAAGTCTCAAAAATTATTCTTAAAGTAAAATTTATTAATAAAACTTGAAAAATAGTTTTAGCTGTGCTTCCCCCAGTTAAGGAGGTATTGTCATCTTTGGAGATGTATGAACTCACTGAAGAACCATTGGTTTTCTCATAATGAGGCTTTTTTCAAAGATTCATTTATATAAGACTGGAATTCTACTGCAGGAGTCTCAATAAAGATTTTAAAGTTCTTGAACAAAATAATATGTTGTTGACATTGATTAGATTCAGGCTATGAAAAAGCATTTCTAAAATTTAATTTTATAGGTTATATTTTTTTTTTACACTTACAAAAAAGTTTTTTCTAACAATTACTTGTACACATAATCACTTCAAATTTAATAACTTACCAAAGATTTTATGCTGTGATTTTGTTTACGTCTTTACACTAAAAAAGTCCCACATGGATAATATCTCTATCTTTTCTTCCCTAATGATGTTTCTCATAAATGAATCACCCATTTGGGTATAAAGACAAAGAAAGGGGAATGAGAAGCCAAAACCTTCAAGGCCTCCTAGCTTATTGGGTCAATATGTCATTGGCAGGTTTCAGTATTTTTATTGTCAGGTGCTAATTAGAAGGTCAAATTTATTTCCCATTTCTCAATCGCATAATGTCTGTATAGAAAATGTGAGTTGGGCTGCTTTCGTGGTATATTCTGACTGGCAAAGAAAGAACAGAGAAAACCAAGAAAAGCTCATTCCAAATGCCGGTGAGTGGAGAAAGCGTGTTTCACAGGGAGCCCTTGAACTGAAGCTTCTGTCTTGAACAGAGTGGTGGGTGGGAGTACATGGATTTAGAGAAAGCTTGGAAGAAGCCATAGGAGAGTAGATGCGTCTCTACAGCCTACGACATACTTTTCTTCTCGTGGCAGAATGGCTCTTATGATCAAGCCTCAGTCCCCTCCATTCTGCAATCCCTGTGGGAACCTGTGTCACCACGGCACAAGCGTTCTGCCCTTCTGTGCACTCGTTCTGAACGTGGCTCACTCACTGCCTCACTCAGAGATCTTTACCTTTTGCTCTTTTTCATTGTCAATTGACAACACATGCAAATGGGGTACCAGGGATGACTTATGCATACCGCGTGGAATAATCAAATCAAATGAATTAACATGTACTTTGTCCAACATATTTATTTTTGTGGTGAGAATCTTTAAATTTTGCTGTCATTGATTTTGAATTGTACAGTACATGCTTATCAACTACATTCAACATGCTGTGCAATATACAGATTCTTCAGATTCATCCAAGGTCTCAGCCTCCACTGACCCTTTCCCAGCTTTGCATGCCCATCTGACATGCTCCCACATCGCCTGTGCTTTCTTGTATCATGCTGCTTTGCACTATACACAACTTTTCGCTTGCTTGTCTATAATTTTTCACTTGATTGACTAACAGGAACTTCATGGAAGGTCTTGCCTATCAATAAATATCACATAGTTTCTGGCTTAGAATAACACAACAATTTTCAATTATAAATATTGATATGGAAGAGATAGCTTATGTCCTAATTTTCAACTTTTCCAGACTTAGAATGGATTTGTTCCCAATTATATTGTTCTATGTTTAATGTATCTGTGGTTGGGGAAGGTGTATGTTACAATTGTAGGCATTTAAAATCAATTAGTGCTCCTCTGAGTGAATAGAGGGGTATTAGGCATTTTTGAATATGAAGATCAGGTTATAGAGAGAGATACTGCCAGTAAGAGTTTTCAGGGAGGTCCATGTATTCCCATCCCTTGCTTCCCGTCTCCTGGGCAAGTCTAGAAGTACAATAGGTGCCCTACTCCATGCCTTGGTTTAGTGAATCAGCATCTCTCTGGATGAAGCTTGAATTGGTCTTCTGATGCTAAAAGAATGGTGCCGTTCAACTTTATTATTCTTGGCTGAATCTCACACTGACTTTTTACTCATGTTACTTTTTCTGCCTGCCCATCTGCATCCAAGAATAAAACACGCCAGGATGTTCTAGCACTGGATAAGACCACAGGGCTTGATGTGCATGTATGTGGGGCAGAAGAGGATGGGAGATGATGTGTGAGTACTCAGAGGGTGGAGGTGATGAAGGAGGAATAAAATGGGCACAGCTTTCTGATTCATTTGATTAAGAGTCTGTGTGGTTGCAGCAGTAGGTGTCTAATATATGATCTTCATTTTCAGAACATGCTGCCTGACAAAGTCATATATCAGGGAGGAGCAGTGAGGTACTAACAGAGCTGTTCTTTCTTCAGTGGATTCACAATGGGTCTCAGAAAACTTGTTATACAGAGGCTGTAAATGGGTGAAAGGCTGTGAGCCTCTACTCTGATGCTCATCTGTGGTTCTTCCACACAAAAGAGCAGGTGCCATCTGGCTCTCTGTCCCCTTTAGGAGTCTCCTGTTACCAGTATCCCTCCATGCTTAGGAGAGAACTGAACAGAGAAGAGGTCAGCTTCCTGTCCTAGAGATTCTTGGGGCAAATCTTTGGGATTTTCTCTTATTTTCACAATGTCTCCATGTAACTGAGAAAGCAGCATGGTCTCCTTCCATTCGCATCCCTTCATCAGGATGTGTTGATCACACATTTGTTAGCTAAAGAGACTGGTTTCTTGAAATGCCTTAAATAACACATATGACAATAAACCTGGGCTGCATGAAGCCAAGTAGCTCCTATTCCTAGAGAGGGGAAAGTAGCTATGGGTTTCAGCTCTAGGGGCTTTTGTCTTTTTATCTTCACATATATAAGCAAAAGAAATAAAGGAATGCCAAATCAAAAGTGGAAACCACCAGGAACACATGTGAGGTCTCAGACAAGGATTGACACAGTCTGCTAGTATGTACAAAGTTGCTTCTTGGGGTAAAGAGAAATTTCTAAATAGGATGACGGTGAAGGTGGCACCATTTGTAACTATTCTGAAAATCATCCCATTGTGTACGAGGTAGAATGTTAAAAGAATGAATGCTAGTTTATATATGTTATATAACACTAAAGCTGTTAAAAAGCAACAGGAAATCAAAAGCCTTGCCTTTTAAATTTAACAAGGCAGGTGAATGCCTGTTTGGAAAAGGCTGATGAGTGAATGAATGAATGAATGAGAGTTCAGGATTCAGGTACAAAGAAGAGGTAGAACAAAGTGATCATTTTTGTCCACGGGAGTCTGGGACCTAGAAACAATGATCAAAACAACAATTACTAGCTATTACACTAAAAAATAAAATTTATTATCAAGCTAGTGTCAGCATAACCAAGAAGGAGTAAAAGCCTTCTTCCTTCTAACAGTACATACTCAGGATGAGATATGGAATTGTAGCACTGTTGTTTTGTACAGTCAGAAAGGAACACAGCAAGTCAGCCTTCACAGCCTAGAAGAATTAGTCAAAATTATCAGTACGTGTCTGAACCTTTTACTATTTTGGTGTAGTTTATTTGGGTCTTAGAATGAAAGGAGTAGAGAAGAAGAAAAAATAGCAAACTCCCTGCTCAACCTCTCTGGATCACTATTGTGAAGGCAACCCCATCATGTAATCTCTGTAAGAGAGGCATTTATATCACATATATAAATGTAGACCCATTGGACACATTAAATTGGGGAATGACATAATGGAATTGAATTTCAAAGAAAAATCATAGGCAGGCTTTTGAATGTGGTTTGGAGATATAAACAAACACATCATTTGATATAATTACTTATGCAAACCTCCAATTTAGGGGGGAATGATGCCAGTCCTAAGTGAATGATACTCAATAAGGGAGGGGAGGGAAACATATGGCTTGAAATGTGCAATTACTTTAAAAAGGAGTGCTTTTGATATTTTTGTTGTTGTTGTTGTGGAGACAGAAAAATCTAACATCTGTGTAAGGAATAGCAAAAAAGTGAAAAAATGTTGCTGCCTGTTCAAAAAAGAACTCAAAGTGTTCTAAGTAGCATGGTCAGAGAAGTGATACTTGTAGGGATGACAGCTCTTCCCTGATTTTTCTCCCTGTGGGTGGCCTGGGTCACAGCTGTGTAATCTGTTGCCATGACATTCACATTTTCTTCAAGTGCTACTTGAAGCAGTGCAAGTCTTAGCTGTTTCAGCATAATTCTCCAAGACTGCTGGAAGCTGGGTTTGGTATTAAACAGACACACACACACACACACACACACACACACACACCTGGAATTCATAGTCCTATGAGCTACAATTAATGAGTGCCATCCCAATTTTCCACTTCCTGTTTCTTTGTTTATGATTTCTCCATGTCTGTGCCCAGTTATTTGGTAAGTCCCCTCACTGTCCGCCCAGAAAGTTGTGGTGTGGCCTTCTAGGTGAATCTTCCTCAGGCCCGGGGCCCTCGAGCATGTTGAGTGGAACTATCTATCATCTGCACGTTAAAGTTTCAGGAAGGCAGAGTCTTCAGGCAGTTCATCATTTAGGTCCAAGATACAATGTAGATCAGTGCCGGTCACAGTGGCACAGTATATTCACACTACTAATCCAGTATCCAGCATTTTCTTCTTAGTGTTTGTAAAAGAGCCAATCTTCCTTAATAGAACAAAACTAAAAACAGGTATGGTGAATTCATCTTCTTTTCCTGGTGTTTAATACAAAAACAGGCACAGTGTAAGTACCAAGAAAAACTTATTGCAGTGAGAGTGATAATGGATATGATCTTCCAGAACGTTTACTGTTGTTGCATACAGTGACCATATGCTCTCATACTGGAAATTACAGTAATTCAAATGTCCTCTTCCATACTTTGAATATTCTAGTGTTTTAGAAAATTTTCAGAAAGCCTACTTTTTAAAAAAGGTGTTGACCAAAGCTATATTCTTTAATGTTATGCACAGGGGCTTTGTGGCAGTTCGGTCATCCTCCTACATCCTGTTTTCTACCTAATATGCGGAGAAGGGTGGGAGAAGAATAATGCCATAGTATACAGATTGACAGCATGCCAGCCAGTACCCTAAAGAGTTCACATATGTAGCCTCGTGTAATCTCACAATAATTCAGATACTATTCAGCCTAAGCACACCTAGTGCTTAGTTGTCTTAAGACAGATCTAATGCTTAACTTGAAATGTCTTAACTTCAAATTTAATTTTTCTTCTAATCTTGAAATTTCAGAGGAATAGGAATTATTTCAATTCCATTTATAGGAGGAAATGGAGTTGGTTGCCCAAGGTAACTAACAAAGACACTCTGATTTAAATGGAGGGACTCTATATTTTTTCTTTAAATTAAATTTCTTGGTACATTTTAGGTACATTTAATGAGGGAATTTGTACCTGTACATGATATATATTGATTCTTTTTTCCCCATTCCCCTATCCTCCCTTCCATCCTTCTTCCACTCCTTATTTATGAAAGCTTTGTTTCCATTTTTTTTCTTTTCTCATTTTTTTCTTTTACCTCCCACCTTCCCCCTTCCTTTCTGTAGTTACCATTCTCATTTAAACATTTTCTTCCTATTTCACAATATTTACTATATTTTTGATCCTTAGTTATACTTTCAGTTTCTCACACCAAAGAAATAATGCAGTATTCATACATGTGTGTCTCATTTATTTCACTTAAGAGTATGGCCTCAAGGTGCATCCATTTACTTAGAAATATCTCAAGCTTATTCTTCTTAATGGCAGAGCAGTAGTCCATTGTATAAAACACCAGATCTTCTTTATATATATATATATATCAGTTGATAGACATTTGGGGTGATTCCCAAAGTTTACACATTACAAACTGCACTGCTATAAACACAGGTGTGCATGTAATGCTGTGGTATGATGCTTTTAATTCTTTTGGGAAGATACCAAGAAGGGGAATAGCTAGATCAAATGGTCCTAGTTTGGAGATTTTGAGGAATCTCCACACTGATTTCCACAGTGGTTGCATGCCAACAGTATGCTCCCAACAGTGGCAAAGTGTGGCTTTTTATTCATATCCCCGCCAGCATTTGCTATTGGTTGATTTCTTGATTATAGCCATTCTTTCTGGAGAAAGATGGAATCTCAACATTGTTTTCATTTGCATCACTTAAAAGACCAGTGATATTGGATATATTTTCATATATTTATTTGCCATTTCTACTTCTTCATCTGAGATGTGTCTATTTCAGATGCCTATTTTTGGACTGGGTCTTTAAATCTAGGGAGTTTGATGTTTTGAGTTCTTTATATATTCTAGACAGTAGACGGACTCTAAATTTTGAAGAGTCTTCAATGTTTCTCTAGTAGAAGCAGCAGGGTGTTTGGAAAGCCATTTGCCTAGCAGTCAGGAGACTTTCCTGTGTGTAAGTATCACCATGTCACTCTATCACTCTGGCTATGAGATTTAAGGCAATCTTAATTTTTCCTCACTTGGGGATGTCCAAAAGCATCCTTTCAGCGCGAGAAATCTACAATAATATTACACAGTTCCAAGGAGATCATTCTTCTGCTCCTTTTATACTCCCTCACACTTCCCCAATTTCTTCACAGTGGTCCTGAGCCTAGCCAAGGAGGACCTCATGAGCCATTTAATCAGGTGTAAGAGGTGCTGTGCTCTTGTTTTGTGTTTAGTCACACAAAAAGCACAATGTTAAACATCCATACACATATTTATCACAAGAGGGAAAGCAAAAAGTATTAGTTGGATGTAAGTGTGTGCTTTTAAGTAGAAAAAGGACCACACACCTGGCTCCTAGGCAAATGACTTCACCAACACAGTGCTTCCTCCCTTACACAAGGCTGTATTTACAATCAAGGTATGAGGACTCAATGGAGCAAACATGGTTTAGAACTGCTGGATTTCAGTGGCAGATATGTTTTATTTTCTTCCTTTGCAAGCCAATGGATGGCATTTCCCAATTCTGCCTTAGCATCAGGGAAACCTCAGGAAGTGCTCTTCTGCCAGAAACACTTTCTCCTTCGGGTTCAGAATTCTGTAGCTGCTAAGGTAGGAGGCAGAAAAGTCAGCTTGGGAAAGAAAAATGTCTATTCTGGCACAAACCTTGCACTTTCCTTGCAAGTGTAGTTATCAGTTAGAGTTGTCCACAACCCAGATTCTGAGATTTACGTTAGCCCTGCTTCCTTGATCTACCTGTCAGTATAGAGTAGAGCACTCAGGGGCACCTGGATAAGGGCAACCTGTCATCAGGGGGACGAATAAGGTAGGCTCGGCAAGAGAGGGAGTAGTAAAGATGTTGTGTGAGCCGTACTTCCAAAGGTCTTCTCCTCTGAATAGTTCTATAACTGGTGGTCCTGTCACAAACATCCATATATGTACATATCACATGCACACAAACATAGTCACAGCCAGTTTTACCAGATTGCTTGGATATTTCCCAGTCCCATCTGTTTTTCTCTTAATTCTTCTTATCACCAGCCCTTCCAATTGCACAGAGTCCTCCAGCTCTGTTTTCTGATTTGGCCTGAATGAGGAAGCATTTATACACCTGAAAGGCTCTCTAGGCGATTTAGCTATACCTTGAATGCCATATTGACTTTCTTCAAAGAAATTGAGCTCCAGATGGTGAGCCAATAATTAGAATACTGTTTAGAATGATCCCATATTTAGATGCCATTCACATACCACTGGTATATGTACTTAGAGGTGCAATATGGCACACATCTCCCGTTTTTTTTTTCTGCCAAGATTTTTAAAATATATTTCCATATATTAGGTGATCAAGGTAAGGAAGAAGTGCCTGGAAAATCTGAGTTACATTGTACAGATAAGTCCTAAAAGTCACTGAGTCTGGGATACATCCTGGAACACCATTAGCACCACACTAACCAGTACTCAGGCTCTGACATCAGACTGACTGGTTTCCCATTCTAAGCCAACTCTAGCAGCTGTATATCCTTGGGCAAAATACTTAGCTTCCTAAATTTCTGCTTCTTCATTTATAAAATGAAGCTTATTACATTAACCAACCAATTTAAAATGCTTAGCTGTTTCCTGGCACATACTAAATGCACAAATATTAGTCTTATCTTCAGCCTCAAGAATACTGCCAGGAGTATCATATGTGCTCAGTGGTTTAACCTTGTTTCCATCCCATCTTAAGATTTCCTTCAAATGTTTTCAAACATTGAACAACAACAATAATGATAAAAAATATAAGATGTCTATTCTTCATCCTGTCATCTGACAGCTAAGAACCTGAGTTTCCAAGTTTAAGCTGCTTATTCAAATAATTACTTAGAAGAAATCTTTCTTCCATTCACTGTTAAATTTCATGAAATGATAGTATGTGCACTTGCTACTCAGAGTATGGCATGGACCAGCACTGTGAGTTTTACCTGGGAGCTGGTTAGAAATGTAGAGGTAGAGGCTCTTGCTAGACCCTGATGACCTACACATACATTAAACTTTCAGGAGCTTGGTCTATACCCCTGTTGATTTTCAATCATGGGTGCACAATGATATTACATAGAATGTTTTTAAAAATAATTATGTCAGGGTTCCATATCCAGGAGTCTGCATTATTTGCTATGGATAAGTCTTATGCCTAAAGGTTTTAAAAAATCATCTGGGTTATTCTATTCAGTTAAGGATGAGAATTTTTGTACATACAATTGCTATTTTCTGGATGATGGGGTTTTGGTAATTAGTATTTTGGCATATTAAACTGGTCAAGTTTTCCTACCATGAACAACACTATAATACAACAGAACTGAAAGACCAATAACACACAAAAAAATCGAACATGATGGCACCTGGCACAGTCTCCTGAATATCCCTGTCTGAATTCTTATACCTCTTTATTGAATCCTCAGGGCAAAGGACTATTTTAGGTGGCTGCCACATTTGTCTTGACTGCATGTTTAACAGTGCTTCCTCATGACTCAACTCTGGCTTATCTTTGATGTAGTTTACCTCTTCTTTCTGGTTTTTGTTTAACTGCCTGTAGTATTTACCCATCTTGCTCCATCTAACCCAGGATCTCCCTAGTGGAGGTAAAACCATCACACTGGTAATGCTCTCTCTTCCCCATAGGGGCACATTTGGACACAGACACATTGGGAACAATACAGAAGGTACAACAGTAAGGCCTGTATTTTCTCAAATAAAAATAATCCAGTAAGGGAGACAGACATGTATATAGCGACATACATGTATACAGCACAAGGCAAGATTAAATACATCTTCTTGACAACTCTGAGTGGGCCAAAGAAGGAAAGATCAATTCTGAACTGTGAATCTGGAAAAGATAAGTAAGTAAGTTATATTTAGACTGAAACTTTAATAGTGAATCAGATTCTGATAGAGAAGTTGGAGAAGGTTAAAATGTGCAATCTTTGTCCAGATTGAAGGGACAGAAACTTAATGAAAAAGATAAACCTGCATTTAAGTTTCTGGCCCTGCTATTTTTTTAACTGTATGAACAAAGAGGTAATTTCAATCTTCTGTTCTCTGAACTGGTGATAGCTGTCACTTCCTTATAGCAAGCTTGGTTAGAAACAATATAGATGAAGGGCTTAGCATGGAGACTTAAATTTAACAGATGCTGTTTAAAAAGCAGAAATATCATCCAGGAAAAGCAATGCATTACTTTATTTTTTGTTAACCTTCCAAGAGCACTGGGGTGATACTTATAATTATATTCAAAAGAAAACCTTATTATCACTAGATGGGTCAACTCTAACAATGTCTGAAAATTTAATAACCAGCAAGTGAAAGTTCAAGTATTCTTCTGTTTGTTCAAATGAACACTATAATGTTCTTTGATTCCTGTCACACTCCACAAGTGTGAAAACAGTACTGCATTCCTCTCAAAAATAATTTCACTACAAGTAATTTTTTTTACATCTGTTTTCATGTGGCAGATAAAATCAGGAGGATGGATAAAGTGAAAATTGCTCAGAGAATGTGCAAATTCCTGAAAATTGCATGTGTGCTTTGCAGACATGTAATTCTTTAAGACCATTTTAACACTATAATTTATATAAGACGTGTTAAGGAGCAATGTTTTGAAATCCAATTTTTAAAATTCTGTGAAAAATATCACTTCTAAAGGGAGTTTTGAATGTTATTAGAAGACTATCACCTTTTTAAAAACCACACATTTTCCAGTTAATTTTCACATATTACAAATCTTTCCTTTCATCTTAAATTTATATATATACACTGTAAAAATTTCATTAATTTTCATCTCACCTGTCTGAGAATTTGCAATAGTTTCATGGCTGGTTGAAGTTTATCTTTGTACTACATAGTTAAATTAATAGGACAGAAAGTCTCAGATAAATAGTTAATACATTCAAGATAAACAATTTGCAAAGCTCTTTAATTTTAATAGCTACATTTTGATGTTCTAATTGAAAACAGCCTATGTAATTATTCATTAGAGTCTGCCCAAGCAAGTCTTTTGCTGGGCAACACTATGTTGATAAAAGCATTAACCTTATGTGTTTATTTGAAAACAGTAAATGTGTGTTTCCTGAAATATTCTGGAACCCACATTTTCAACTGCTATAAAATCATCTTCAGTGAGAATCTGAATTAATAGGATTTCACTGTCTTTCCATTCTTTGGGAAGAAGTACCATTTCTTTCAAGAATGATTATACTTTTTTTTTATTATTTATCAACACAGTGTCTTTTTAAATGTTATGTGCTTTAGTTTCTTCCTATGTATCATAGCAGTGTTTTTAGAATGGAGCAAATAATGTCTTTCTTATTATTGATAACTCATTTTTTTCTCCTATAAAAGTAAGTGAAAATAAAAGAGAAGTTAGGCCTATTTACAACTCCTTGGAAGAAATGTCATATTAAAGCAGAGAAAAAGAACTGTATCTATCTTCTGCTCTTTTGCAGCAATTTTCATAAGCAGTTCTATTCTAAACTTTGCACATTTCTGTTTTTTTAATAGATTGTGGTCTGCCCTATATGCTCAGTCATTCATGCATTTAATGTTCAAGTGAATATCTTTTAAGAAACTAAGATAATCTTTCTATGTTTCACAGTTAACATACAGCCTAGCATATGAAAATGAACAATAAATATTAGTATACTTAGTAAATAAGCTAAAATAGTAACATACAAGTTTATACATCATAAACTACAGTTATAGATTATGTAATAAAATATGTATGTAATTATATCTGTGTGGGTGTGGTATGTAATACATCGCACACACATACAACCATCCAAAGTAGGTGATGACCTAAGAATATGAAAATACTCACTTAGCACTTATATTATGTCTCATAAAAACCTCATTCCTTTTTTGGGAAAAGCTTCTAAATAAATTTAAAATGAAGTTATGTGCTGTGATAATTATTGCTTTGAGTTTTTAACATAAAATGTTACATGTTCATAAACTGTCATCTTTTTTTGTATCACATGTCAAGAGTCTGCAGTTTGCATGGTTAATTGAGGTCAATGGTGGGAAATGGTAGACTGTCAATGTTAATGAGGTTTTCTTGACTCTAATATATAGTTCTATTTTTTCTTTGGTTTACTTTTTGTTTAACTGAATTATGTTATTTATCCAAGAATCTATCATGTATAAATAGGGATTGGGAGGGATCAACCTTGTTTTATTTCTCAAAAATGAATAAAGCAGTGGGAGAAAAATAAAATCAGAAAAGGTGATGTCACCAAAAATAACTGGTCTCTAAATTCTCTAGGTCCACAAAAAACTCTGATGACTCATAAAGTAAGATGAGTAAAAGGACCAGTTAAGGGCACACTTCTTACTTGCTGGGGAGCATACCAGCCAGTTACATAGGTTCTGGAGGTTCTGATCCCCACCAAGCACAGTGCAATGCCCCAGTGCCATCCTTTGGAGGTGTACCTGAGCTAGCCATGTGGATCCCACCAGCCTAGTGTAGTGCCCCAGTGTCTTCTATCAGGGGAGCATCCTGCCTAGCCACACAGGTCTCAGAAGAGCCAAGCCCTGTCCAGCTCTGTGCAGTACACTGGTGCCAAGATTTGGGAGTATGTCCCAGCCATCCACATGGGGGAAGTAGGAGCTGAACCTGCCCATCCCAGTGAACATCCCAATGCCATCAGTGGAGTGCCCCAGGGAGAAGTGTGGGTCTGGAAAAGCTCCACCCAGAGACCCTCCAGGAGCCACAGTGAGTGGAGGGAGGACTAAAGTCCTGCCCGTCATTTTTCCATCACCCTGGGAACCTTGGTTCAGAGGAACCCAGGTGCCTGGCCCACTCCTCTACACAGCAAGACAATCATTCAGTATGAGAGGTGCTTTGGAATCAATCAGCTTATCTGGAGGAAACTGGAAAAATCACAAAATAAAAAAAAGCAAATTGCAATTTTAGACCTCCAGCCCACACAGAACAAGTCCAGGAGACAGAAACATGGAAGAAACTGTAAGTGACCATATGAAACTTCTGAAATAATAGCAACTGAAGTAAAGAAACAATTCCATGAGGCTGTAGGGAAATCAGATTATAAATAATATCACAGGTAAAACAAAAAAAGAAATGATAACCATTATGAAAGAATTGTTGAGCATATCTAAAGAAGATGTAGTTTAAAAAATAGAGAAACGTAAGAAAATGAGGGAAACCTTGAATGAACAATATGGGAAAGAATTAGAATGCATGAAACAGATTCAATGATATGTTCAGGCAATAAAATATTCCACTGAAAGCTGGAAAAGCTGCTTGAACAAAAGTGAAGACAGACGCTCAGAAGTTGAAGACAGGGTGGAAGCTAGTGATTACAAAACGAAATATCTCTTACAAACAATAAGGAACTAGGAAACACTAATTCAACAGCTGCAAGATGATGCAAAGAAAAATAATATAAGACTAATAGGTAGCAATGAAAAAGTAGGAGTCAACACAAATGACATAAAAAAGACTATTTGCAGAAGTAATACCAGAAAATTTTCCAACCATGGGAAAAGAATGTGACAGAAAATTGAGGCATACTGAACTCCAATTAACCATAACCAAAATAATTCTACACTCAGACATATAATATTAAGATTTCAGAAATTTAGCACAACTACGAATATTAAAAGCTGCCAGAGAAAACAAACAGATCACCTACAAAGAAAGTGCATCATAATCATGGCAGACTTCTCAAAATAAAGTCAAAAGCCTGAAGTAAAGTATTTCAAGTCCTAAAAGAAAACAATTTCCAACTCAGATTGATGTACTCTAAAAAACTATTTTTCAAAATCAGTGGAGAAATATAACATTTTCATGATAAAGAACAACTGAAGAAATTCATGACCACCAAACCAACTCTACATAGAACATTGAAAAATATTCTAGAAGGAGAAAAAAATGACCACAACTCCAAGAACAACAACAGAAAGAAACCACCAAGTAGGGAAAGCACTTAAACAGAAAGAAAAACTATGGATTCAACAACAGGAAAATAACACGATAAAGATGAGCCAATACATATCAGTTTTAACCATCAATGTAAATTGCCTCAACTCACCAATCAAAAGAAATAGAGTAGCATAACAGATTAAAAAACAAAATCCAACAATATACTGTATTTAAGAAACATTTAACTCAAAAGGAAATTCATAGACTGAAAATCAAAGGATGGAAGACAATACTGCATGCAATAGGAACCCCCCCAAAAAACCAGAGGTAGCTATTCTATTTGCAGATAATGTGAACTTCAAACCAAGAATGATCAAAAGAGATAAAGTCACTACATACTTATCAGAGGAAAACTTCAAGGGAAAGAAATAGCAATCATAAATATGTATGCACCAAATATAGGAGCACTCAACTAAGCAAGACAAATCTTAATAGACATAAAAAATCAAATAAGACATAACACAATTATTATGGGGTATCTCAACATTCCATTATCATAAAGAGATAGACCAACTAGACAAAAAAAATCAACAAATAACAACTCAATCAGACTTGTGAACAAATGGACTTAGTAGACATTTACACATAATCAGAATACACATTCTTCTCAGTTACACATAGGATATTCTCTAAAATAGACCATATATGATCTATTTTAAAGGAATTGATATTATTACATGCATAGTATATGACCATAGTGCAATAAAACTGGAAATTAATGACAAAAGAAACCACGAAAACTCCATAAACACATAGAATTTAAATAACACTGTCCTGAACAACAAATGTATCACATAAGAAATTAAGGAAGAAATTATACAATATCTACAAATGAACAAAAATGCAAATACAACTTACAGAACCTTTGGAACACAATGAAAGCAGTTCTCAGAGGAAAATTTATAGTGGTGATTTCTCACATGAGGAAAATGGAACAAGCATAAATAAATAACCCAATGCTGCACCTCAAGCTTCTAGAAAAAGCAGCACAAATCAAGCCTAAAGTCCAAAGAAGAGAGAAAATTATAAAGATCAGAGCAGAAATTCATGCAATTGAGACTAAGAAAACAATACAATACAAAGAATGAATCAGAGTCAGTTCTTTGAGAGAATAAATAAAATTGATAAAACCCTAACCTACCTTATCAAAAAGAGGAAAGAAAAAACACAAATTCATGCAGTAAGAAATGAAAAGAGTGAAATCACTACAGATCCTATAGAAATTCAGAAGATTACCAGTACTTACTTTGAAAATCTATGCTCTCATAGGATAGAAAACAAAGAAGTGGAAAGATTCCTGGAAACACATCAATTACCAAAGCTGGATCAAGAATATATAAAAGTCCTGAATAACTCAATATCAGTTAATGAAATTGAAAATGTAATTTAAAAACTTGGTTAACCAACAAAGAAAAGCCCATGGATTTGCCCCTGAATTCTACAAGAAATTTAGAGAAGATTTAAAGCCAAAACTAATCGAACTCTTTAATGAAAATAAAAAGGTAGCAGTTTTCCCTAACTCATTCCTTGAATCAAATATTAGTCTGATATCAAAACCAGAGAAAGACCCAGCCATAAAAGATAACTACAGGCCATTCTCTCTAATGAACATAAATGCAAAAAATCCTCAGTATAATGCTACCACACAGAATGCAGAAAATCATCAAGAAGATTATACACCATGACCAAGTGGGATTCATCCCAGGAATGCAGGAATAGTTCAACAAATGAAAATCAATAAATGTAATACACCTTATTAACAAAGCCAAAGATAAAAACTATATGATCATCTCAACAGATTCAGAAAAAGCTTTTGCTAAAGTCAAACACTCATTCATGGAAAAAAAAAAACCCTACAGAAAATCAGAATAGATAGTCTTTACTTCAATCTGGTAAAAGATATCTAAGACAAACCAACAGCCAACATCATACTAAATAAACAAAAATTGTAAACTAAAATCAGGAATCAGACAAAGATGTCTACTATCACCAGTCTTATTCAATATAGTTCTGGAAGCATTAGCCAGAGCAGTTAGATAAGAGAAAGAAATAAAATATATAAGGATAGGAAAGTAAGAAGCTAAATTATCATTATTTGCAGATGACATGATACTCTATATAGAAGACCCCCAAAACTCCACCAACATAATCTAGACTTCATAAGCAAATTTAACAGCATATTTGGGTACAAGGTCAAAAGGCAAAGTCAATAGTATTCCTGTACACAAACAATAAACTCATTGGGTGAGAACATTGGGAAAATACAGCCTTCAAAATAATATCCAAAAAATGAAATTCTTAGGAATCAGTCTAACAAGGAAATTAAAAATTTATACAATCAAAATTACAGTATTCTGGAAAAAAGAAATCAAAGAAGAATTCAGAAAATGGAAAGATATTCTTTACACATGGATAAATAAGAGCAAACATTGTGAAAATGGTCATACTCCCAAAACTTTTATACAGATTTGATGCTATCCTAATCAAAGTACCATTAGCATACTTCACAAATCTCGAGAAAATGTTCCTAAAATTCATTTGGAAATAAAAGAGTAAAGGCAATCCTGGGCAACAAAGACAATTCAGGAGGCATCACAACTCCTTATTTAAAATTATACTACAAAGCTACTATAATAAAATCAGCGTGGTATTGGCAAAAAAACAGACCTGAGGACCAGTGGAACAGAATAGAAAATGCAGACACAACTACAAACATCCTCAGCCACTTTATCTTTGACAAACAGACCAAACACATTCACTGGAAGAAAGGTAGCCTGTTTAATAAGTGGTGCTGGAAAAACTGGCTTGTCACATGCCAAAGACTAACAGTAGACCCATGCCTATCACCATGTACTAAACTAAAATCAAAATGGATTGAAGATCTAAATAGTAAGCCCAAACTACTAAACCTACTGGAAGAACAAGTAGGTAGAAATCTCGAGGACATAGAAGGAAGGCAGAGAGTTCATGAGCAAAAACCAAACTGCATGGGAAGTACTTTAAAGAATCAACAACTGGGATGTCATTTTATTAAAAAGTTTTTGCACATCAAAATAAATCACCAAAAACGTGAAAAGAAAACCCACATATTGGGAAAAGATTTGTGCCTACTGTTCTTCAGACAAAGGACTGCAATCTAGAATGTATACAGAATTTTAAAAAATATTAGGCCCCCCAAATTGAAAGACGTAATTAAAAAATGGGCATCTGAGGTGAATGCACAATTCTCATATGAACGCAAAAAAAAAAAAAAATCATTGGGCTGAGGATTTAGCTCAGTGTAATAAGCACCTGCTTGGCAAGCGTGAGGTCACAAGTTCAATCCTTGGTATGGAAAAAAAACAAACCTCATATGAAGAAATACAAATGACGAAAAAATACATGAAAAAATATTCAGTATCATTGGCCATTCAAGAAATGTAAATTAAAACAACACTGAGATATTATCTCACTCCAGAAAGAATGAATAACATCGAGAAATCAATCAAAAATAAATGTTTGGGGGGCTGTGGGGTTAAAGAAACCCTTCTCCATTGTTGGTGGGAGTGTAGACTGATAAAACCACTGTGGAGATTACTCAAAATACTAGGATTAGACACAGCTATTCCCCTTCTGGGTATTCTCCCAGAAGACTTGAAAACATCATACCACAGCCATATATATATATATATATATCTCCATGTTTATAGCTGCACAATTTGTAATAGCTAGATTTTGGAAACAACCCAAATGCCTATCAACTGAGGAATGCAGAAAAAGATGTGATATTTTTATACAATGGGATACTACTCATCTATAAAGGATATAGTTAAGGCTTTTATAGTTAAATGGATGCAACTTGAGACCATACTCATGGAATAAATCAGACTTGCATATGTAAGCATATTATTTTCTCCCTAGTATAAGAAATGGAAAGAGTAAGTAAAATCCAAAAGTTACAACAGATATAGTGAAAGGAAAAGAATCTCCTGGGAAAGGGAAAGAACAACTGGAATGGAGGAAAGAAGAAAAGAAGGAAGGGAAAAAGGAAAAAATCTATATATAAACACAAGATAGCAAAGATAATCCTTCCACTAATTCTATTAGTTCATGGAAAGAAATAACTAGTGTTCATGCTGTTTGATCAATTTTGAATGCCTGTATCTGGTAATCTGAGTTAACTATTTTGAAGATAACAATATACAATATAACAACAATTTTTAAGTTCCTATCATTTTTTGAAATCCTATATTACTGTTTTGTTGTTGTTTTGCTTTTGTTGTTTTTGTTTGCTTTTTATTTTTCTGTGTTTTTTTCTCTTTAAAATTAAAAAAAAAAAACTGTGAACACTTCTGGCGGTACTGATGAGCTAATCTTTTAGAAATGTTACCAGTTATCTGGAGTATACATGTATCATCCAAAGGGTAGCTTGGGTGACATTTTCAGTTTCTTGTTCAGAAAAAGAAAGAAAGAGAGAAAGAAAGAAAGAAAAAAAGAAAGAAAGAAAGAACTGCTAGTCAAGTTCAAGAATCGCTGAAAGAAAGTTTTTAAAAGCCAGGATACAAATCAGAGTGCAACAAGTCCCTGTGTGATAGGGGCAAGGGAGAGGTGGTAGCCCTAAAATCTGTTACTACATCTGTCTCTAGATCTTTTTTATTCCCTATTTATCCACAAAATCAGCAGAATGTATATCATTTTATTGAGCATTACATTACTAAGAAGCTAAGTCTGCTGACTCTGAACCTTGTGCCCTTATTTAATATTCAGTATTGCAATTATTTGTTTACCTCCCTTTACTAGTGCCTTTGGTGGTGGTAGAGGAAGATTGTCCATGTTTTGCTCCTATTCAGGGTCTGGAAGAGTGACAGAAGAATTGAAATGGGGTACACCCTCTGGCACATTTAAAGTGATGGGTCTGCGGAGGATTTCAGTTCAGCTTCCTCTGTCTCTCCTTCCCTACTCCTGTTCCTGTCATCCCAACATCCTCTTCTATGCAGTCAGCCTAGAAAAGGGCGAGAAGTGTAACTGCAACATGTTTCTTGCACTGTGAGTAACTTCACATTCTTTCTTCGTGACTTGAGATGTCTGTGGCAGGCACACAATTTAAAAACAAGCTAGCCTAGTGGGTATGCCACCCAGATTAAAAGAAGTCTTCATCTTTGCTTGCACTCAGAAAAATTCAAAATCTTCGGAACAAATGACATATGCATAAAGCCACAGAGTAGACATTCAAAATACTGTGTCAGTCCTTCATTCACAGTGAAAATGAGCTCAATGCTACTGTGGTCATAATTAGTAGATAATTAGCACTTATATGTGTCAGTGGTACATGTCATACAGTCTTGTGCCTGGTTTAGCATCCACTCAAGAAGATTATTTAATTTTGCTGTAATTTTAATTCTTCTGAGTCACATTAATGCACTGGCACTAGAAAACCTGGGACTTGAGTGAGTTCAACTCAAGTTTGGAACTGCAGCTTCATTTGTGCAAAGAAAAAAATAAGTTGTTGGAAGGTTTCACATGAACAGTCCAAAGCAATAGATAAGACAGAGGCAGGTCATGTTCCTTTGTCTCCTTAGTTATTATTTGCTCTGCTTTTCTTGGGCTGGGGAAGTAGGGTGAGGTGTTGGGTCTTTAATACAACATGAACTACAATGCTGGCCCCAGGGGTGACTTGCCACTGTGGTACTTGGCTTTTGAAAAATGCTTAGTGTAATGGGGAATGTATAATAAATAAATATTTAGGTCCATGTGGTTAAGGGCTCAGGTATAATTACATAAAAGACAACTTGAGGGCACAAAAGGGTCAGTTTTTAGCAACATGACAACATCTCTGGGACTGCCAAGGAGGGCTCTCAGTCAGGGATCTCTGGCTGGAATAAGAATGCAAGTTTGCCAGGTGAACAAGGAGGAGAAGAAATTTTCACTATATTTTGATGGGAAAGAAAAATCTCAGAGGTAAAGAAAGATTCCCAACCCTGTTTCCAAATTACTTCATGAAATCTTAGGAGAAACCTTAGAATTTTGTTTTACATATTATTAGAAATGGAAAAAAATGATACCTTTTCCTTTATAGGCATGCGATTAGTTCAGCTAGGGGCTCTCTGACCTCTTCACATGGAAGCATTTTTACACATCAAGCAACAGCTCCTTAGGTCATAATGGAAAAATTTTCTTCTCCATTGCTGTCAGGCTCAGAACAAAGGGACCAAAGCCACATTTCAAGTAAGTACCTGGCCCTAACAAAGTAACAGGTGGGGAATGTATGACATGGCAATGAGATAGAATTTAAAAACAGAGCTACTTCTCCACTCCCTCTGTCTGTCTCCTTTCAGAAGCAATGAATATGCGGTGAGGTGACCAAATATTCCAATTTGCCCAGGACGGTCTTTATTTTAGCATTGTAAGCAGGACCCAGAGAGGAGCAAGGATTTCTCAAATTCAGTTGCACAACACAAAGCTCCAAATAGTTAATGCTGCTACTTGAAAACACTCAGAACTGATTTATGGCTTCTTTTTGTTTTTTCTCACATATCACACATTTCTGAAAATTCTCCAATTTCTTCCTAATATAGTTGAAAACAAATGACATTTTCCGATAATTGTGTATGTGGCAGGCATGGCATGTTGAACACTTTACATGCAAAATTTCATTAAAATGCAAAATGATTCTAAATTATGAAATGCTATTATCATTACCACCATTTTATAGAGGAGAAGATTGAGTATAAGGAAGACCAAGTGACTTGTCAGAGGTTTTGCAATTAGCAAATGACAGAAGTATGAAACTCAATCAGGTTCTCTGACTTCAGAATCCTTATTCTTAACTCCAAGGACACAGGTTCTTCCTTTTAACCTTTATCTCTTATTGTGTCCCTAAAATTACTCCATCAACTCATCCAAATATTTGAAAATCTATAGGATTGGTTTTCCCATAGTCTTATTCTAGGTGTCATTCTGTTTTCACATTTACTGCAAAAGCATCTTCAGACAAGAATCCACACTTACGTTTTGGTTCCCAGTATGTACGGGGCCACACATCCACACTTCTCACTCCAGTACCTCTTCAAAAAAGTACAAATTTGGTGTGTGGACACCGCTTTTATTTTAAGGAAATAGACTGAAACAGGATTTATCAAATTGAATTTCCTGCGGGATGCTCATTAATTGAAGAAGACTAATGGATTTCAAATGTCACACTCATTTTAAGAGCTCTGTTGAAACTTGCACCATTCGGGTTTCTCTACTGCTTTTGAAAGGTTTCTCTCCCTTGCAGGTGTATCCTTCTCCAGCCCTTCCTCTTGGTAACCACTTCTGAGTTTTCTTGAAATCAGTCCCATACTTAAAATAAATTCTATTCAATTTGCCAAGTATTGCTGGTTTATTATCAGTATTCAACTACTCTGAAATTCTTCCTGTTTCTTAACCACATAAACCATTGTTTTCTTTAAGCCTCTGTCCTTGACCTTCTCTTGCTCAATATCCTTTTTCTTCCCTCCTTTACCTAGATGTCAGCAGGGCCAGATTTCTTTATCCAGTAGGCCTTGGTTCAAATGTCAGTTCCTGAGAAAATGTTTGCTTTCTCTGATTAACCTATCTGAAGTTTTCCTGAATATTATTTATGTGACACCACCTAGGTGAAACTATTTTCTTCCTGTATGTATTCATTTACTAATATTTCTTTCCTTCTCTAGAATGTAAGAAATGAACAGTGGGTATTTCATCTCTGTTTTATTTACCGCCACATCCTCAGCACTCAAAAGTACTGTGATACATGAGAGGCCCCTGATAAATAAGTGTCAACAAACTGCTGAAGTCCTTCTGTCTGTACATTTTAAAAGTTTGCATGCATTTTGTGGTATTTCAGTTTTCAGAGTAAATATTTTAAGTATTGGTTTTGATTCCACCATTAAAGTTCCTTGATACTCTTTTTCAGAGAACAAGTCTGAGGGACAGCATATGAGAATCAGAAAAGGGGCTTGAAGAGCTATCAGGAAAGGTGCAGATTAGAAATTTGGTTCCATAGCAATGCTTCATGGTCAGCATCCTCCTGGCAGGAAACTGCAGAGAGATGGGTATGACGTCACCAGCAGACCAAAGCGGACATTGTGAAGGCTAAAAGAGCTAATCTCATTTGAGTCAGTGGAGTAGATTCAAATCTTAGAGTTCATTTTTGTCTTATGCAAATGCAATCATCAGAGTAGCTCTCAGTTATCTCTGGGAAAGCATCATTTATACCTATATCTTTTTAACATGGGTGTATTTTTCTACCTGTATAAGTGGAGCTGTTCTGTGTCAAATCTGTGAATGGACATTTCCAATTTTTTATTTTCTTCTACTCTCACCCAAGTTTTTGCAAGTGGATTTGTGGTTTGGAGTAAGAGATATCATGAATATGATGAGAAGGCTCCAGAATCCAGAGAACAAAACTGTATATACAGGTATCTCCCCTGGAGGATTCTACAATCTCATGCAAGTTAAATAACCACTATATGACTCAATCTCTACCTCTGCCAAGGGATAATATTAACTATTGTAGCTTCCCAGTTCATGTATTTATACCACCCATACAATCCCTATTTTGTCTCCATTAGTCAATTAAATGAAGTCCAACCTCAACCTGATAATCAAGGTTTTCTTTCCAAACCTAAGTGTTCTTTGCATGGTGCTAGTATAGTTTGAGAGAATGAGTAAAAAATTCTACCTCAAATAGAAAGTATTACTTTCAGCAAAAACAAAACATTTCAGGCTTCAACATAGATAAGTCCATAAAAGTACGTGCACTGATAAATTCTTCTGTTCTTCTCCTGCTTTGACTAAGATCTACTTCTTCTCAGCCTTACCTGTTTTAAAATCTAATTTAAGCCAGGAACATGGCACATGCCTGTAATTCCAGCACTCAGGAGACTGACATAGGAGGATCACCTCAAGTTTAAGGCCAGCCAAGACTGTGTGGTGAGTTCAGGCCTGAACTACATAGTTCAGGTTTTGAACTATGTGGCCAGATTCTTTTTCTCTACTTTCTGTCTCTCTGTTTCTGTGTCTCTGTATCTTTCTCTCTCTCAAACAATTACAGTTTAAGTTCCAACTCATTTACTGATTTACCTAGCAAAAATGTATTAAAATTAAGTGCTTGTGGGAATTTTCAGTTGTTAGGAATTTTTCAGGTATATTAATTCTTTCAATCAGGTAGACCTCAGGCATTTTTAAGATGAGTAGAATAAAACATATTGGAATGTTGTACCAGCTTTGCTATTTTGTTTTTGATGTGTCATTGGGAAAGCCCCCTTTTCTTACCTGTAACACTAACCTTACAAGTTCATAAACTAGAGTGACACCTATAAAATACATAGCATGAATGTTGGGACATTTCAGGTGAGGAGCACCTGTGAACACTTACTTTATCCTGACCTCAGTTGGCCCCAAACCAAACTAATTTCCATTTGGGATAATCCTCATTTTGTTCAAATGCATTATACTGCAACAAAAATCACAACAGTCATCGTAAGCCAAAGCATGCATTTGCTGTTCACTGCTATATAAGCATTTTCTGTTTCTTTTTTTCTAGCCCTGTGGCCTCCAACTATAAACTCCTTATCCCCTCTCAAGTTACTGCACTTACCGGAATCTCATAAAAGCTTCATTCTATCAATAGTTTTAGGATGAAACAGATAAAAACAGAGTATCCAGGCAGCAGTATCTTGTTATGGTAGTTTCACCTGTTAACATAAGTGGTCAGAGTAATCACCTCAAATTACCCAATCAGCCTAGAGGGGCAGGTCATGTTTTTTCTCTAGCTAAACCTTTAAATAAGGAATAATATCAGAAAAGTGAATCTTGCATTTCACTCTTTTCAGGACAGTTCTTAGCAGAAAATACGATCAAGTGAAATTTAAATACAGTTTGAACCAAGTTCTCATAAGGTAAACACACCTCAAATGGAGGGTGATGGGAACCTCGTTACTTAGAATTGGACAAACAACCCGAGGCAGCACTGGTTTGCTTAGCAAACTGCTTGGATCTCTACTGGGAACATTTAACACCACTTGTAGTTTGAAATCACAGGCTACATCTACAGGCAATAAAGACTGTTATCTCTCCCATTCGTTGCAGTTGTGCAAACATCCAGTTAATTCAGCTATAACATGTCTGCTCACAGAAATATTTACTTTCGAAGCCTCCAGGGTATGCTTTTAATTTCTCCTAATTGCCACCCATTGAGTTCTAAGTTCAAGTGTTGTTGAGCTGGACCTTAGGTCTTCTAGCCTGCAAGTTAACTAGTAAACAGTTACAAAGAACAGATTCTCCGAAGACCTTGCAGTGCATTTAGGAACTTTTTCCTTTCTCAAATTGCACAGGTGAGATTCTCTCTGCACTTAAGAAGACAGGTTTTTCTCATTGTTCATTTGGTCTCTTGGTAGTAGAACAAATGGATGACAAATACTTGTCAAGAACCACAAAGAGAGTAACACTCAGGCCTTCCTGTTTGAGAGTTAGTTTTTCTCAACTACTGAAGCTGTAGGAAATGGATCCTCAGGACACCTTTTTAAATTATGAGGGTAACAAGCATTTTTATCCCATTAAAATGATGAGAAAAGTGAGTCATAGGGAGATCAATTTCAGAGGAGTAAAAAGGAACAAAATCTAGCGATTCTAATTCTCAAAAGAGGCCCTAATTATGCAGATATCATAATGAACATAATTTGTCTATTATGTTCCTTTCAAAATTCTGGTTATGTACATTTTTCTTGATAGTTTTACGCCTGTAAAAAGCCCAGTAATGTGACACAATTAAGAATCAAGAGGCAGGATCAAGAGGGTAGAGGACAAAGAAGGACAAAGAGAGAGTAGTAATATTGTATTGACTGCAGGATCTCAATGGCTTTCCCTGTGCACCACAGCAACGGTTCAAAACACCTATTTTCTCCTTGTCATAGACCATAGGAACTCCCAACCCTTGGAGTCAATAATATCCCAACTTTCATCTTCCAAATACCCAAATTATTTTATTTATTTTATGCACATCACACCAAGCACTTTGTCTAGATAATATACCTACTAGAGGCCAGGAAAAGTTAAGGAAGACTCTTCAGTCACCTGGTTTCCTACCCATCTTCAGATTTGGGACTATCTTCTTTCCAGGCTCTTAAGAAATTATTATTTTTTTAGTTGCAAGTCTAAAATATAGACTAGTCTGCAAAGAGATCATGTCAGAGGTAAGAAAGTAATGTAACAGTTCAGCACATGAAGAACTAATATTTAGGCATCTCAGGAAACATGCCTCAATCCTTTGTGCATCTGGGTGCCTGTCAGTTCACACTCACGGGGAAGCCTTCCTAACCCTTCTTCTTAGCCAGGAAGGCTTTTGAAATCTTCACTCCACTCACAAAGCAGCATAAGAAAATTTCTGTTGTCTGAACTTGACCTGATGTGCCTGTCTGAATGTGACTGTGATTTCTCTAAGGACAACACTTATGTTCTCAGAATGCAGCACATGTAGCTGAAGGTTAAAGATGCAATAGAGATTGGCTGAATAACTACATACGGCAGATATTCATTCGTATTTGTTGAACATAAGTGGATACTCAATAGTTAAAATAGAAATGAAATGACACGTGGAAAAGTTTATAGTTTATGATGTTTGGAGAGCACTGGGTATGAGTTGGTCTTATAAAATTGAGGAAATAATCTAGTTTCAGTGCATTTCTGTTTTTAAGCCAATATAAAGGTTTAGCTTGATATTCTAGTCCTAAGGTAAACAGTAAAGAGGCCTAAACCAAAGTCAAATCACACTGACTAGATTTCAATAAACAACTAAAGAATACTCTTTCCTAGAATTGGAAGGAGTTATGGAATTTGTCTCAGAACCAATATATCAATCTTTTCTGCAGTATCTTTCCAAGGTGGACAACCAACCTCTACCTGAATTCTAATCTCAACTTCTGACTGAATATTCTTCCACTCTCTAGATCCAAAATAAGAATCATACATTCCCCATTACAGTGATTAAAAATATGTATCCTTATAATACTAACCTAGTTTGATCCTTCAGTAAAACAAAGTAAATACGTGGCATCTCTTTGAATAATTAGTGTCAAGAATGTGATTTCTCCTTTATCTGTCTGTCTGTCTGTCAAGGATTATTGTTACATCCTAGTTCCTTTCTCTGATTTAAAATCTTCAAATCATGCCACATCACAGTCACCATCCTCTGGGGGGAAAATAACATGTATATCTTGTTAAATCACAAAAAAGACAAAGAGCTCCACTAAGTTGGCTGATAATTTTTTAAATACTTAATTGATACTGAGATATGTGTTCACTGTGCCAGATATGCTTTTCATCAGGTACTACACTAAAATACAGCTTTCAGGCATTTTCCATCAGAAGTAACAACCATTTAAACCAGAGTTCAGAAGTTTCAGTAGCATTTGATTCAAAGTTTCCAATGTCTGGAAATATTGCAAGGTTCACTTTTGCAATAAATGTGCATTGGTTAGATTTTCCTGCCTATCAAACAGTAGGTGGTTTTCAGACTATGGAGACACATTGACTCTACAGAAGTCTTTCAAATATAATAAAGACATCTCAACACCAAGTGTTGTGAACTATGAATACATGGATGGGTCAGGGAAATGAAGGTATCCAATGTATATTTGTTCTGCTGTCTGAGCAGTGAACCACAACAGGGACCTAATTTATTCATTAATTTGTCCCATAAGTCATTTAATAAGCCAGCATTATCATCTAAGTGCTTTATTCAGACAGAAAGAAGGTATAAAGAAGAGTAATGTGAATCTAGTCCTTACTCTAATGCAATATACAGTTTAGCAGGACAGATACACATTAAAGAAATAAATTAACACAAACTTAATTGGAAACTGTATGTGTGTGTGTGCGTGCATGCATGCATGTGTATGTGTGTGTGTGTGTGTGCGTGTAGTTTTGAAGTGAATGTAATCAGAAGGGGAAAAGTGACCAAACTTAGATGGTGCTGTACAGGGAAAGATGGTTGACCAGTTTAAAGGTGAGTACTGGGTGATGGACACAGTTTGAAAGCTGAGAACATGAGAATATTCTAGGATGTAGGAATAACCTGAGGTAGGACAGCACTTGGATAATCCATGGAGGTGAAGGAAGGCCAATATAGCTTTGGAACCAGGAGCCATGAGTGACACTGTAGAGTAAATCTGCAGATGCTTGCAGGGCTTTACATCTATAGGAGTAGGAATTTTAAAATTTATTTTTACTGAAATGGAAAGCTACCAAAGGGTTTTTGAGCAAAGGAGTGACATGACTGATTATCAGCTTGGGATTCAGTGGCTTCCCTAGCCTTCTTTTTGTTCTGCGAGTAAGCTGTAGCTAGACTACAAGTGTTTTGCATCTGGACGATTTGTCTACCCTAATCTGTCTCATTTCCTCACTACAGGTGTGACCCATTTTTCTCTTTTGAAACTAAAGCCATATCTTCTGCAGATATTATCACAGTATAAACAATCTAGTTCCCATTTTGCTACAGAAAATTTCAGGCAATGGAATTCTGTTGTGCCATGAAACATTGTCTGGCTCTAGTTCCCAGGCACTAGGCAAACTGGTTCAATAGGATACTTGATGTGTTAACAGGACTCACCTCCCCAAACAAGGCAGCTAATTAACAAAGTGCTTCCTCCCAGAGGTAATCTGAGTATCCTCTAAAAGACTGCCATTTGCTGTGTTTCATTAATAAAGAAACATGGTGGTGTAGCCACAGATCCCTATCTAGAAAAGACTCTGTAGTGATTTTTGTCTAATTGAGCAGAGAAAGGCACTGATTTTTTTTGTTGATCAGCATGGAGCCACTGAAATTTGCAAAAACAAAGTCTCTTTTTGAGGAATCTTTCAGAATCAAAAGCAGTTGTTTCCACAAAATAGGAATGAAATGTCCCTATCACAAGCATATTCTTTTAAGATAAATGAGAGACTCTCCACTCCTAAAAAGCATGTTGATAAAGCACATACTATATTATTAAGAAAGAAAATCATCTCAGTGCACCACCAAAGCAGGATAATTATAGGAACATTAATAAAAATAATGATACTAGTTTTGTGTTATTACCTTTTAGCCAGGAAACACTAATATGGTATTCACATGACAACAATTTACAGTTTAGAGAACAGGCACCAAGGGGTTCTGCAGTAATGAGGCCTGTTTGTGGTCCATGACTTCTGATGCATTTTCCTTCTAGAGTTCACACTGCCTATTTTGAACAGCAGTATTAATATGCTTCAGAATTAATACAGTCACTCATATGCTCTTATGCACTCTTCATGATCACATGATGCAGGTTGGCATTATTATTCCCATTTTATGGATTAAAAAAGTGATTCAGACATGAAATGATTTTCCTTAGGGCCTATAGTTAGAAAGCAATTAAATTGGGATTGAAAATCAGATGTATTTCTCTAAAGCACATGACATTAATCACCAATACTCTATTCCCCTGGCTCTCAATAGAATGACAACCCATCTTATTCCAATCCAGGGTAGAAAAGTGGATTGTTGGTACATATGGGCCATAACCAAGATAGTCCAAGTACTGAGGAACTGGTACCTGATGTGTTCACAGAATAAACTGTGTGTATTATTGACCAGATCTGGAAACAATAAGCGTGAAAGAGGATAGGCTCCAAATCTGTATATTTGCAAAGTCATGGACACAATGAACACAAGCTTACACAGAAAATAAAGAAAAGGATTGTTGTGTGGTGAGAATTCCATGGTGTGACTGCAGAGGGCATAAGTTATTTCAGTCAGTTTGTACTACAGCCACACAGGCTCCAGAGCCTGCAGCTATAGGCTGAGGATTATTAAGGGACTGTGAGAACATAAAGCTAGAAAGTTTTGAAGCTAGGATCTTTATGTCTGAAACTAAGCCTAAACTCTGAAGGGCAAAAGAATTAGTTCTATAAGCAAAAAGAAAGTATTACTTGAGGTGTCAAAAGTGAACTTAGTCACTGTCTCACCAGGCACAGAATAGGGTGAGAGCATAAATAAGCTGGAGAAAGATCTAGCTAAATCATGCTTGATGGCACTGCAAAAATTGTCATGGAAAGCCAGAGATGTTTTATAGAACCCCCAGCAATCTTGTAAATTAAAATCACAGAAGACAACTATGTCTTAGCCCAGTCAGCCTTTGGCACTATTATCTAAGTGTCCTTGGCTCATGACTTCTACATTTTATCCTGGTGTCTAGAAAAGGGATTTTTTTGTTGTTGTTCAGAAACTTTTAATGCTGCTTGAACCTACCCACCCTGAAAGTTTGTATCAATGCCAGAGTGGCCCAAGAGAATATTAAAGCCTAGAATATGTTTAGAGGTTGATCATCTAACTCTCCTACTTTACAGATAAGCAATTTAGGAAACCTATATTATTATCAAGACAGACTCACCTACTAAGCAATTTAACATATATTAGGCACCTTGCTAGAAGCTTGAAATATATTTACTCTAAATTTCATGGTGATCCTAGAGAAAGTTACCATTATCCTGTTTTACCAATAATGGCAGTCAAGGTTCAGGAAAGCTAAATAATTTGACTAAGGTCGCACAGCTTCTGGGCTGTTGGGTCCAGATTTAAATTTAAGGCCAAATTCCTTTTATTTCAGCAACCCCACAACAATTTATGTTTCTTCAAGGAAGGTCTACATAGCTTGAGAATAGTGTGAATCCAAATCACCTGAACTACTGGAAAAACTGACTTTCCCTGGATCACCATAGCATCTTTCATTTTGGGCAAGGGTCATATTTCATTCTTTTCAGCATCTTCAACATTATGAGGTAAGTACATGGAAAGTGGTGAACATATCCATTTGTATCAAGGTACATCCCCCCATATTAACATTATTAATTCAAACTACATTGGGCCAACCTTAACCCTACTATTAGCTGCTACTGGGAGGTATTCATCAGGCAACTTCGTGTAAGAACTCTGAGTGAATTCTCATAAACTTATTTTCTACTACTCAGTCACAAAGCCTTCTCTGCTCCCAAACCAGAGGAGATTAAAAAGTAACATCTGAACCCAACAGGCAGTTTCTTTTTTTTTTAACTTTTAATTTTTTATTTTAAAAAGAATAAAAACAAAACAAAGCTGATAAAGTAATGCAATCAACACAGGGTTTCAAAAGGAGACAACAGGAAGTCAACAGTGGTTTCCATCATGTTTCCAACAGCAGTTTCCTACTCTGATGATCTTTCCTGGTGGGGAATCTCAGGGCAAGCGCATCACTTCTATTTGCACAAGGAAAGCACACACATCATTATGGTGCTATTGAAAAGCCTCAGTGGTGAAAGTTGCTCATGATCCACTTTTATATGAGAATCTGACATTTGGGCAGCAGAAAAAAAAAGAAATCAGTTCAAGCCAATGACATTTCTATGGGAAAGGCCTCTGCTCTACAAAGGAGCTAGTGAAAGTGGCAGTTAACCCCGCGGATGCCTTATTGTTCCTCATTCATGACTGGAAACACTAGGAACTCTGCAAGCAAGGCTCAGAGAAAGAGGGCTGCCACCTGTTGCTAGGGATGACATCACTGCCCCAGCAAGAGCCAACATTCTCTGGGCAGCTTGAGTGTGTGTCGTTAATCAACACTGGCTCCTCTGCAGGCCCATTCACTAAAGTCTCAATTGTCAGCACTCTGGCTTCAAACTTGCAAAGGGATCTGCCAAAATGCTTGGCCTCTATCCTAAAGGGAGTTGGCCTGAGTTCAAAATTACCTTGGAGGGGAGGGAGCGGTGTTGTGGTAGTGTTGGTGTTTTGTTTCTGAACCTGCTAGGGTTAAGTGGGAGAGGGGAAGGGGTAGAAGAAGCTAAGAAGAAAGGCAAGCACAGCTACATCATCCTGCACGGTGGGAAACAAAAGGGGTCACACGGGATGCTTCTCTTCAGTCACAGTGACAAAACAGCCCATGTCTTACTGGACTTTACAATTCTTTTAAACACTGGAATATTCCCTAAGAATTAACTGCATAGATTGTAGCTAAATCAGGTGTATTATCAAGTTAGCTTCACAGATAACAGACTTGTAAGAGAAACTTCAGGCACTGCCTCTGTCACCTTGCAGTTGGGTAAAGAGGGGCAGAGATCATCCATCGTGCTCCAGGCCCTGCGCTGGCATGGACAGCTAGCTGTCCACTGCAGCTGGTTTCCCTCCCTCCCTTACCTCACACTCCCTTCCGAGCCTCCACTGCCGCTGGATGTGACCATCGGTCTGATTCACACGAGGTGCGGCACACTCAGTCTGACCCAGGAGAAGCTGCTGTGCCTTTGCTTCAGTCTCTTTGCCCTTCTGCTGGCTTGTTGTAGTCAGTTGTTAAGACCAGGCTATGTCTCAATTTTCTTATTTTCCCTTCCCTCTACTAGTGCTGTGCCATGCAGCTATTTCTCACTTTAGCGGAACAATTTTCATCAGCAATCTGCCTCTGAAGGATGCATTTTAAAAACCCCTCAAATAGATTCTTAACTGTGGATGAAAAATAAAAATCTGGATAAAATAACCTACCAAGCAATATGTGCTTCTCTGATAAATTAACCTCTGTCAATTAAATCATGAGTTTTTTTCACCCTGACTCTTTCTTCAAGTTTGCTATGTGGTATAATCAAAACTACGATGAATTTTTAAACTTTAAAAAATTATTATGGGGGAAAAATATTGCCATTAGTCACTCTCAAACTATTCCTGCTCTGTTGAACCTACTTGTGTCATGTCTTTTGCCACTTTCTGCAGTAATTCTAGAAGACTACTTTTGTGGGTGACTAACTGTGCTGCCATGGCTGCTTTGATACCATGAATTAAGTTAAAACATTTACCTTTCATGTTCGGTTTAACTCTGGGAAAAACCAGAGGTTGCAAGTTGTCAGATCTGATGAATAAAGTGAATGAGGATGTACCATGTCTTTATAAGCCTGCCTTCCCACTGGATGATTCTAAGCAAAGTATTGACTGCATTTTTAAAATCATATCTTATAAAGACACTTATAAGAGAGGAATTCCAGAATTGCATCAGAAAGCGGCAACATCAATGGAATAAATATGCTTGAGGAGATGGGGAGTCTTTTCTTTTAATTTTTTAAGAATTTTATTTAAACAGAAAAAAAGCAAAACAGAAAAAAGATAGAAATAATACAGAATTTCAAAAAAATAAACAATAAGAAATCACTAGTTGATAAATTACATATTGTCTTCTTAGAAATAGTTGTTCAAGTTACAAAATTAAAGCATAGAAAGTAGACATTCAAACAGTGAGATTGCAAACAGATTGATCCAACAAAAACTTAGTAATATGGTTATCAATCCTATACACTTAAACATGCATGCCGTTATATTCTTTAGAGCACTTTCTTTTCCTCTCTTTTTTACAACAGCAATTACACACATTTTGGGTTTTATTACTCTTATAGTTCTTATAACTTTTTATACTAGAGACATAATGTGATATTTATAAATCTGATTCTTATTTATTTCACTAATGAGGATAGTCTCAAGTTGTCTCCATTTATCTATGAAGGCCTCAAGATCATCCTTTTTTATAGCTGAGTAATATTCCATTGTATAAAAAGACCACATCTTTTTCATCCACTCTGTGGTTGATGGGCATCTTGGTTATTTGTAATAGCTAAATCTTGGAAACAACCAAGATGGGGAGTCTTTTGAAGAGGATTAATGGTAATGTGTCATTTACAGTAATAAACTTGTTTAAGCATTTACTGTAGATTTCAATAACCTCTTTTATTCCTAGTTCATAACTTTTACAACTCAAGCCATTTTGACACTCCTTATAGCAGCAAGTTATTATAGGTAATGTCATAAAATTTGCATCAAGTGAGACAGAGGACCCCTAAAAAGAGGAAAATGTATCCTCAGAGTACAGGTGATTTTTAAGTGGAAGAAAAGAAAGGCCACATTAGAGACCATTATCTCACCCCCACAGGAAGTGTCACCATCACTCTAACACCATCATTGTACAAGAATAGAAGAGAATGATTCTCAGGGGATTGTGATAGAGAACACAGAGGCAGACCCTAACAAGCCAGACAAGAAGTGTGTTCACATAGACCAACTTCCTTCCAGAACCTGGAGCCCAGACAATAAAACGAGGGGGGGGAAGAATTCATGTTTGTCTGTTCTGTGGTCATTCCCTCAATCTTTAGGGTTTCTGTGCCCAGTAAATGAGCTGGCATTACTTTCCTCACTATCTAATTCAGCAAAGTTCCAAAAACCCTATAAGAATTACTCTTGGGGGCTCTTTGAAAAACATATCTGTCATTATCACTTTGTAAAGCATCTTGTTTCTTGTATTTTTAATTAATTAGAAAGAGAAATCTTGCTGTCAGCAGAACCAGACAAACATGCCTACAGTTGGTAGTTGTTAAGTGTTCAAAAATCTGTTATTTTTACTGGACTCATTCTTCTGTACTTGACAACATCACGTTGTGGGAGACATCTGGTCAACAGTTGTCTTTGGCAAGAATACAGCAGAGACCATGTGAGGTCAGATAATGTGGGGCTGTGGCATTCAAAGCAAGTGCCAGCATGGGTTTGTAGGTGGTTGCAGAAGAATATTCATATTTTTTAGGCAAACAGGGTCTCTTCTAACATCTTCTGTCTCATAATATTAAAATGATCTTTACTGTAAAGCATAATTGGATAACAATGACCTACAAGCTCTTGGAGGAGTTGGGTACAAATCAGTAGTGCAAATGTCAGGGATGAAAAATGAGACCAGTGTGACTGCTTGCTGAAGATTTTTAGGGTAGGAATTTCAGAATGATCACATTAAAATGATTTCTTCTATATTATATATATATATATATATATATATATATATATATATATAATATTGCAAACAAAATCCAAAGCCAGATAACCAATATGCATTTGTTGGGAGTAGGGTGTCAGGAGAGGAGGGGAAACTAAATAGAAAAAAACTCCATAAAAACATCAATTTCAAAAAGCTAATAAGCCAGGCATGGTGGTTGAGGCAGGAGGATGGCCATGAGTTCAAGGCCAGCCTGGGTTACACAGTGAGTTCAAGGATATCTTGGAATATATAATGGAGCCAATAGCATCCCACTATTTGAGTACTGCATATTAACAAAGTAAGATGTTACTTTAATGTTTAACAAAGGAAGGTTAATTTACTGTTTAAAAGTCTGAGATGAAAGTATATGTCAAATTCATTATGTATCCCAGGTTCTTTTTCATATGCCACAGCAGCAATTATTATTCTTTAAAGGGATATAAATGATCTCAAAAATATGTGTGTGTGTGTGTGTGTGTGTGTGTGTGTATGTAGGTGGGAATGGAACATTTGTCAAACACAGATATTTTGCTAGATGTTTTATTTCTATTAACCCATATTATAGAAGAATAACAAATAAACTTAGTGGAGACTTGAAAGCCTGGGTAAGAAATGGCACATACATAATCTTATATTAAGATTCTCATTGTAGTCATCTCTGTCCTTCATTTGTTTATAGACATTGAATCTTGTCCTTTGAATATCTAGTGACAGAAGGAGAATTCCGATCAATCAGACTGTCACTGCCTCTAAACAACTCACAGCCTGGTGGAAGAGGCCAACTGGTAAAATATCTTGTTATAATTCAACATATCTAACATCTTAAACTCTTAATTTTATACCTTGTGAACTACAAGGTTACACACCGGTGAGTCAGTCATTGTGAAGATAGAAGAAAGCAAAGAATCCAGTTGGATTTTGGAAGTTGAGTAGGAACCGGACGAGAAGGGCAAAGACCTAACATTCTGTGTAATAGTGCAGAAATAAGAATAAGCATGTATATCTGGAAAACACAAGCCAAGATATTATTTGTGGGGATAAGATGGGAAAAAGAGTGTCAGAATATAAGAGAAAAAATGCAAAGAAGGCAAAACCATGAAAGTTTTTTTTTTTTGATATACCAAGGAATCGGTTTTATCCTTTAGTTAATGGAAAACCAATAACTCTTGTAGCATTACAAAGTTGCATAAGGTGTCTATAATTTCAAACAGTAATCACATGAAATCTGGTCTGGGAAGAAAAAAAAATAGAAGTGAATTAGCTGCTGTAGGCTTGCTTTAAACCAGTGGGATGACAATGAGTAAGAGGAAATGAGCAGATTCACGATGTGGGAGTTAAACTCTGTCAGGTACGATGATTGGTTTGATGTAGGAAGTGAGAGACAGGGTGGTTAAGATTGAAAAGATTTATATTTTACTTTTTATATATAGCGTTTTAGTTCAACCAACTAAGTGGGTGGATGTATCATTTCCCAACATGGAGAAATAAGTATAGATTGGTAGAACTTTTGAACAAGCTAGGTGTAGGATTTTAAATGAGAAATCCAGGCAGGGATTATGCTCAAGAGTTAGCAGTCTAGCTGCCAGAGAGGCAGCAGGCTGGCAGAGGACAGTTATATTTGGCAGCTAATCAGCAATTATACAGATCTGAGCAAGTAATTTCCTGTTTAGTAATCTTCATTACTTTCTAGTATTGGCTATAGAATCAGGTGAAAACTTTTTATTCCGGTCTTCAACATATTTTACTACTCAGCCTCTCCTTCTATTCTGATTTCCCTCAACCTGCATGCTTAAAACAAATAAACCATTTGATATTTCCTAAAATTGATCCCTTGGTATTTGTTCTTAGAATTCCCTTTCCATCCACAGTCACTGATCAAAAATCTGTCCCATCTCAGGTTTCATGTCAAAGGCTAGCTTGGCCTTAAGTGTTTCCCCAATTCTCTTAGTGCTAAACAATTTCCCCTTCTCTGGGCTTCTAGAACTCATGGTTCACACCTCTGGTGGGAGGTCTTACCTCCTCCAGCCTGGACCTTTGCAGTCTTTGTAATCAATCTTATGCATTGGATTAGGAGTTTATCAGGAGCAGCGTCATCCCAGTAGGACACACCAAAGAAAGGAGAATTAGGAGAAATAGGTCTTTGAGCGTAAAGTATACAACACCTTTGCTCTGTTCATGGAAGCACAAAGTCTTCCTCTCACATAGGCAGATAAAATCTTCAGGGCTGATCAGTCAGGTCCCATTGGAGAGTAGAGAACTCAAGATGATGTGATGAAACATGACAAATGACTTAGTAAACTGACAAAATTGTGAAGATTAGACCTTCCTTTCTAGTGTTTGCCTTCCGTTCTTGTCATACCCCTTTCATTCCAGCACTGAGTGTCAAGACCTCCATAGGCAGAGCACAAGAAGAGAGGAAGTGTATTTTCACTGGCGATTTAATTGTGAAGTTTTGATGTTTATGTATTCATCTGATTTTTCTTACATGATTATTGCCCTTTGCATTAAAACACAGAGCTGTGGCTCTGTGGTTGAATTCAGGCTGTAACCTCAGCTGTAAACAGTGCAATATCTTCCAGGAAAACAAGGAAAATCAACTTCTAATTATGAAAGAATTACTTTAGGAATCAGGTCAACCAGTAGTGGCCCACAGAGGGAATGTAGCCTCTTTGTAAATTTTCTTATTGTCCAAGAATTGGACATACAGAAACAAGAACACGTTCCCCTTCCTAACGGTTACTTCTGGTTTCTGCCGTGCTTACAAGAATGACACTACATTGTTACCTGTTCTTGATAATCACCCTTAGCATCAGATGCTCTGTTCTCACTCTGCATTGGTTGACAAGATATTAGCAACTTTGGTTCTGAATGCCAATATGGATAATTATGATTCTAGTTGTTATTATACAGCTTTTCCTATATTAATATTGATCTGACATGTATCATTCTAACAATTAACAAATAGTGGTAATATTAACATAGACATAGAAATAACACAGATCTTATGCTTGAATGCCAAGATAACGACTTTCCTATACATTAATTACCCACTTCCATGGATGTGTAAGGTGTGCATCTTACATTAACTTGAAGATTCTTTAGCTTGAAGACAAAACACAAGATTCTTTGTATCTTTCTGTCTTATAATTTTTTTTCACAGTTTCCACATCAACTACATAAATACTGTTTGTTTTAGTAAAAAGTTAGATGCTGATTGATAGACAATTTATAAAGTGCCTTTCCCCTTTCTTCGGTTCTTTCTGAAACATTCATGCTTTCAACTTCTAAATTGAACTGGGTTTTCTGTCCCTCACAAATTTCCAAACAGATTGGTAGAGACAAGTATGCTTATTTATTTGAGTGGACATGTGTTAATGTGCTCTAAAAGAAAAAAGACACCAGTACATCATAGAAGAGTGGGGGGAAGAAAAGGATTCCTCATCACAAACTTTAATGCTTATCCATTATGCCTCAGAATCCATGTGTAAAGCTGTATTCATGACTCCAGAAGGTCCCCAGGGGCAGGTATGGATCATGGAGTTGAATTCATTCAAGCGTTCACCACATATGGTAAGAATATCTCTCAGAGCTGTGAGGCAGTGCTGGACACATTTTGACCATGCCAAATTTCAGCAGACCACACACTTTTCTGCCCTTTTCTTGTGACTAGAATGTATCAAGGTTATTCTATGAACATTCCTGGAACAGTGTGTTTGATGTGAAGTTGGACCGTCAGGGTCTGTCATGTGTGAACAGCTACCCCTTGGGGTCTTTTGGGGAGCTTTCCTCTTCCCTGGTTCACCCCAGCCTCATTCCAGCTCTCCTAGTACCTCGGGTTGGAGACATTTCCAATACCATTCAGCATAGTACTTTGATTCAATTCTGTGACCACTTCTACTTTATAAGGAAGTATTTACACAACAAATGGCTTATATTACAATATAGATATGCAGATAGAGAAGTACAATAATATTTTTTAAAAGTTAATTTTACTAGATCTTTTGGTACAACTCTTACAGCCATTAGGCTCAAATGTTGAATTCTCACTGTGAAGGCAGCTGTTGCTGTTTAAGACATAATCTAGAACAAGACACATTTTATGTGCTTATAGTTTGGGAGAACACTTTAATTGGCAGCTGAATATTATAAAAGCTGTTTAGCCCAAGGAATCAATGGTAGTTGACTGTGATGTGCTTTTTTTTAAAAGTCATGATTCTCCATACAAGGAACACTTACCTCTACATATTAATGCTACAACTGAAATCACAGCATGAGGGACCCACAATGTGCCCCTTTTAGTGTCACATTAGCTCTCATACTAATTACAATCACCCTATGAAGTCACCATCACCATGGGACATCTCTTTATCAAGCTCAAAACAAGAGTGCACTAGCAAGAGCTATGTGGAACAAGCATGATGGTTCTTTACTGGCGCACTGGTTGTTGTTTTCTGGTATCTCAGTAAACAGACCCATCTCCAAACCTTTGAAGAATGACACCTGTTTATCTCATCATCAGTCCTTGTTAACCCCTGCCACTCCCACCCCAGCCCTTGCCACTTTCTAGGCTGTCCTAGAAGGTGGTATTCTTGTTATCTTTGTTTAATTGGAATTTTCAACTTAAGAAATCATCTTTTTATGCATTAAGACACCTTTAGAAGTTCCTAGCCCTCCCATCTCTCCTCAGTCCTAATGTACATGTGTTTCATATCAGCAGTGTACTCTTAGGTTAGATGATAAAACAGTTTGCCAAAAATAAGTACATTTCACTGGAAATTTAGTGTATTATTTGAATTCCCCTTGTGTTCATACTTATGTGGAGTTCCCTGTACTTCATCAGTTCAAGATAAAAAATAATCCTAAGAGATGCATAACACTGCTATACTAAGTCTGCCTTACTTTTCCTCTCAAGTTTCTTCTCTTTCCCCCCCTGTAAAGTGGAGCCATATTAACCACATATGGCTAAGTGAAAATCCCAAGAAGGACTCTAAATCTTGGTGGATGCTTCAGCCTTTTTGTTTTTAAAGTACCTTTTCAATCTCCCTCAAAAGAGTTACTATATAAGAGCAGAGCCTTCCCAGGATTAGTGTCTGAGTGTGCGGGAGTTCCAGCCTGAGTTTCCTAAGAGGCTCTCAGCAGGAGCTTCCTCATCTCTCCCACTTGGCTGCTCCCCACAATGTGTCTTCATCACTGCCAGTCAGCACTCATCACTCACAGCTTGGAGACAAGGCCATCTAATACCATCAGCTTTGGATTTTTTTTTTTTTAATACACACTCCAGGTTCCACAGCAGGCAGTCTGAACCTAGGGAGTAACCCTTCGAGATATTTTACACAAAATAGATGATCACACCCCAACAAAGAGTCAGAAACTCCTTGAATTTTTCATCTATGAAATGAGGACTACTATGAGGAGGTATGAGGAAAATTATATAGTAATATTTGTGTGCACTATTACAAAGAGTTGAATACTATTTGATGTTCAGGGCACGAATTTGCAACAAAGGGCCAGGGAAGTAGTTTTTCCCTGAGCTTGCTAGATGACCGATCACAGCTTCATTTGCCTGTAGAAACTCAGTGTGTTACATAGTTATCATGAGGACTTGCTCTACGATTGCGTCTCTTGACCTTTACTCTCTGGCAGGCATGAAGAGCTGAGAGGGCATGGCCTTCAGAGGCATCTCCCACGGATCCACACTGGAGCCTTTCCCTGGGCTCTTGGATGTGCTGGTCAGCCTCTGTGAACCTCGTACCAGTGTTTTCAACTCTTTGGGGAAAAAAATGTGGGGAGAGCTGACCAGCCCTTTCCCTATGAGAGTTACATAAAAATGCCTGCTACATTTCACTTTGTGTTGTTTTTCTAGAAACTATCTAGATGGACATGACAAAATAGTTTTCCCTATTCCTGAAAAGGAGCCTGCAGTTGGATAGTGCGGGTTTGATGAACTGAAAAGAAGTTACAGAAATGATGTCAACAGTGGTGATGATGACAATGATGATGATGATGATGATGATGATGATGATGACAATGGTCAAGACACTGAGGACAATACTTTTTAAGCCCTTTACCCATAGGCATTTACAGCCCATTTACCAAGGCCTATGCTAAGCTGATGAAGCGTGCTGAGCCAGCTGTCTTTCCAAAAGGGAGATTATCTACTTAGAAAATGCAATGGGTCCTTGAGGAGCTATAAGCACGTCTACTTTTAGAGAAGAACGTTAAAAAATAAGTGGAACTGTAACTATAAAACAGACTCAGGCCTTGTTGCCAGTCCCTTGTTGGATGAGTCAACAGCCCCCAGCAAAGCAGCAATGACAAGATCCCCAGACTCTGGCTGGTAATAAACAGATGAGCTTGCATTGAGCTAGGGGCTGTTTGGTCCTGCCTTCTCCCATTCTGCCCCTGATGGATAGCAAACCACTCTTCTTGCTCCCCACACTTCATTTATCTCTTTCTGTGGAGATCTTGCCTGTTCCCGGGCACCACTCTGTGATTGATTCTGAGTTAAGCCCCATCCTGTGAAATGCAGGAGCCACCATCTTTACATGGACAGTGCAACTGAGGAACAGACTCTTACATTTTACTTCATTTTAAATAGCTTGAACTCAAATTTGATTTCGTTTTTTAAGATCTTTTGAATTTATTTAGAACAACCTGAAAAGTGTGAAACTACTTGCTCAAGCATAAATTTCACAAACTGTATATACAAATGAAGCATTTCTAATGAAAAGCATTCACATCAAGATGTGCTGTTAGTGTTAAACATACAATGGGCATTTAATGACAATATGAAAATGAATATAAATCATATTATTAACATTTTTGCACTAACTATGAAATGTTTTGTGAATATCGAGTTAAATACAATATTACAATTAATTTTGCCTGTTTATTTGTATCTTCTCAATGTGGTTAGTAGTAAATTTAAAATTATATGTATGACTCTTATTGTATTTCTATTGAGTAGTACTTATATATAAAATGCAGACTTAGAAGTGAAATTTCAGAGACTGTTTGACACTAAAGATGTGCTGGGAATATCATGTCCTTTGTAATGGATTTTTCAGGAGTAACAGGTCACAGATACTGTAGCCTCAAGCTAATTTAGAATCTGTCTTCCACTAGTTTAGAAATCATTAATTTAGCCTTGCCATCTGAGGTTTCCTTGAATCCTGATGCAAAATATTTACAATCCTTTTATCTTTGCATCTTTTGAAGATCTGATAAATATGCCTATTTATTTGAATGGCAAAATGTTATATAATTCATCTGGGAGGGCTTCAAAGAAGTGTGAATTCCACAGCATACTCCAACTTCCCACTATTATTTGTAAAAGTGAAGATATTCCAATGGCCCATAGAGGGGCCTCATCTGTACTTTACATGTTGATTTCACAGCCTTATAAGAACATGGCTACCTCAAAATCTAAGCCTGTACCCATCACTTCATTACTATGTGCCCACAATTTAGAGACTGTCAACTGAATGACTGCCAGAAATTATTACCCAGAAAATATGAAAGCAATGCATTTACCCTTTTACCTTTATTTAGTAAAATATGCTTACTCTGGTTTCCTGGGCAGATGATTGGATGTACTACAGGTGACACATTTTGACTATGGCCAATCACTCAATGTAAGAGTGAGTCAGCTCAATCCTATTCTGGGGATTTAGGTGGGGTTTTTGATAACGCAAATGAAAAACAGGCATACTTTATACAAAGATATCAGAAAAATACTTAACAATGTATAAACTCTCACTTTAACAAGCTGTCTACTCCCACAGAATAAGATCTGCTCTATCTTAATTCTTATCCTTGTTAAGTTTTATTTTTTGCTACCATTACCCCTCCTGACCCTATCCCTAACATATGCATCCACACACATATGCATGCAGGCATGTGTACATGCATATTTTAATTTGTAAGCCAGGTTTTTACAGGGATAAAACATGTAGTAAAATGAACAGAAGAAGAGGGGCAGAGAAATGAGTGGTAAAAAACAGAATTTCAAAAGTCAAGACTGAATCAATCCCTTTGAGTTCTTTGATTTATAAAATAGAATATAGGCTGATACAAAGGATGCTGTATTAGTTGGGAATTACTACATGTAACTCACTCTTTAAAACCCAAGGAATGCCATTAATGCTACATATTTTTGGTATGAAGATAAATGAAAGTAATTAGTAAGATTACATTGGCTCTAAATTAGAAATCAAATTTCAACTTGAGAATTCATTATTAGAATACCAAAAAGAAAAACCCCACAGAACACTAATTATGATCTAAGTTATTACTGTGGGGATTTTTTGATGGTGTCCAGTGGTTTAGTTGTGTCATGACGTTAAGAAGATGGGCTATAAGCAATGAACAGGTGGCCTGGGTCATAAAAACATACATGTAGGAGAAAATGCATGGATCCAGGTGGATAGAATGAAGTAGAAAAGAAGCCATCTATACTGTGGAGGCTGATGGGACCAGCCCAGGGTGGGGATTCACTTCTAAGACCCTGGGTCATCTGGTACATGTTTTCACTGAATAAGAAATTCATCAACAGTTGGTTGTTTATTTTCTGTAACTATGAAAAAGGGAAACCCAACAACCATGCCCCGCCTTCATACTACTGAATGTTATATAATTTAGTTTCTATACCTAAGATGACCTGGTTTTCAGAGTTAGTAGTAGCATCATTTTTCAAAGAGAGCAAATGGCTTGTGCCAAATGTGGACTCAGGGAACTTAGTTTTAGGGATTCATAAGTTCAAAATGCAATAGATTGTGGGCATTTGCCAGTAGAATAGGCAAAGATTTGAAGCAACTCACAGCTCCATTCCTCTTGTGTCTGCACAAAACACAGTGATGGGCACAATGGATAGATTAAGATTCAGATACAAAGCCAGGCAAGGTGGTGCAAATCTGTAACCCTAGCACTCGGAAGGCCGAGGCAGGAGAATTGATGTGAGTTTGTGGCCAGTCTGAGGCATCTAGTGAGACCTTGTCTCAAAATTAAAAAATCAGATATGATGATTCCCTCCCTTCTTACACATTCATTCCTTATATAGGAAATGAGAACTAAATGCACAGTGTAATGTTGGACAGTATGAAATTACAAAGTTGAATCAGATACAGATCTTCTCTCAAGGAGCTTCTGAACAAGGTCAGGGATAGTTTAATACAGTTTGAGTATCCTTTCCCAAAATGCTTAGAACTAGAGTACTTCCAATTTTTGGAATTTTTCAGGTTATGAAATATTTGCATACATTTTATCATTCCAACAAAAATCTGAAACCTCAAATATTCCAAAATGGAGAACTTTTTGAGTACGTATTGCTGCTGCAAAAGTTTGAGATTTCACATTTTCATATTAAAAAAGCTCAACCTGTAATTAATTGCAAAAATATGTGTATATCAATCACAATGCTCAGCACATTGTGGGCCATAAAGATTGTTAAACAACAAACATTGGAGACAGAGACAAATAAGGGCCATGTTCAAGACAGACACACCAGAAAGTCAGAGTGAAGAGAGGCTACTTCTAGTTGGGAGGTCCAGGGAAGACTTGGAAAGCACTAAGAGAACTGAGCTCAAAGGCCGCAGAATAGGCAGATGGAACAGAGAACAAGAAATGTACAAGTGATGAAAATTATTTGTTATTACTTATTTTACTGAAAGTTTATATTATTATTGTACTGTGTCTTGATAACAAACTGTATTGACAGATACAGAGGCAAGTGAAGAATTAAATATTAATATATACATGGTTACAAAGTGACAGAGCCAATATATCTTCATGCATTCAGTTTTCACTTAGCCCATATTTACTGAGTATCTACAAAGTGCTGTAAATTGTTCTAGATGATGAGGCTCCAGAACTGAACCCAAAACTGATCCTGTTGCAGACTTTCAAGAAATCATGTTCTAATGAGAAAAGACAGTCTCATTTACTTAATCCAGATAGTAATAAATATTGGAAGAAGAAGACAGCAAGACAATGGCTGTACAACGAGTTTAAGGGCATATGTGTATATGTGTGAGAATGTGAGTGGAGTGTTGATTTCTGTAGTAGAAGGATTTGGAACTTCTCACTGAAGAGCTGCGATTTGAGCTGAAATCTGAATAACCAGAAGCTTAATGTTTCAGAAACCTGAGAAAAATCATAATAGACCCAAGGGAAGGTGCTGCACATAACTTGAGCTAGGAACCCATAAAAGAGTGACTGTATAGGTCACAGAGACAGCACCATATGAAGAAAAGAGAATGAGGAGTTAAGGGAGGTCACATGGATTATTGAACAGTTTATTTTTTCAGGAGTAAACTATCACGTTACGATAAGGAACTGATAATATATGATTTATGCTTTTAAAAGATCACTTTGGATGTTCTGTAGAAACTATGGTTTAGAAGACAGGAAACATGGGGACCTGCAGGTCTATGCAGTAATCTCAGTGGGAAGAGAGGACAGTTGGGTCAAGGTTTCAACAGTGAAGACATTAGCATTGACTGGTTAAATATATGCCTATAGGAGTTATTTTTGGGAAGTCAGGAGTAGAAAAAATAAAAATGAAAAGAATGGGTAACTCATATATTTAACTTTTTGGTCTTAATTTTGGTTTTTTATTTGTTTTGGACTTGGATATCTAGATAGAAGGTTGTACCATTAAAGAAGGGAAGAAAATTCAAGAAGGGGCAGGTTTCGATAGTGGTAAGGGGAGAGTCCATGGGGGAAATCAAGAGCTCCTTTCTGCACACAGTGAGCTGAAAAAGTCTTTTAGTTATCCAAGTGAATGTAAGCTGGCATCAAGATAAAAACTGGACACATGGGCTGGGAAGCATTTGTGCATAGATATTCCAAATGAAGCCCTCTCTGACTTCAAAACAATTCACACTGTAGCTGGGACTTGAGTGAGAAAGACTAATCAGAAACTAAATTAGAAAAGTGGGCTGAGATTGTGAAAGAAATGTATAATGAATTAGTCTTTTATTAGTTTACTTCCTCAATGCTGAGATGTGTTTAAAGTCTAGTGTCCCTTAAGTGGATTTCTATCACCATTCATAAAGAAAGATAACTGATTTGAAAGTACGTTTCAGGAAAAATATTTCAAAACAGGAAGATTTAGTAATTTATAAAAAGTTTTTAAATGAAAGATGGAAAAGCTTGGAAATACTTTGAGATTGATGGAGAACATAGAGACGTAGTGGGTTATATGTGTAGAGATCATTTTTATACCAGTCTAAGAGGCCTTTTATAGAGACAATACAAAGTCTATTCCAGTAAAAACATAAAGTAAGGAAGTAAATGCATTTAAAATTAACTTAATGCTAATTAGCTTCATATCTTGGCAGCGAAAAATAAATGGTATGTAATTTATTAGGTTCACAGTAGGAAGGAATAATAAGGAGCTGGATTTTTCATCTTCAATATACAGAAACAAATATATAGTGATTTAAGATCTGTGAGCCAAATCCCATTGTTTCACAATGCTGCCAGAGCAACCAATTTCTTTAGTAAATAGAGTTCAGGATATTCCTTAACACATTCATATTTTAAAACACTTTGGAAAGCAGAGACCTAATCTGATCATCTTTAATGCCCACTAATAGATCATGGGAAGCTGAGGCAGGAGGATTGTTGCAAGTCCAACACAAACCTGGCTACAAAGCAAGCTCAAGGCCAGTCTGAACTCCATAGCAAGCCCCTGTCTCAAAAAGACAAAAAAGGACTGCGGATATAACTCAGTGGCACAGCGTCTGCCTGGCAAGTGCAAGGTCCTGAGTTCAATTTCCTGTACAAAAAAAAAAAAAAAAAGAGTTGGATTATAAAAATTTGACAAGCGCAGCTGTGGCATTGCCTAAGGGAGGCAAATGCTGACCTCATAAATTCATTTTCTCAGCATAATCCTGAAAAGGTAAATAGATGCAGGAAAAAAACTGGGATGCCTGGAAGCATGCATGGTGACACTTTGGCAGAAGCGACTTCTCTCATTAACATTTCAAAGTATTTATTATATACCCTTCACTTAGGATAAGATGGAATGGAGTAGGGACATGTAATTCTATTCTTATATAAAAAATGTGTCTCAATTCTTACTAAAGCAATGGGCCTTTTCCAGTCCACACTCAAGTCAAGCAATGTCTTTCAGAGAAATTATTCTGCAGTACCATTGGTGTCTCCCTGGCTTATGTTTACCCAGGTGTCTTAAACTTCTGTGTTACTTTTGCACATCTGTCTCCCTTCTCCAAACCATAAAGTGCTTGAGTGAGGTCTAGACATGCTCAGGTATTTCTCTCCCAATATCTAACACAATGCGTTCTTTCATCATTTAACAGTTGTTCGTTGTTAAATAGGATTATAGAATGATGGAGACGACCAGGGTTACCAGTGCCACACTGCTTATTAAGTACCTATCTGAAGGAGAGCAACCTCTCTCCTCATCTGAAATCAACACTGGGAAGTGAATTGGTGTGCACTAGAAACTTTGCCAGGAGCAATGATTACTAAAGAGAAAGTCTCAGATTACTGATTATATTAACGTGGATGCCTCATATAACTATTAAACTTAATGAACAGTTACTATATTCATCTTGCTAAGTGGTATACAGCTTGGTTTCACATTCTACAGTTTCATTTACCTGTTGGCTCCCTTAGGCAGAAAATATTCATTGGAAAATGTAAGTAACAAGTAATTCACAAGATTTAAATAACTTTTTGTTGTATTATAGCTATTCTATTTCATTATTACTTAGTATTATTATGCTTTTGTTGGTCTTAAATTATAAATTTAACTTTATTCTGTATCTGTATCAATGTCATCTAGATATATCTCTGTCTATATCTTACTCTATCATCTATCTATCTATCTATCTATCTATCTATCTATCTATCTATATTTGGTATGTGTATGTACTAATGGGAAAAGGGCCAGTGTATTTGGTTTGGTTACTATTCTTGACTTCAGCATCCTTTGGGGATCTTGGAATAGTCCCAGATAAGGATGAAGTACTATGTGTGAAATATCATTTAAATATTACATTAACCCCTTAGGACAAATACATTCATTTTAAACTCATTTCATGCATGAAATGAATGAGACTTAGTAAGGGTTAGTGTTCCCCAGGGCTGACAAGGGGTAGATTTTGGGCTCAGTTGTAGGGCTGATGATATATGCTACCATTGTACAAGAAATTGTGCTCTCATCTTTCTCTAACTCTATGCCCAATGCTTTCACACTGGTAGCTTGAAATTGGCCATGGTAGGAATATTTATGTTCTGAAAATCAGCAATAATCACTAGTCAGTGTTTTTTTTTCCAAGCAAAATTTTATCAGTGGGTCCCCTGCCTAGGTCTGTTGGCTTCCAAGTCTCTGTGCTAATGAACTAGTACTCCGCATGTGCTCAATAATTTGCATACATAAACTTGGCAACAGGCAGAAGGTTAAAATGAGAACAATGTACACTAATGACTCCAAACAAGGGGACAGCAATGTCAGTAGACCAGGGAAGAAAAGCAGAGGTTACATCTTGTCAGGAAGCCCTCAGAACACAAGAAACAAAGGCTGTGTTGGAAAATCCAAGTTACTAGAAAGCCACATTTTTGTAAAGCAGAGAAAATATCTCATTACTATTCACAATAGGTTGAAAAGGAAATATTCATGTAAACCAGTCAGTTTCTCTTCTCTAATTCCTAACTGCTTTCTGCTTCCTGGGTCTGCTTCCACACACCAGCATTCTGGTGAGTGGAAACCTGTACAGTCGCTTGTATTAGCAAGAAATGACATTTTAATAATGTCTTGATAGACCTGGTCACTGGCTCCCCGATGTTGGAGCACTTCTGAGGGAGCTGGTGAAACTACTTTATAAGCACAAAGATGGGAACCCAGCCATCTTCTTGTTTTTGTTTGTCACTTGTTTTGTTGTTGAGAATCAAACTCAGGGTTATGAGCATGTTAAGCATGTGCTATGCCACAGAGCTATGTCCCCATCTTCCCAGAAATACTGTTGGGAAAGGCCTTACTTGCTAATTTATTTGCTACTGAAGTAAAATGAAAACAGAGAAAGAAAATAGGAAAGACAAGAAAAAGAAGCAAATATATATGATAGTACAAAGTGGGTGTTCAACAAATCCTTGCTGAAGAAATGAGGAAAGAAAAACAAAAGACTCACCTATAATTTCAGTGTGGTCTCTAACCATATAAGACTTACACCTCTGACACCAAAACTTATCTAAGACAGACTCACTTGGCATTAGCAGGATATAAGGCCCATTTTGCGCTTTCTGACATTCTCTGCACTACATGGCAATGTGTGCAGCTGATTGAGATAAGGATGTAACAAAGCGCTCAGCCCAAAAGGCAACTTGTAACTACTAAGTATCTTTCCAAAACGGTGAGAGAAGCCCAGAGCAGGAACCTACCAGCCATGTGATAATGAGGCAAGTTCTGAACAACAGGTAAAAGAAAAAGGGAGCAAAGGGAAATGTGTGTTCACCTCCCTAACAGCTTTTCCTGAGGTCAGGCCCATGTTACAAAGGATGGCTGAGAAGATAAAGTGCAAGCAATTCTTTAAGTCATAAAACCCTAAGACAAGTATCAAAGGCTGATTTTTATGATCCTCAGTGGACTCTTGCTTGCTATAAAACAATATGTAAGGTGGCTCTAGCTATGGGTTTCTATTTTAAGATTCATGACTCCACACAAATTTAATAGAAATCAATAGATCTAGGAATCCTATATTCTTTGTAATTAGTGAGAAATGCTGATCTTCATCACAATCTAGGGTGATGTTTCCTCATATGCCTGGGCATTTTCCACACACTAGATATGAAAGACAAATATCACCATGTACGCCTCACTGGGCAGGTACAGGAAACTGAATTATAAGGACAACTTCAGGCAGAGGGACTCAGAACATGACTGAAGCGAAAAAGGAATGAAACAGAAGGGAAGGACAGATATTGCTCCGTTTAAAGATCTCCGCAGTATTACTGAATGATGCCTGTGGACCTCAACAGCTTCAGAGAGTGGGGTTCTCAGTATCAAGAGGTGTGGGGCTAATAATTACTACTTCTATTCAATATAGTTCTACAAACATTGGCCAGAGCAAACAGACGAGAGAGAAATAAAAGGAATATTGATAGGAAAGGAGGAAATTACATTATCATTATTTGCAGATGACATGATACTCCCTATATAAGACCCCCAAAACTCCATTGAAAGACTCCTACATCTAATAACCAAATTCAGTAATTGTAAATGGGTAAAAAGTCAGCATTCAAAAATCAATAGCTTTCCTATACACAAATAACAAACTGAGAGAAGGGAAATCACACCCTTTACAATAGAACACACAAAAGTGAAATACTTAGGAGTCAATCTAACAAAGGAAGTAAAATATCTATACATTGAAAATTATGGTACTCTGCAAAAAGAAATTGAAGAGGATTTCAGAAAATGGAGACATTTGTTGTTCATGGATAGGAAAAGCAAACATTCTGAAAATGGCTATTCTCACAAATCGTTATACAGATTAAATGCAATTCCAATCAAAATAACACTATCATAATTCACAGATCTAGAGAAATCATTCCTAAAATTCATCTAGAATCAGAAGAGACCTAGAATAGCAAAAGCATTTCTTGACAAAAAAGGCAAGAGAGGAGGCATCACAATCCCTGACTTGAAGTTATATTACAAAGCTACTGTGATAAAATCAGCATGGTACTGGAACAAAAACAGTTATGAAGATCAACAGAATAGATTAGAAGATACAACTACAACTACAAACACACTCAGCTACTTTATCTTTGACAAAGGGGCCAAACATGTCCACTGGAAGAAAGTAAGCCTCTTCAATAAGTGGTGCTGGAAAAACTGGCACTCCATATGCCCAAAACTAAAACTAGATGCATGCTTCTCACCATGCACTAAACTAAAGTCAAAATGGATCAAAGATCTAAATATTAAAACAGAAACACTAAATCTAGTGAAACACAAAGTAGGTGGAAATCTCGAAGACACAGGGGTAGGCAGAAAGTTCATGAACAAATATCAGAGTACATGGGAAATACTTCCCAGAATCAACAACTGGGATCTTGTCTTATTAAAAAGTTTTTGTATGTCAAAAGATATCTCCAACAGAGTGAAAAGAAAAATCAGTGTACTGGGAAAATATCTTAGCCAACTGTCTCTCAGACAAAGGACTTCTGCCTAGAACATATAAAGAATTAAAAAAAAAAATCAGGCCCCCAAAATTCAAAGACTCAGTTCAAAAATGGGCATCTGAGATGAATACATATTTCTCAGCTGAAGAAATATAAATGGTAAATAAATAAATGAAAAAATGTTCAGCATCATTGGTCATTAGGGAAATATAAATTAAAACAATACTGAGATTTACCTCCAGAAAGACTGGCCAAGATCAAGAAATCAACCAGTAACAAATGCTACAGGGGTTATGGGGAAAAAACCTCCTCCACTTTTGGTGGGAGTGTACACTGGTGCAAGCACTGTGGAAGTAAGTGTGGAGGTTTCTCAAAATCTAGGACTACAGATCCCCTTCAACCTAGGTATCCTGCTTCTGGGCATTTTTCAAGAAGAGTTGAAAACATACCACAGTGATCTACATTCACCCATGTTTATAGCAGTGCAATCTGTAATTGCCAAATCTTGGAAGCAACCCAAATGCCCATCAAATGAAGAATGGAAAAAAAAAGATGTGGTATTTTTATACAATGGAGTACTACTCAGCTGTAAAGAAAGATTACATCAAGGATTTTATAGGTAAATAGATGCAACTTGAGACCATACTCATAAGTGGAATAAATCAGACTCATATGTGCAAATACCATACTGTCTCCTTACTGTAAGAAACTGAAAGCGTAAATAGGATCCAAAAGCTATAGCAGATATTGTAAAAGGGTAAGAAATTGCTCAAAGGCGAAAAATAACTGGGATGGGGAGGGAGAAAAGAAAGAAGGGAAAAGGAAAAGATATAAATCTGTGAAAGATACAAATTTGTATATAAATTATCTTATATATACGTATACATATGTATACGTATATATAAAATATATATATATATATATATATATATGTATATATATGAGATAGCTAAGATAATTATACTACTAATTCTATTAGGTCTTGGAAAAGAACAGTTCATGCTCATATGATTTGATGATTTTTGCATGTCTCTGCCTGGTAATCTAAGCAAGTCTTTTAAAGATAACAATATGCAATATAACAACCATTGTTTTAAATTCCTATCTTCTTGTTTTGAAAACCTATATTATTATTATTTTAGAGTTTTTGTTGTTCCGATAGTATTTGCTTCTTTTTTTCCCCCTGTTTTTTTTTCTGTTTAAAATGAAAAAGAAAAAAAAAAAAAGAAATGAAATGTGGGGCTGTGAAGGAAACAGCACAGGGAGAAACACAGGGTTTTAGCAAAGATCTCAGCTGATCCCAGGAGGACCTGGGATGGTTCCATAGTATTGTTCCACCTTGAAGGAGGCAGACTTCTATAAACTAATGGTTGGGGACTGTCACTAGAAAGGACAGGCTAGCCCTCTTCATTCAAAAGCTACTTCTAGAGATGGAATCAACCAAGACTCATCAGCTGCCAGTACTCCTACAGGCAGGAAGAATGGATGGCTCAAGGTGAAGTGGCCTGTCCAGCATGCAACAGTATCTGCACAGTCAAAAGGTAAGACAGCCAAAGGTGCTGTCCACACACAAAATGTTAAAATGCCTTGTCTGACCTAATGGTATCAGTGACGATAACTACTCTTCAATTAACCATCTTCACGTTTCTTCCTCAGAGAAAGTCTAACTCCTCCAAACTAACATCTAGTGATTTGATTCTTCTGCCTTTTGATTCCAGAAAGAACTTCACTATCTTCCCTACCCAAACCAGTACAATCCTTCCTGGAGGACAGTGTTACAGACAAAACTTTCATAATAAAGAAAAAAAAAAGCCTTCTTCCCCTTAAGTATTCTTGGTTTTTCTACCTTTTTTTTTTTTTTTTTCTTTTTAGAGGCATGGCCACTAGGTGAATCTACTGGAATCCTCATTCAGGCTAATCTTATTTATAAGAGGTGAAAATAACCTACTGAAATTGAGGTCTACTTGTTAAATAAAACCAGGCATATATATTTTTAAACAAGATTAACATATACGATGGAGACCAAGTTTACAGAACTCCATTTAATTGTTTCCTGTTCTATACGTTTAACATTGACCAAGAACCCCTATTCAATGCTGGAGCACTCTTATTTCTCCCAACAAATGGGCAAATGTTTATTTCCTGTGCTCTTTAGAGGATCCAGGAATGTGATGGAGGAAAGGAAGCTCATTTCATAGGCTTCTGGTTGATAATAAATCCAAATACGATCTCCCAAACGGATCTCTAAGAACACTAGAAATATAAAATGCACCTTATGAGCCCCGATAACTTCCAGGCTCCTTAACAGAGGCTGGTGTTTATGTTGGGTCCTTAATGCTTTTGGATTGAAAAATGTTTTAAGAATTCAGATCTATTTCCCATGTAAGAAAAAAAAAGAAGAAAATATTTGTTAAGTATTTACTACTTTAGAAAGTACATGATGTATCACTTTGAAATATCAAGTATTATTGACATAAGGTTTTTCAAAAATCATAAGATTTTGAATTCTAACATTCCTGGACTCAGTCAGTTATCTACAACTTATATAATTTACCTTAATTTTAGGAATTATCACGTTGAAGCTCATTTTTCAAATTTGCTGTTGTCCATATCCTCATACACATGTATTTCAAGCTAAAACATTTGTTCTTTTTGAATACAGATTTATTTTATTTTTCATAATCATGTATATGTCTTTTTTCTACTTCCAAGGACTAGCATACACATTAGGTGCTGAGCACATCTGCTAAGCTCATTTTGTGTAGAGTTTGATGGTAGATTAAAGCAAAAAAGTTCATACAAGAGAAAAACAACAAAAAAAGTATTAGGATCAAAGAAAAGAAAGTGCAAAACTGCCAAACATGATTACTTGATTTTCAGTTTTAAGCCTTGAGTTTCTCAGAAGCCAAAGGAAGGAAAAAATAGGAATTGTTCTAGTTTTCATCAGAAAGAAGAATGCAGTTCTAACAAAGACATGACTAGCATGATTCTGATATGCAACTTGAACAAAGAATGTAGAGGCATTTTATAGCAAATGCAGATAGAAATTATACATGTTGTTTCCTATAGTGGCTTTCAAAAATTGTTTCAAAAATTGTAACCATGCCCATGCAACTTTTTTACTAATGTACTGCAAACTAACAGCTGTTAAATAAACGTGATCAATGTCACAATCCTAGCTTCATACCCATATTTAAACAAAGAGCTCCTTGTTGAGAATATTCTTTTCCATTATATTTGCATACTAAAACCTTATCTTTTCCTCCATACTCAGTACAAAACCCATCTATGGCTTCCATGGATCATCTGGTAGCTATCTATATCTAACTTACCAGTTTTGTTTGTATAGATATCACTTAAGGTTGTTTAATAAGAATGCTCTTCTTTTCCACTAGATATTATGGAATATTAGAAATGGCTTCAAAAAAAAATTTTTTTTTTACTTACCCTCTCATTTCATCTGGGTTGGATTTAATGATTTATGTGAACAGCAGAATTTTGGAAAAGTAATGATAACCCAATTCCAGGCTTACCTTCTCAGATAATTGTAAGTTTTTTTTGTCTTTAGAAGCTCAAGTTTCCATGCTGTGGGAAAACTAATCCACGATAAAAGGCCAAATAGAGGTGCTTTGATCTGTAGTTCCAGCAAACCTGGCTAAACTATGCCTTGTCCTGTACTAGGCACATGAAAAACTGTCCTGGAGCCTCCAGATCAGTTCCCTAGCCAGCTAAATGCTATCAAATGACTGCCATCAATGCCATATAGAACAAAATAATTAGCAACTGATTTTTGCCTAAATTGCTACAAAATGTTGAAATCTAGTGAAATGTTGGTTTTAAAATACTAACTTTTAAGAGTTTGTTGCATAATAATTTCTGGTAAATCAGTCATAAGCCTAAAGTCATTTATGCTCTAATTCATTGGTCTATTCACTTCAACAAATAGCTATGGGATATTCACCAGGTACTAGACAGTATTGTAGGAGTTGGACATGAAATAAAATGAGGCAGAAGTCTCAGTCCTTGTTAAACTGACATTTTAGTAGGAGAGATGATGAGCATGTAAACAAATAACATTACTTTTGCAATACCCAAATTGCTAGGCACAGTGTTAACCACAGAAAGTGACTAATGAAAAGTTGTACTTCTATGTACACACAACATAGCTAAAGGTATCATTCTTAATTTTACCTATGAAAAGAAATAAAAGCAAAACAAAAGAAAGACAGAAAGCAAGCAAGAAATAAAGAAATCAAGAGAGAAAAAGAAAGAAGCTAAACTAAGTTACTAACAAGACAAGTCAAATAAGCCAGAGAAGTTTGTAAACAACACATTTCTGGCACCATGAGCATAGACAAGATACTTACCTATTTCTTAAAGCAATGATTCTTTTGTCAGTGAAGTCCTAAAATTTTTATTAGGCAAAAGGGGACAAACCTTTAGCTTTTAGAAATGTAGGTTATTCTCTAAAAAGGACAGAATGTATTTCTTCATAAGATGTCAACATCAAAACAATATAGAAAAAATAATTACAGACAGTGTTAGTGTTGTAAGCTGATAAGGAACAGATGGTCCTTTGTATTTATGGTTTTCCTTGTGCATACAAATGCTTTGGGGATCTAATTAGCCTTCTACAAAACTCAAACTGGGTAATTACTATCATTATCCCCTTTTCAAATAAATCTGAAGTCTAAACTGCAATTATGTTTTTTATCTTACATTTGGTATTCACACATTTTAAGAACTGTTCTTTGCCATCGACTCAGAAAATTCTTAACATGGATCGAAGTAAATAAAGTGCAGCAAGATTATAAAAAATTTTTAATGGTTCACTCTGTTAGAGGAAAGTGCTGACAACCAGTAAAGTACTCCCTCCAAAGTCCTGCTTCTGTCACACTGTCACTCCAATCAGAGAGAGAGTCCCTGTTCTCTGAGACTTTATATTTCCACTTCTGCTTTGCACAGCAAAAGAGAGGAGTTTCTACATGGAGACATAAGCAGTCACGCATGTTAGAGAAGGGACTTTTGTGTGAGATGGAATGTGGCAGGCATTTCAATTAACTTCTGATTCTTTCCCCAAAGTGCAATGCCTAGGCTGGTGATGAGCTGTGAAAAGGTAGCAGAGCACATAACAAGCCTAGGATGTCATCTTTATGGGATATTTGGCCTCCGGACAGTCAGCTGCATGGTAACAACATCTCTGAACTACAAAGCAAAGGGGAGGTAATCATGTGCACCAGTGAGCTCATAATAGAGAACTCATCAAAATTTATTTCCAGTGAGAAGTATGCATGAGGAAGGGCAGAACACTCAGGAATAGGGTTACTGAGGGAATACGTCTCTTTCTTCGCATGAGAAAACCTGGCCAGTGACAGATATCAGCAACTGTCTCCTTCACAGTATTTCCCAATGAGGAGGTCAAGAATATTCAGAATGTATGCTTGATGTCTCGAAATTTAGCCTCACGGTGACTGATTCAGGAGGCAAAACCTGAAAATAGTTAAAAGAAGGAAAATTCAGGCTGATGAACTGGAACTGAAGGGGCTGCTTGGCACTGGAGAGGCACTTCTGCTAAATAAGGATGCCATGTGTCAGCACAGGTTTACTAGGTGGCTCCTGGCCTGCCTGACAAGAAGGATGACTCTGGGGCTGCCATGCAGCCCTTGGCCCTGGAGGTGGCCCTAGGCTGCCCTGGCAGGCAGCAGCGCAGGCACCTAGGCGTTGACAAAGACTGCTGCCAAGTCAGCACTCTCTTCCCAGGTATGACGGCAGCGGCCTGGCAGCACACGGGGAGGAATCTGGAAGGCATTTGTCCATTCTTTCACTCATTCCACAAATATTTACTAGGGTTCTACTTAGCGTGGTGCATTGTCTGAGGCAATTTGTGCAAGTTCAGATGTCACTGAAGCACTGGCCTGTCAAATATTGACAGGGTCTGATCATAAAAGGTGTGGGAGACCTCACCAAATACTCGGCCAGGGTCAAAGTGCTTAGAACAGGGCTGCTGGCTTATAGTGAGTAAACGTAAGGTGTAGCAGAGTCATTTGTTTTGGGCTTCTTTGCAAGCCTGAGGTTATCAGGCAGTTACAGTTGGAGGATTAGTAATGCTAGATACTGTCTATCTATCTGAGCATATATATTTCCTTTTAATCGGCCTTAGTATTTATAGAGAAATATTTCTAGTTTACAGTGCATTGCTTCCTTCAGCATCCCTCCTGTTGGAAGCATAACAAGTGATATCATCCCAGTTAACAGATGCAGAAGATGGATAACAGGCATCAAGGGGTTGTCCAAAGTTGTACAGCATATAAGAAATCTAAGCAAAACTCAAAGGCACATCTTCTCCCTACAGATTCAGAAACTATCTGAAACTTCTCTCACTATCTTATTGGAACTTTTGCTGACACCTCCAAGAAGAAGCATGTGTACCAGGGCAGCTCACTGCGGGGCTGTCTGAGCAGCCTATTCGACTTAGGCTACTTTGTGTCTTGAATGCTCTTCTGCTTCTGAGAGGGCAGGTCCAAAGCTTAGCGGAGCAAAATTTTAATCAGGCAGAACCAGCTTATCTGCATTTACCTACAACCTGGTATAGCAGAAAGAGCAAAGATAGTTAGAAAGCAAGGTCTCAGTTTGATCTAAATAAGCAAGCTAAGTTCTTCAGGACTTGACATCCTCACTGGTAATCCTATGTATGGATGTGTAGCAAGTGAAAACACGACATAAGCACCCTGAAGCTGATGTCATGTATTCTGCTTCATGTATTCATTATACCACTTTTACAGGGTTACCATGAGAATTGAGTAAGGTGTTGGGCAAAATACAGGTCCAGTTCCTGGCAAAAAGTAAGGGCTACCTCTGTTCCTGTCTCTATCCAACTCTATTGTGGGTTTTCCTTTAGTCTACTAAGGAGGAAAGAAAGCTCCTAGAGATCCCACCATGGGAATGTCCAGCACTCCAGGCATCTAGGGAAAGCCTTAGCTGCTGGACACATGTCAGGAAGGAAGCTGGAGGGAAGCACCAGTCATGATATAGAGTCTATCATCTCCCAAGGAGTAAAAGGCAAGAAGCCATGTCTCTCTGTGCTTTCCAGAAATGCTCACCCACACTCAGGTAGGCAGTGGTGCTTCACCATCTGACCTTATTTAAGGATGTAAATTAAAGGGAAAAATAAGAGCAACCATCCCTGCATTATTATGAGCATTTCTTGTTGATTCAAATATAGTCTGGTTAGGATAAAATGCAAAAATCCTTCCAACATCAGCTTAGGAGAAAATAGGCTTCCTGCCAGTCAAATAGCCAAGTGTGGCTCAGAAAATAATCTAGATGAGAGTCTCATTTTGCACTGGAGGTTAAAATATCAAATTGTATCAGCTCTCTGATTGACCCTGCTAACATCTTGGGTTATGCTGATGACAAGTAAAGGGGAGGACTGGCCATGCTCTCACATGCGGGCATCTCTGAATCGTGACACTCAGGGACCCAAAAGCAAACAAAAGCTGAAGATGGGAAAAGGGTAAGGTGCAAGGCCAAGGCAGATCTGCCAGAGACTTTTCCCCACCCGTGTTTGTGGCTGTCTTGGATCAGTTCCTCAGGCTTTGCAAAAGCAGGTGGCAAAGGAAGATTCCAAATCTCCCTTTAGACTTATTCATCTGATGACTCAATTCAGCCATGCTCATGTGGGAAGATGGACATTGTAGTCCCGGTTAGCTGGGTAGCTTTCTTAAGAATTCAGTCTTCTGGGCCAGGGATTTAGCTCAGTGGCACAAGTGCCTGCCTGGCAAGCACTAGGTTGTGAGTTCAATCCCTGGTACAAAAAAAACCAGAAAAACAAAAAAAGAATTTAGTCTTCCTCAAAGGGCTCCTGTGAGTGTGCTAATGATCTGATTTCAACCTTATTTGTAAAGGTCTCAGTAATATGCATTATGTGACTATAACTTTTCAGCTGTTTGAAACTATTAGTTTTGAGTTTTAGAGTCATAGCATTACACTTCATGTTCAAATTTTACATGAAAGAAAATAACAAAATGATCCTAAAGTATATGTAGGGGAGTTAGTGGTGTGTCCCCAAAAGATATGTTTACCTTAATCTTCAGAGACCATGACCCTGCTAAGACACTAACTTCAGATGTCTGGATTCCAGAACTTTCAAAAAATAAATTTCTTATGTTTTGAATTATGGCAGTTTTAGAAAACTAAGAAATTAATACAGTAAGTTATATTATGTAGATGTTTAACATGTAAATTATATAAAATATATAAGTATAGATCTACAGATAAAAAGAGAGGAAAAGAAGCAAGAGATAATATGTAAGAGAAAGCCAGGCTGTCTATGGTCATACATTCATCTCCACATCCTTGGAATAAAGGCTACTTTTTACTTTATAAAAAAAAAGAGAGATAATATATAGTATGTGATAAGGCTTGTTTGATCACATGTGATCTAACTCTTCATCACCCCAGGTTGTATGATAGAACATGAAACCATGTCCACTATCTGTTGAATTTCATATTGTAGGACAGGCCAACCATGGTCATGTGGGAAAGAAATGATAAGACTACATGAAAATGTGAGCTGAGTAGCAATAAAACAAGACAGGGCCATTTTTTACTCAGAAACTATCCTTAAATATTTGACAAAATTGGACTATCTAAACTACTTTATTCTAACTGCATTACTAAAATAAAATATTCAACGAAGAAGCTACTGTATGTCCAAAATTTAAAAGGATATATGAGCATGAAATTTACACTAATGGTTTATATAAACATTATATAATGTCATGCCTTCATTTTTCTGTGCATGCACTTAAATAAATCTTTCTTAGATTTCTAACTTGTTCTATTAATAAAAGTAAAACAGTTGTTGTAATAGGTATAGTTCATAATTACTGAGCACTTACTATGATTCAGGCACTAGGATAAAATATTTATGTGTCTTACCTTGTTTAAGAAAGCTACATAGAATTCCCCTGGGGAATGGATCACTACACTATCTCTTTTTCAGATTTAAAAAAGGCAAACATCCTGCTCACCAAGATGAGGTGACTAACTGGATCCGGTTGATCTTATAATGAGCATCTGTGCTAGGCTTTTGCCTCCTAGCTTTTGAATTTCAGCTCCAGACACTAAACTGTACACAGCAACTTTGGAGGCAGGCAAAATAAAAATAAAATTGTGGGATTCTCCTAGGTCCTCATGATCATTAGAAGACCCTCATACTGCTTTTCCAATTCCCTGCCCCAATATTAAGCCACTACCCTTTAAAACTAACAACAACAACAACAAAACCCAAAGTACTAAAACAAAGACCACTTGTCACTGGGAAGTATTAAAAGTAAGAGTAGGGTTTGGACAGGAAGCTTAAGGATAATGGGTACTTCCGGGAGGAGAGATACGGAAGTACAGTGTGCAGGTACATTCGGGAACTTGGCCTCGAACTGCTCATGGAAACTTTGAATGCCAAGCTCATGAATCTGAATGCAGCCTTAGCTTTTTTCTGTAAGGCAACTAATAAATTAGATTTTCAATCTAGAAAACATACTGGGAAAGAGGCTAAGGATGAGTAAAACCTATATAGTTTGTAAGACTAAGTAGTAATTCTCAGCAACAAAGTCTACGTATAAATAAACTGACTAGAAGAAAAGCCCAATATACTTAATCCCTTAGACCACTTTAAACTCATCCTCCTCACTGTTACACACAACTTTTAGATATTTCTACTGCTAAGTTATTTCTATACTCAGGTACACTCTCAAGTGCTGTGCTTAATAAAGGGCAGGGAAGAGCAGGAAGACCTCAGAGGGAGGGGGAAGGGTAGGTAATGACGTTATCACAATCACAGAATTCTGTGATGTTCCCCAGAATGCCAAGAGAGCCACTCAGCTCTGAGTATGCATGGTCCTCATAGTATAACTAGATAAAACAGAATCAACTGTTCTTCAATATAAGGAAAATGTGAGACAGTATTAAAAGTAATTTCTGAGACTCTTGCTCTCAAGTGGTAGATACTAAATCTGAAGTCACTGGAATGCTCAGTAGATATCCAGGTCATTATTAGCCATACCTCCACCTTGCATCAAGCATACAGAAATTCATGTATGAGAGAAGGATTGGATGGTTGATTCCTGAAAAAATAGGAATTCAGTCTGGAAGACAGTCTGACTTCATCCATCTGTCTCTGTGTCTGTAGCAGCTAGCATTAATATACTGACAATTTTATAATAATTAATGCATTAATCCAGAGAAATGTGCATACATAGGGAATAAAATGTTCTGATTACTCCTGCAGGTACGGGATCTTCATTTTCTCCATTAGTGATGCCTATGGTAGATCAGTAGGAGCTCTAAGAGGTTAATAATAAATTAATGAACAAGTACCACTATAGTCTGAAACATGACTAATTTCACTACCATTCTAATCATTACTGAGCTCCTTTAAAAAAAACTTTGCAATTTCAGAAGAAGAGAATAACAGATATTAGAAATATAGCAAGTCAAAAAAAAAAAAAAAAGAAAGAAATATAGCAAGTCCCATACAAGTGGTTTAAGATTCACCTGCTCCAATATGAATACAACCCAACACAAACCAGAAAAGCAAAATTCACAAAGTTATGACTTTATGACTTCTGAATACTGTTATTGGAGCTGATATTTGCTACAAAGCAAGTTGATAAGTTTCTGATTCCATTAATTGTACAGAGTGGGTCCCAAAATCTAAAAGACAGAAGGTGTTTCATTTCAGAATTCATATTCATTTGTATTTAAATAATGCATCATTTTTTCACGTTTCTAATATAGAGAGTCCAAAGAAAGTTCAAATTTATGTACAACCTAGCTTAATTCACTTAGAGATAAAGGTAGAAACAGATAATATTAATACTATGAGTCATGATGAAACACTTTAGACCTTAGCTAAGGCAAGTTAATATGGAAAAAAGATAAATAAGGCCTAAAATAGGCCCCTGACTTCTGCCTCTGGGTCAAGATCATGTTCAATCCATCATATAAAGACATATGAGTTTAGAGTTATGGACATTCTTGCATATACATGCCTATTTGCTGTCAACATATGTAATGTAGCTTAAATTTAACATGCAAATAGTTAATCTGTCACCCAGTCCAATGAGTATCTCTCATCCTCTTTGAAAGAAATTTTCAGAGTTCTGTTTATTGCAAAGTGAAGTCAAAGAAAACCCTATAATGATATTCCTATTTCTGCAAGACTATAATAGGTACCAAACATCCCGTAATAGGTACCAAACATAACAGGCAGTACATGAACTCTGCTCCACAAACCTCAATGGTAACCTACACGTAATGGAAGGATATGCAGTGTATTATGGTAAAAAAGTAATTTTCAAACAACATTCAGCTTTTGCTGAGAGTTCAATTTATTTCCAGAAACTCCACATTCCTGATACACTTGTTCATTTATTTTAAAAACAAAAACCCTGTATATAATGAGGAGATGTCATTATCCAGAACATGATAGAGTCAGAATCATTTCCATAGTATAAAAAATATTCAGAGGCTCAGAAAAAAAAGATAAACCTCATTATTCACAGTTTCCCTGCTCTTATATTCTTGGGAGATTTTCAAAACCACATAAAGGCAAATACTCAGGAAGTGCCCACAGCTCCTCATGCACGTTCCTGTCAATGTAGGAGATAAAGTACTCAGTGGAAATAAAAATTGTGTTACTATTTGCCCAGCCCTTCTGTGAAGAAAGCCTTCATGATTTAGTGCTATTAATTATATACTGTAGTTATTATTTTATTGTAAGTAGGCATTACAAATTGAAATAATTTAGCTCAGTATTTTCAGCAAGAGATGAAGCAGGTTGCAGAGACTTTATTTTTCTGTTACTGAAAGATATCATGCAACAAGTGGATGCAAACCCTCGGGTAGGCAGTCCTCTCTTCTAAGCCATGTTGTTTTCTAAGACATAGGATCACATATCTGGACATGCCTAGATTGGGGACTCTCAGCACAAAGTGCATGCCCAAAGTTGATGCTTTTTCTAAAACCAATATTTAATGGAAGAAGGGGTTTTCCATCATTCATTCTCTTCCTTACAGTTTATGACCCTTGACTGGCTATCAGCTTCTTGAGAGGGGACTGTTTCTTATCCTGTATCTTTGCTATTACTTTTCACTTTGATCTCAACTCTTACAGCATAATGCTTGGCACCAAATATTTCCTCAATAAATATTCACTGTTGACCAGGAGGGATCTTTTGAATATTGATAGTTAGAAATGGTCAAATTGAAAGAAGATGAAGGAGTAACTCTGAGAAGATTTGAATGGTTTAAAACAGTCTCTTTGCAGTGATGGGCAAATGTTCTGGTAGTGATCATCCTCCAAATCATGGGTAATATTGATATTTGCAGCCAAGATGCCTTAATTGATTTTAAGGTTTGCCATTAAATTGTTTGAAAAATAGGCTGGCTGTGATAATCAATGAAAAGGACATAGCTGATCTGTCATCATGTGCTTTAGACAGAAACCTGCTAAAAACAAGCAGCCTAACTTGAATTTCACCTGAACACAAGAAAGAGTATGAAGTCTGAATCCCAGTACAAGTAGTCTTCAGAAGATGCCAAGCTATGATGCTTAACAGAAAGTCCAAAAGCTACTATAATTCTACTAAACTTATTATTTTGATAACATATTAATCTCTCCTTTATTGTTCAATAGTTATACCTTAAAGATTAGTAAATGCTCAAAGAGGTTTTTGAGAACTGCTAAAATTCACTGCTCAACAGTCAGGATGATCTAACTTGTGCAAATTCTATCTAAACTTCTCAAGATGTGTTTTTCCCTCATACAGAAAGTCCTTTAAGAAAATGTAATGATGGAAAGGAACTGCAATTTCTGAAGAACTCTGACTAGAATATGGATTATGGATAAGATAATGACAAGTCTCTGATTTATAGGGAGGAGAATCCCTAGTATCACATAGTCTTGGCTTTTTCTCCCCAATCATGTAACATAACCAAAGTCAAAGTATTGCTTTGCATCATTTGAGAATAGAGAGTCCTGTATGAACTGCTTACGCCTCTTTCTAAAGCTTTGTTACTAAATATCCAATGGCCCAATATGCTTTTTCTAAAGAAATTATAGCACTTCATACTGAAATATTTATTTTGAGTTGTAAAACAGAACACTTCTCCTATGCTTTAATCTTCCTTTAGCACAAAAGACTGTAAGTATTTAAGTCACTCCAGTTATATCAAAAGAGAATAATCAGTTTCTGTTCAGTGCTAGCTGAGTTAAATAGCAGCTCTGTTTCTAAAAAGATAATACTGTCAAAAATTAGAGAGAAAACAGCAGGCATTCTGGGGAATTTAACTGTTGAATAAATGGCTGAAAGGTGCTTTAAAATTAATTTAAATAATTTTTTAAAAAATTACACTCTAAGTTGAAGCCTCTGAACTTTTTCTCCCTGTATAATTAAAACATAATGCTGAAGAACTCATCAGACAGTGATCCCTGATATTTTAATGATAAAGTAGAATGCCCTCATCATATGGATGGTTATTACATTTGAATATAGTACAAATTCAATCAGTTCCAATGGAAAAAAAACTACAGCACACAGTACAAGCCTAGTTCAAGAGTAAAACTCTTCTATAAAATTGATTCTTCAATATCAGTAACACAAAAAATGTCCTCCTGAAAATCATGTCTTAAAAATCCTGTGGCAGAATAGGTCAGAATCTGAGAGGAAAAGCCCTAAACATCATAGTTGCTCATGAAAGTATAAAGCTCATGGTGATTGGGACACAGAGAAGCAGCACAAGGATTGCCTAGAAACTGCTTATACTACTGTACTCTGGCTGCCACAACAAAAAGACTACAGGGCTGAGAGCCTGAACAATGGAAATTTATAATTCCCCAAGCCTGGAGCACGAAGTCTGGTGTCAAGATACTGACATGGGTGGTTTCTGAAAAGGGATCTGTTTTTGATTTACTGATGATCACCTTCAACTCCTTTGGGTTTTCTTTAGTATGTGTCCATGAATTTCAGAATGGGAAATGAGGGAGAAGGAAAGAGAATGAAGAAAAGGAGATGAAGAGAGAAAGGAATGGGAGAGAGAGAGAGAGAGAGAGAAGAGAGATGGCAAGGGAGAGAGAAAAGGGAGAGACAGAGGGAGAGGGAGAAGGAGAAGGAGACAGAATAAATGAGAATTATGCTGGATCAGGGCCTCACTTCACTTAGCATTACTTAAGTACTTCCTTAGAGGCCTCATTTCCAAATACAGCCATACTAAGTATGATGGGTATGGTGTAAGAAGTTTGATTGGAGAACACTAATATTCATCCCATAAGACTGCTCAGCACATTCTGTATTCATCTATTCTTGTCCTGGGTCTGGTTCTAAATCCTGTGGAGGATTTCACACCTCTGCTTGCAGGCAGCCTACAAGAAGCCCTACAGTTTACTTCCTGGAGTAGATAAGGATAGATCATAATTTGAAGATGAGAAAATAAAACTTACGAAGAAAAGTCAGTGTACAGCTGAGAGAAGAAAATGGAGGTGGCCTAATCCTCATTATAGAAGGAGATCATATGCACAGAATTCTGATCATGTGTTCCCTATTGCTACTGTGGGGCAGTTGGAAGAGACAGGAAGAAGCTACAGCATTTAGTGAGATGTAATAAACAGACTCTTTGACAACACAAGTTCATCTATTGATCATGAAGACTGAGAGCTAGAGAAACATTAAACATGGGGGATTTTGGTTACCAAAGCTATGATGATTACACCGGAATCCAAGAACATCAAATAAATACTTGTAGTCCAGAAATGAAGCATTGAGTCTGTCATACTTCCCCTAATCCAGGGCTCTGTTGTGCTTGAAATGCTGCCCATTTAGACCTTACTGTTGGAATTCTTGCATTTCTGAATCTGAGTTCTGCTGCACAGTGATAAAAATATGGTGGCTCACCACACAGCCTTCTATCCAGAAGTGGTCAGGGAACCCTGCACTTCTTGACATAAGGACTGAAAAGTTGTACGACTAGTCAGATCGCCATATGCTCATGTGTCTCTGCTTCTGCATGAACTCTTTGAAAAAAAGGAACTATTTGCTCATTAATTTGCCTATCAACAGCACTTAGCACAATACTTTGTACACAGAGGCACTAGACAAATGAATCATTCTATCTTGGAGCAAAAATAGTGATTCCTGTATGCCTGTGATGAACTCAGTTGCACTCTGATATGTTCAAGGTTACTTTCCCTGCTGACCTAGCCCATTGAAGATAACTTTGGAGAAACATCTTTGGGAAAAATGGCAAATAGTGTTCAGACTCATGTTTATCCAATGATATAGTTCTCTTTCTATCCTTTACCTGCAAGACTAGTAAACAGCAGAAAAAGCAAGGGCCTAATAGATAGACCATGGTTTCCAAATAAATGACTTGTATAAAAAGGGAAGTTTATCTCTATCCATCTTTATGCACAAACTCCTTGTCCTTCTTTCCTTATTTCACTCCTCTGAATTTGTGGACAAGAAGATGAATGACACACTTTGGAATTATTCATCCGTCTACTGGACTTTGCTGACTCCCACTCAACCATTGACATCTATACAGTTCACAGGGGAAACTTTCTGATTTTTTGAATGTTGGCAAATTAAAAAAATGTTCTTATGGATTCTTCCTGATGCATATTTAGCTTATGTAGGTCTTAAAATATCTACCTGAGCTCACCTAGAATCAAGACTTCTTTAGGTCAACACAGAGAAAGCTCTCTTATCTATATTAAGGATAGTGATCCACAAGGGGTTAAAAACCTTGAAATTGTGGTTCTTTTGCAAGTGAAAAGCTCCTTTTAGTTGCAAAGCCATTTATGCATAAGTAAACAAAAGTTAGAAGACATTTAGTCAACTCCAGCATGTCATAAAGTATTTGAAGATGAAAGTTATCAAATGAGTAAATTGTAAAGTGAAGACTTCAATGAACTATTTTCAACATAAGCAGTGATACAAAGTCAGGAGAAAAGTGTTAAGAACAAGCATGGGGGCCACAACCCATGGAAAAGAAGACTGGCAGAGCTAGCATAATGCTATTACCATGTGCTTAAGATATATGTTTCTCCAAAGTCGGGGCTGAATAAAGCCACTTTCTTTCTGACCTGAGGGGATACTAGACGTTAACCTGGAGTACATTCATATTGAACTGTGGAAGAGCAAATTTATAAGCCAGGAGGTGAAATGCTATCTGTACTTTTCTGTCTCCTGTTGCTTAACCTATAGCACTCAAAGCTTCACTTAGGACCCTGGCTAGAAAGTGTGTCCCACTGTAAAGATGTGTGTACAGTCTCATCTTGTTTACTTTCTCAGCCTCTCTCCTTGGCGTTTCTGGATGGGACCGGGGCCAGGAGGCAGCGTGGAAATGAGTGCCTACCTTCAGGGGCAATCATGACTAACTCAATGAATTCTTTCTGGAGCTGACTTTCTGCCTTAACCTGCCTGCCTCTTGGATATTTGCCTATCATTAACACCTTTCATGAAAGCCACACTAGGAAGAAAGGATGTGAAATTCAAATGATTGCTGTTTCCACAGCAGGAAAAGATACAAAATATCAAGTGACTTAAGATTTTGTTATTATCCTTTGGTTTAAATTGTCCATACCATGTCTAGTCCTCATTACCATGGAAAGTCAAGATCTTTCTAGAATTGCCATATCACTACATGGCAGGTTATGGTATAAACTGTGCTACAGATCCTCTCAGAACTTCTAGTTGATGATCTTTCCTAAAGGGTGGCTGAACAAAATACCACAAACACAATCCTAAAAACAGTAATGCAAACATAGCTTTTAAATGTCACCTATGACCCTTGGCTACACTAATTACCTTATACTTTCATATTTCCTCCCAGAAATGTGCTTTTAATATAAAAGCTATCTAGAGAAGAACTAGAAAATCTTACAGGTGTCAGAGAGAGAGAGGGAGAGAGAGAGAGAGAGAGAGAGAGAGAGAGAGAGAGAGAGAGAGAGAGAGAGAGAATAGAGGGATACTCAGGGGCTTCCATAAATCAAAGAAGATGAGAATGCTCCATTATCCCCAAGTTACTGGCCAATTAGACAAGCACTTGGTGTCCTGAATCATTCATTTGGTCTGTGTATCACACACTGTGGAAAAGAAACAAACAGCAGCTTTAATTTTTCAGTGATGTGCTATTGCAGTAAGCATTGCTACTTTCTGAAAAAAAAATTCAACAGGGAAATCAGAAATTCAGTAAGGAGACTGTGATTACCCTGTATTACAGAGAAGATTCAAACCACACTGAAAATGCCTATAATTCACAACTAATATGAATAGGTCCGGAGAGACTATACAAGTCTGGAGAACTCATTCTAAAATTGGAATTTGTTCCCATGAAATAGAGGAAGGCCACTTTTAAGTAAAATGTCTAGCTCTCTCTCTCTCACACTCTCTCTCTCTCCTCTCCTCTCCCTCTCTCTCTTTACAAGGGAAAAATTTCAGTTGACCTAGTTTAATGCTGAAACCATGAAGGAAGGAAATAAACTGCAAAATTTTAGACTTAACACTTATACCAATGTGGTTGCTGGAAATTCAGGTTTTAAACATTTTAACCCAAAAGCTTATTGCTTTATATGTTTGATTTGTAAGTAAGAATTTCCAAAGAAGCTGTGTTCTAGCTAGTTCATGCTTTCATTTATCTAACTTTATTGATCACTTGCCAGGCATTCAACTAGATGCTGATAATGCAGTGTGAAGGAGTCCTATTTTCTAACTTTTTAGGGCTAAACACCCAATAAGGAGTATCAAGACATAAATTATCACTTCATATCTGGGATAGCCTTTTAGAAAACAGTCTCAAGGGTGATGAGAGCTTGAATCTAGGACCCAGAGGAGAAAACATTCAAGACATACTGGGAAAAACAGGAAGTTTTTGGAAATTGTTTAATGTTGGAGGTAAAGTAGAGAAGTGTGGCTCCGAGTTTTTAGCTCGGTTGACCGTGGTGTCTTCACTAGCAGTGAAAGGTTTAATGAGGGAGACAGTGGGCTCAACTTTGGATGAGTTAAGCCTTAGGGCTTTACAGGGCAATAATGGTTAACCTTTGAGTGCTTTCAACGATAAAAAACAGCCCACTGAAACATCTGTACCATAGGTTCACCATAGGGTATTCAGACACATACCACCAGCACACCGAGATATCTGGAAATTTGAAGCTCAGGTAAGAGATGGACAGAGATGTAGGGAACTATGGGTGTAGTTGTTAAGCCATAACAATAGATGAAATTGCTCAGAGTTTGTAAGAAAGTAAGATTAGAGGGATGAGCATTTTATGCTGAAGGAAATTAATGCTTAAGGGGTGGGATGAGCAGTTGGCATTCAGAGAAGATACCAAAAAGGTACTTCAAGAAGGTTAGGGGGATGACTGGAGCACACGGTGTCACAGAGGCCAAAGGAGAGAAAAAGACAAAGTGGGACTGGTCACCTGTGCTAAAACATTGTCATGGCATAAGACTAGAAACCAGGCTGACAAGGGTTGATTAGTGAGCAGGAAGAGAGGAAATAAACAGTGAATACAGGCTGCTGTTTTACCACCTGACAATACAACAACATTATCTGGGGCAGATTGCTTAGAATATAAAAGGACCAAGCCATATTTCTGAATCTTCTGAACTAAAATCTTTAAAAGGAAGCCTGTGAATCTGCATTTTACAGGCTCCCCATTGGTGATTCTGATACACAATTCGGTTGAAAAGAGTAGATGATTTGTTAAAAGACATTTCATGTCAAATAAAATGAGACAGCGAGGGCACGGGTCTGATTTTATTGGTCTGTTTGTGGTCCTGGGGATTGAACCTAGAGCCTTCACACTGAGCTACATCCTCATACCTTTTTATTTTTAGTTTCTAAAATTCTAGACAAAGTGCCCAAATTGCCACTTTTCCCAGATTAGCCTCAAATGTACAATCTTCCTGCCTCAGCTTCCCAGAATGCAGATAGAATGAGAAAGATTTAGTCATATTCACAGTTTGGTATTAGGAAGGAAAACGGAGAGGACATAGTCCTAGGAGAGAAGAGGCAGAAGAACCTGGGGGTGTTAACCAACTAGCACATAGAGATCACTCAACAAATCATCAGTCTTTCCTTTTCCCTTTAGCAGAACGAAATTTCTCCTACTACTACTGCATCTTGATTCATTTCCAGTCATGCTGATTAATAAATAATAATAAGTTTATAGGCAAAGATCTGGGTGCATGCTACAAATTAATTGGCCCTGCCAGGGACAGCTGCAGACGTAGGTTGTATCTTAAGTAAGAAAAGTTGTACATTTTTCATCTTGCCACTGTTCAATCCTGAGTGACTGAGAAGCCAGCCTGTCTAAAAGCAGAGTGTAAGGCCCACTGAATTATGAAAATAAAGCCTATCTACTTTTTGCACAAATTCTGTGACAGGATCATTTCAAGGAGGAATTCCTACAGTACATGAGTAGGTGCATCCATGTGTGTGTGGTTTGCACACGCACCCTTCTTGCTTTAGAAGATCTGGCTGCTAAGTCACTACTTTAAATAATAGCTTCACACACATGACATCATAATAGTCTCCACAGCAACTGGGAGTGATATTACAAACCTGTCTGGGAGTAAATGGGAAGGATAAGCAAGAAGACAAGAGTGGACAATCTCCCAAGCAACAAATGCGCCTTTTCCATGGAAACACTGCATTGTAGAAAAGAAAAGGAAACACAGATAATAGACATAGGTATACAATAGTTTCTAAATATAGCATATCACTAAGCGCCCTGTCAATTGCAATTTAAAGACCATTCAACCTACGAGAATACTCGTTGAAAGAAAAGCTTCCTGTAGTTTAATTTTTCAAGAGATGAAAGACAGACATTTTTCTTGAAACCAGTTAGCACATATCATCACAGCTACTCATAAAAGAAGGCAAATGTGAATGAGCCAGATATTAGTAAGCTTTCAGGCTGGACCCACTCTAAGAAAGACCAAAGAATGGAGACAAAATTTAATAACCTAGATAAACTAGGTGTAGACAATTAGCTTTATAAAATTTTTCTTACAAAAAGTTTTTTTTAATCAAGTTTTTTTTTTTTTTCCTTCAGTACTAGGGGTTAAACTGAGGTCTTTCACACTGAGCCATAAACCCAGACAGTTTTTATTTTTAACTTGGAGACAGAGTTTTGCCAAGTTGGTAACTTGTCCATGCTGTGTTCAAATTTGCAATTCTCCTGCCTCCGCTACTCAAATTGCTATGATTACAGGTGCCCACCTTACAGAATCAAGGCGTGAAGTAGCAAGCTCCCCAAGTGAATATAAGATAAAACTTATATTACACAACTTATTTAAACAATGATTTTATGAAATAGTGGCTAAACATGCCAATATGTCTATCCACGTACACATTCTCATTGATAAAGGCCCCATTGTTGATAGCTAACTATAGCCAGATACCACACTATGCCATGGGCATTGGCATTTGACTTATCCTATACAACAACCAAATGAGGGACACTCTATTGTCCTATGTGTCAAATGACAAAGGGATGGCTGAGGACATAAATATTCCTCAAATTACACAACCAGTGTCAACCTATGATTCAGACTTGTCACCTGACTCAAAAGCCTCTGCTGTGTTCACCAGGCTCTGTCACCCCCTGGCACAACTTCCTCTGCTTACAAAGCTGTTCACACTGCACTTTTTCCTATAATTCTTCATGATTAATGTCAACACATCCATATAAGGCTGTCACCCTATTTATCAATGGCATGTACATTTTGCTCTCTACACTATAGTCATCAACCCTTAGAGGAAAGAGAGATTTCAAGAGAACCTGTCCAAGTATCTTGTTTTATTGTGGGAGAAACCTAAGTCCAGAGAAGTAAACTTCTTTCCCTAGTAAGGCTAGAATCATAGTTTCCCTGCCGCATTGTCCTCATTTCCTATATCCTAAGGCCTAATCTTTGTTATTCATTATTAATAAATAGCTTTCCCAAGAGGATATCTTTGTCCCTCCTCCTTTCTCTTCTCTCTGCCCACATCCAACTATAAATTTAAGCAAATTTAGAAGCCATATTATTTGATACAAATTTAAGTCCCAGATAACACTTCCACAGAAGACTATTTTCCACTCTGTGCACCATTAGACAAAGAAACCTTCAGAGAAGACAGTTGTCCTTTCCACCTTTCTCCAGCTCATCACAGAGTCAGTCTTCCTTAGGTTGTATATATCTTCTCTGATACAACAGAACCTTTACTATGAATCAAAGCATGAACCTCATTTGCTCTGGTAGAGCCTCCGAAATCATTGCTGTGCATCTTCACTAACCTTTATGTAATCTGTGACCAGCACTCATTAATGTTAACATGAGCTACACACAGATCAAAGAAGATCCCAGTGATTCAACAACATTTAACTTTCTCTGAAGGTCTTTAGAAAGTAAGACATCTTAGATTACCCATAACTAATAAATGAGGATTTTCAGGCTGATTAAAATTCACAGAGTGAGGATGCCTGTGTCTATCTTAGCAATGTGCTACTTTCATTTTTTAAAAAAAAATCACTCATTTTTTCAGCGTATCACTGGGTGAATTAAAAGTGCAGTCATATGAAATATGAATTAACTTTAACTGAAATGAAGAGCATTAGACACGGGGCTCTCTCCATTGTAGAATAAGTACCATACCTAGCGAAGGAAAAATGAAATCAGCATGTTGAATAGCTGAAAGGTCCAGTGCAGCAAAGGCATCTGGCCCCACAGCCCCAGGACAACCATCTCATTCACTCCAGGCTTTCCTAACTCTTGGTTGGTTTCAAGAGAAAATCGAAGCTTTCTCATAATCATCCCTGTTCCTCCTGAAAACTGTTCATTTCTCCAGCAACACGAAGTTCTAGAACTACTTCTCTATTATACTAAAGACACTTCTAGAATCTTCTGGGATACAATAATTGGCTACTAAGTGGACTCAAGCAACCATTAAATGTAGAAACCACTGAGTTGTTTTGCAAATAGACTCATTAAGAAAAGCATCAGGACTTTTTTTTAAGAATAACTAAATTGGGATGAGCTACGGCAAAATACAGTTTTCTTTTTCTGATCTGAAACACTATTTCTGCTTAGCTAAAAAAAATGACAATTTAAATTCATTTTTTGGATCTCTCTAAACTAAAACATCTCACTTTGCTATTTCTCCAAATTCTCTGATTAAATCAGGAAATTAAATTAGCTACCAAATTAAATCTCAACTTTCAAAACCATTATCTCTACTACTTTCTTTAGAATTAACTCTGAATAATAATAATTTAGGCAAATGCAAAGCTGATATCTTTTGTAGATTGGGGAGGAAAAAAAAACCACCTTATATACATTCAAAATCAGGCTCTGGGGCTATTCCAGAGGCTATAATAAAACTTTTCCAGAAGCATACTTGGTCATTTTCCAAACCTCAGGCATCTTTCAGCTAATCCTTCATTAGGATGTCATTTGTTTGGTTCACTTCAAAGCTCTGACTAGTTTCTTGCATTTTTCTGAAAACAAGGAGTTATCTGTGGAAATCATTTTGTCAGGCAATTTGGCAAGTCACTTATAATACTCATCAATTGCAGTACTTTAATTAAAGCCAGGAAGTCCCTCTGTCCAAAGTGATTCTGCTATCTGGGTCACAATTCATCTTTGCCTTCATCAGCACCTGATCTTTCAAAACAACAAAAGAGAGGGATTTTAGGCCTGGGGTTAGCTAAGTGTATCTCAGGGTTTGGTCAGTGTTCATTATCTTGACTTTTTAAAAGGTAAAAGACACATTTGGCTTACTGATCTGGGAGCTGACAATCTACTCACCCAAACTTGCCCCATAGAGCATAAAATGACCAGAGTCAATGACAACTTCAGGGGAAATAAAGAGTCACTGGCATAGTATCTGACCATCCACGACATACATACAGCAACAGCTTTGCCTTCTGAACTCTCAGTCTGAGTTTGGTTGGGGGCTGTTGCTGACAACATGATTGCAGAGAGCTTCCAGGGGCTGGCTTTACTGGCCTCAGGTGTTTCTCTCCTCAGTGACATAACACTGTCTTGGGAGGGGCAGCTGAAACAAGGATTAATGTCATCCAAGTAGAATGCTACAGGAGATGACAGCCTGTGTGTAAGCTGGGCAGCCCAGGGTTTCTCTATAGCTATATTCCCTCAGGTTCTGTGGGAAGACTCAAAAAGATAGAGCAAGATGAACATAGAAAAATGGCACTGCATAGGCATAATTTAAAATTCATAAAAGCAAGCAGTTTATGGAGCCATGACATTAGTGAATATAAGGAAAATGCAGCTTGGGCAGCAATTCCATCCTCTTTCCCTCAGCGAATGTCCCTATATCACTACTAAGGACTGAACAGTGTCTTGTTTGAGGCTACTTCTAGGGGTTATCAATCTGAAATAAAGTCATTAGGGTATGCCCTACTCCAGACTTAGGTGAGGCACTGGTAAAAGGAGACTTTGGTAAACAGCAACAGAAAACACTGAGGACAACAATGTAAGCAGATCCTGGGAAAGGATGGCCATTGCAATCTAAGGAGAGAAGCCTTGAACACATCCTTCCCTTAGAATCAGCCCTACCAAAAGAGTGATTTTATACTGAAAAGCTCCAGAATGTGAGATGATAAATCTCCATGAAGCCACCCAGTTAATGGCACTTCTTAGGGTGGTCCTAGCAGACTAAAACATCCACCAAGTAGGCTTCAGTATTTCTTCTTGCTTGAAACAAGTGGTCTGTGGTCTCAAGGATTCTATCTGCATAATAGTCTCAGAGTTTGTTCATGTTCTCTACCCTCTCATTAGACTTTAGCTCAGGCTGCTATTATATTTCACTTTCATAGCTCTGGGAAGTTCGTAAATTTTGCCATCTCCCAGAATGTCACCAAGGAAGACTTTCTACATTGTTAATCTGTTTCTGAGCATTCAGTGCAGTCTTGTTTGCATCAGGGTAGAGAAACTGTCCTTAGCCCAGACATGGCAGAGTTTTTTGGATCTAACTCAGCCTGCTTCTTCTAGAATTTCACCTTGTTAATTTCTCCTCTTTCAAATTCATGGTTGCAGCCTTATCTGTCTCTGACATTTGCCAGACATTTCTCATTGTATTCATATTTCTCCTCCTTCCCTTCACCTGGAAAAATACTGCAAAATCACTGTTAGTTATCATCACTTTTAGGTGCCTCTTTGGGCAGCTCTGCCTTACCCCATTATGGCTAAATTCCTTTCCTGAGCTGCTTTTGGCACATGTGCATGGCTCCACCATGACTTACAGACACCACTGTGTTAGCTTCTTGCCTGGGAGCTTCTTGGGAGCAGAGGCTATGCTTACCTGTCTTTGCATCCTATTTGTGTATCTCATTCAATATTTGGCACATAGTTTACAGGTCTTATAAATATCTGTTGCAAGGTGTGAAAAGCATTTAAAAGCTATCAATGCTAATTTTATAATATTCCAAAAATTATAATTTTAAAACCAATCGCAAGATATAATTTTTTCCACCATTTAGTAGCCTCCCTAATGCAGTAGATAGGAAATGGAACATCTTGTTCTTACACACCATAATATGGCATGTTTCCATGTTCATTTTGTCACATATAACAAAAAAATGAGCTGCCATAGTCTCTGCTAATCCATTTTATTTAAGATCAGGCCTCCAAATAAATTTGGTGCAATTCTAATGAGCATTGAAGTAGTATGAGTACTGATGTGTGTTGTGCAATAAATAAGGAATTTCAGGGCGTGATAAAAGCAGGTAGTGTGGGGAAGACTAAAAATGCTAACATGAAGATAAGGTATGTGTCCTCAGTGAGCCCCCAGATCATTGGAAGGAACATACCTTCTTTTGCTGTGATATTGAATCATTATTGAACTGGTGCTGCATGAACTATGGAGTGTTGACACGATAGAAATTTTTTCATTCAGTTTTTTTCCCTTTAATTTTATGATTGTAAGATAATATTTGAGCTGAACACCAAAGATTTCAAAAGCAAAGAATGGAATGCCTTCAAAGACATCACCAGCGTCAGCCTAGTGTGGGAAGTGCCTTGAATACAAACTTGCTGGGAGGCCTCTCTGGGAGACTTTCAGGGTCAGTGATTGATATATTGCCACAGAGCCACCCAGGAAGAGGTTCATAATTCTTTAAGAGGAAACTTATCCACAGAGCAGAGGCGGACACGAAGCAATTTTGCTGCCAAGCATCTTTCAGGGAATCTCAAGGAAGAACATTATTTCGGGAAGATTTAAACTCTTGTTATTAACTTTTGTGGCTTCACTATGAAACAATCAGGCTCAATGTAACCTTACAACTGAACGACTTTCTTCCTGAGCTGCTATTTCACTATTTCCTCCTAAAATCTCATGAAAACAGGTCACATGTGACTTCTGACGTGTGCTCCCTTGGCTATAAGGCTGATATATAAATACACACTGCATGACCTGATCCTTATCTCAAGGGAAAAACTCGATGCTCCCTAGGAGTCATCGCTGAGGAAATAGCAATGACAGATTCACAATCAGTTCTTACTCAACCATGATCTCACCCTCTATCTCTCTATTTGCCGTGTAAACACTTGATATTGTATGTACACTCACTCTGACCTCCAAAGAATTGCTTTCCAAGGGAATGATGGGAACACTGTTTGTGATAAATAAGTACTATTTAGTACAAAATAGTCAACTATTAAGAGAATTAATTAATTCCATTAATCTCAGGCACTCTTTCATAATTACATTTTACCAATTTTTTAAGGTGTTGGGACAAAATTAACCAAAGGATAAGAATTTTTATCTGCATGAGCTATTTAAATATCGTAAATCAGTGAATCTAAAGCTTCAATGAATTATAATTCTGTAAATAATTAAAACACAGTTTCCCAAACTGCAATCCAAAGCTGCTGTGCAAAATCTGATTTTTAAACAAGTATCTGAGGAGTCTCTGATAAATAGGTTTGCTGATCACAGAGTGAGACATAATACTGTGAATACACATCATTTGGCTTTAACTGTAAATTGACAAACATAATTTTAATGCCACTTTTATATGAACTTATAATTCAAAGAACAGACTTTAGAAATCACAAACATTCAATGAAATGCACAAGTAGCAGAACAATCCTGATCATTTATATTAAAAAAAAGAAAATTAAAAAAGACCACTATATGAAAAATGGAAATAGAGCCACCATCACTGGACAGCAAATTTGCTGTCTCCTTGATCTGGTGCTTCCATTTATATTAAAAAAAAGAAAATGGCCCTAGTATGTATAAATTACTATGGAAGCTAACGATATTGCAGCAGCATCCGTAGGAGACAACCAGAGCACAGAAAGGCTTATGCCAGGCATCTTTGTGAGACATATGATTCTCTCCATAACCCCATAAGAAGTGATCTGTTGAATGAGATTCAACGTGTCAAGCAGAAAGATACAGGAATGAAACATCAGCCTTAAAGATAAGCTAGAAGTATTGGTGATTTATCCATCCACAGTTGTTTCATAAAGACCTTTTAAGATGATATATTTTTATCACCACCTCCTGCATAATACAAAGAATTCTCCTACTTGATTCCTTTCTCTGTTTGGAAACTCTTGTTTCCCTGATGAAACCAGAGCATATGTCAATGTATTCTCTTGGTTAACTGGAAGGAAATACTCTAATTAAGAAAAACACAAAGCTACATTTTGGAATCAAATCAGAAGGTAGCTTTCAAGATGAAGCCTTGAATTTTGGATGGTGATTGTATAGACTGTAATTGGTCCCCCATTCTTATACTTAAACTATAACTCATCATGTGAAAATATTTGTTGGTGTCTTGGGAGGATAATTAAGTGCCCACATAAAAGCCATGGCAGAATTTGCTTCTTTTTCTACTCTCCCTGTTAAGATACAGTAAGAAGACCACTATATGAAAAATGGAAATAGAGCCACCATCACTGGACAGCAAATTTGCTGTCTCCTTGATCTGGTGCTTCCAAGCCTCTAGAATTATGAGAAATCAATGTTTGTTGATTAAGCTGCCCAGGGTACAATTCAATTACCTCATTATAGCAGCTGAATTAACTGAAACAGTGATGGAGGCAACAGCAACGACCAAAGCCTTTAATGAAAAGAAACCTGGAAACTCAGTCAGCAATTAAAATATAAATTGTAAAAGCATTTTTAAGATAATTGGAGGATAAGAGTAAATGAAAGTGTATGAAATAAAACAAGTTTCCCTAATTAGCTTAGGAGATGGTTTGATTAGAATTTAGTATAGAAGCTAAAAATTTGCTACAGGGGGCTAATTTGTATCAGTATTGAAAATACTGGAATCTCAGGAATTAAATAAATAAATTCAGAATGTGTGCTTTGAAAACTATAAAACACTGTTGGAAGAATTAAAGAATGATGGTGGGGCCAGATGAAGGGCACTGAGTTTGTGCTCCCAGCCTCCTCCATTACCCCCCAGGTTGGTGGGGCCACTGGGTTTCCTGTGTAAGACCCACAGGAACCCCCAAACCCAGTACAACAGCTCAGCACCTAGATGCACACACATCTTTGGAGGGCCAAGTAATCCGTGAGGTCAATAGTGGAAGTATCTGAAGCAGCAGTGAGGAGACAGCAACTGAACCCGAAAATCTCCATTGACAGAAGACCAGTCCCGGCCACCACATCCAGAGGCCAAGATCAGCTCTATACCCAGCACACCTCTCTGGTGTAGCATGGACATTATCACAGAACTGTAAAGTAGAAGAAAGAGAGGACATCTCTTCCTTTCCTTTCCTCCATGAAAGAAGCCTCAAAGCTGGTAGTAGAGCTGTATATCATGGAAGGTTGGCAGCATTATATAGAAGACAAAATAAAAGAAATAAAGAGAAGGTGGAGAATAGAAAGACATAGTGGCGGGTGTGGCTCCAGAGCCCTGGCCTACCCAGGGCAGGCCTAGAGCTCAACAAAATGAAAGAAGCTGGAAGTCAAATACTGGAATATTCTGAAATGATAACAAAAGAAGAGAAAAAACAAGTGGAAATGGCTATATAGAAAATAATCAATCATGCTCAAAAAGAAATGATGCTTAAAATTTAAGATATTAGAGAATATATAAATAAAAGAATAGGTGAACTTAGAAAAAGATGGAAACAAAAAATGCCCAACATACAAGAGAAATGAAAACTGTGGAACAGATCCAAATAGAGATTCAGGAGATTAAAGTCTCCACTGAAGGTATATGCAACAGAATGAATGAAGGAAATGATAGAATTTCAGATTTTGAAGACAGAATTGCAGCTAGTGATCATGAAAAGAGATATTTTAAAAACAGCAAGAGACCAAGAGAAAGCAACCCAACAGATACAAGTTGAAGCAAATAAGAATGACACAAGATTAATTGGAGCCAATGAGAAAGCTGGAGACGGTACAAATGCCATAACAATCATAAATATATATGTACCTAATACATGATCACCCAACTATATAAGACAATTATTGGTAGACATGGAAAATCAAATGAGCAATAACACAGATGTAACAGGAAACCTCAATTTCCCCATCGTCACAGACAGATAAACTAGACAGAAAATCAGCAAAAAAATATCAGAGCTTAACCAAACCTGTGAATAAACAGACTTTATAGAAAGAAGCCTTTGCCTGAGAGTATACATCAGTGGCCCTGAGAGATCTCCTGAGCTTCACTCTGCTGCCATAGAGGGAACATTGGTGAACTGCTGCCCCATGCCTCTCTATCACTCCAGGAACCCTGGAACAGAGGAACCCAAGTGCCTAGTCCAATTCACTATATTAAGGGACTGACAGCCGATGCAGGAAGCACCCATAGAAAGACACACACAGTATAGCCATATAATTTCGAAATTCTATGCATAGGTATATTCCTAACAGAAGTGAAAATGTATTTACATAGAAGCTTGCATATATATATTATTATAATATATATATATATATTATTCATAGGAGCATTGTTAATACCAACCAAAAAGTAGAAACCACCTACATGTCTATCAATTGCTGAAAAGCTAAATAAAATATGACACATTCATACCATAGAATATTATCCTACAATAAAGGGAATGAAGTACTGATCCATGCAAATAACAGGAAAGATCCTTGGAAACATTATGCTAAGAAAAAGATGCTAGTCATAAAAAAATCATACATTGTGTGATCTTGTCTTGTTTAACATCCAGGGCTTTCTGTCTACACATAGAAAGCAGATATATTCTTGGGGAAAGATGGAAAAAATGGAAGAAAGTGAGGAGAGACAGATGATGGAGACAAAGTTCCCAGTTGGGTTGGGAAACATGTTTCAAAATTGATTGTGAGGGCTAAGGTACAGCTCAACAGCATAGCACATGATGGGCAAGCATGAGGTCATGAGTTCGATCCCTTGTAAAAAAAAAAAAAAGGCAGCTCCACATAGCTGTGCAAACTCAGCACCTTGCTCAGAATCTGTTAGGGCCCCATCCAATGTCCCCATACAGCCAGGGAGCTTTGGTAGGTTGCTCCTGGTCCCTGGTTGGGCCCCACCCAATGACTCTGAGTGGCAGGGATATGTGCTGAGTGGTATGAGTAGAAGGTCTACACAGCAAACTCCACCTAGCCATGAAAACTTGGCACCTCACTTAGAACCTATTAGGGCTCCATGCAAGTGACCCTAAGCAGCTGGGGAGCCTTGGTGTGTTGTGTTGCATGAGTTGAAAGCCTGCACAATGCACTCCATCTATCAGTTCAGTCTTGGTAGGCCACTCAGAGCCTGGTAGAGTCCCACCCAGAAACCTCAAGCGGTTGGGGAGTTTAGGAGTGCCACATGGGGTGTGCTAATGGTCCGCCCAGCATACTCTCCTCATTTGAGGAGCATTTAAGCGCCACTAGGGACATTATAAGTTTTCCTAATGACCTCCACTCAACTGGGAAAACTCCCTGCAGTACAGACAGACATCCTCAACTCAGGAATCAACTGACACCTCACACTGGGCTTCCCCAGGGGAATACAGGAAAATGACAAAACGAAAGAGCAAAATGCAATCTCAAATCTCTAGCCCATCCCAAACAAACCTAGGAGACATGGGCATAGAAGAAAGTGTAAGCCATACACCTGCAACGTCTCAAATGATAGCAACTGAAGTAAAGAAACAATTCCATGAAGCTGTAAAGGAACTCAGATCATTTCTGATCTAGGTAAAAGAATAAATGATAAATGTAATAAAGGAAATGTGGAACACATTAAAGAAAACATAGTTTAAAAATTGAGGAGCACTGCAAAAAGATGGAAACCTTGAATGAACAATATAAGAAACAAACAGAATGTTTGAAACAGATTGAAGGAGATATCCAGGAAATAAAAAATTCCATCAAAAGCTGATAAAACTGCCTGAATGAATGTGAAGACAGACTTTCACACCTTGAAGACAAGACTGTAGCTAGTGAACAAGGAAAAAAAAAGAAATTAAATTTAAAAATTAAATTTAAAAAATTTAAAAAATTAAAATTATACAAAGAAAAACAATTTAAGATTGATAGGTATAAGTGAAAAAGGTGACAACACAAATGATATCAAAAGACTATTTACAGAAGTAATAGCAGAAAATTTCCCAAACATGGGAAAGGAAACTGACATGCAGATAAGTGATGCATACAGAATTGCAATTAGCCATAACCAAAATAAATCTACATTCAGAAATATAGTAATCAACATCCCAGAAATTCAACCTAAGAACAGAACAATAAAGAAAAGAGACAGATCACCTACAAAGGAAAGCCTATCAGAATCACATGAGACTTCTCAACACAAACAATGAAGTCAAGAAGAGCATGGAGTGGAGTATGACAAATCCTAAAGGAAAACAACTTCCAAATCAGACTGATGTACTCTGTAAAACTGCTCTTCAAAAATTGGTGGAGAAATAAGATACTTCCACAACAAAAGACAGTTGAAGAACTTCATGACCACCAAACCAACCCTGCAAAAGAATACTGAAAGATATTCTACATAGACTTAAAAATAACTATGACTTCAAGAACACCAACAGAAAAAACCACTAAGCAAGGCAAAAATTAAACAGAGAAGAAAGGTAAAGAACAAACAGCAGAAAGATAACATGACAAAAATAAGTCAATATATATCAGTTATAACCATTAATATAACAGCCTCAACTCACAAATGCAAAGAAACAGACTGGTAGAATGGATCAAGAAACAACATCTAATCATATGCTATATACAAGAAACCCATCTTACCCAAAAGGAAATTCACAGAGTGAAATTTAAAGGATGGAAAACAATGATTCATGCAAGAGGACCTAAAAAAAATATCAGGGGTAGCTATTCTGTTTGCAGACAATGTGAACTTCAAACCAAGAATGATCAGAAAGGATAAGGAAGGTCACTACATACTAGTTAGCAGAAAACTTCAAGAGGAAGAGATAACAATCCTCAACACATATGCACCAAATATGGGAGCACCCAGCTATATAAAACAAACATAAATAGAAATGAAAAATCAAATAAGCAATAACACAATTATAATAGGAGACCCTAACACCCCACTGACACAAAGAGACAGATCAACTAGACAAAAAATCAGCAAAGAAGTAACAAAACTGAATCAAACTTGTGAACAAATGGACTTAGTATATACAAACTCAATACTAAAAAATCAATAGCATTCCTATACACAAACAAAAAATTCATTGAGAAAGAAATAAGGGAAACCACATTTTCACAATAACATCCAAAGAAATGAAATAACTAGGAATCAATCTAACAAAGGAAATAAAATACATATTCAGTGGAAATTACAATACTCTGAAAAAAAATTGAAGGGGATCTCAGAAAATAGAAATGCATTCCTTGTTCATGGATAGGAACAAACATTGTGAAAATGGCCATTGTCCCAAAATTGTTATACAGATTTAATTCAACTCCAATAAAAATAACACCAGCATACCTCATAGATCTAGAGAAATCATTCCTAAAATTCATCTGGAACCAGAAGAGACCTAGAGTAGCAAAGGTATATCTGGACAACAAAGGCAAGGCAGGAGGCATCACAATCCTTGACTTGAAGCTATACTACAAAGCTACTGTGATAAAACCAGCATGGTACTGGAATAAAAACAGTCAATGAAAAAGATTAGAAGACACAACCACAACTATAAACACACTCAGCCACCTTTTCTTTGACAAAGGGACCAAACATGTTCACTGGAAGAAAGTTAGTCTCTTTAATAAGTGGTGCTGGAAAAACTGGCATTTATATGCTGAACACTAAAACTAGACCCATACCTATCATCATGCACTAAACTAAAGCCAAAATCAATCAAAGATCTAAATATTAAAACAGAAACACTAAATCTACTGATATACAAAGTAGGTGGAGATCTTTAAGACACAAGGGTAGGTAGAGTTTATGAACAAAAACCAAACCACATGGGAAATACTTCCCAGAATCAACAACTTGGATCTTGTCTTATTAAAAAGTTTTTGCATGTCAAAAGAAATCTCTAAAGGACTGAACAGAAAACCAGTGTACTGGGAAAATATCTTAACCAACTGTCCCTCAGACAAAGGACTTCTATCCAGAACATATACAAATTTTAAAAAATCAGACCCCCAAAATTCTAAGATCCAATTCAAAAGTGGGCATCTGAGATAAATATACACTTCTCAGGTGAAGAAATATAAATGGCAAATAAATAAATGAAAAAACATTCAGCATCATTGATCATAGGAGATATACAAATTAAAATGACACTGAGATTCCACCTCACTCCAGAAAGAATGGCCAGGATCAAGAAAATCATCAATAACAAATACTGGAAAGGGTTTGGGGAAAAAGGAACTCTTCTGCACTGTTGGTGGAAGTGTAGATTGGTGCAAGCACTGTGGAAATCAGTCTGGACTTTCCTCAAATAAGCTTGGTTTGGAATTCCCATTTGAGCTATTTTAGTTTTGGGCATATTCTCAGAAGAACTGAAATCATCATATCACAGTGATACATGTGCATCCATGTTTATAGCAGCATAATTTGTAATAGCCAAGTCTTGGAAACAACCCAAATGCCCATCAATTGAGGAATGAATTAAAAAAATGTGGTACTTTTATATAATTGAGTGCTACTCAGCTATAAAGAATGATCACCTTGAGGCTTTTATAGGTACATGGATGAGACTTGCGATCATACTCATAAGTGAAATAAATCAAACTCACATGTGTAAATATCATATTGTCTCTCTAGTGTAAGTAACTGAAACGGTAAATAAGATACAAGATCCTGTAAATACTGTGAAAGGGTAAGAAATTGTTTAAAGGGTAAAAATAACTCAGGGAAAAAGAGAAAAGGAGGAAGGGAAAAGAAAAAATATATAAACTTTTTTCTTTAAGTTTATATACACTTAAGTTAAGTGTATATAAACTTATATATACACTTAAGATAGCTAAAATGATTGTGTTGGTAATTCTATTAGTTCTTGGAACAAAACAGTTGACATTCATAGGAGAAGATCAATTTTGCGTGCTTATATCTGGTACTCTGAGTAACTATTTTGAAGATAACTATGCAAAATAACAACCTTAGTTATGTTCCTACCACTTTGTTCTGAAAGCCTATAATGTTATTGTTTTGAGCTCTTTGTTATTTATTTGTCTCTCTTTTTTTTTTTTTGCATTTTGTTTTTGCCTCTAATACAGAAAGGGTAGATGTACATGTATGGTCTTATACATGCCTAGAACTTCTCCTAAAGAGTTTATAAGAATTGATTTTATTACGTGTGATGGTATGAACAACTACTTCTAAGAAAATGACACATTATGGTAGCCATTGCTGATTTTCTGTCATCTTGTTTCTATCATTCTTTTTTTTTTGATTGATTTTAGTCTGTTTTCTATTATTTGATTTCAATATGTATGAAGGTATGGGCAGGTATTTTAAAGAGAAAAAGAGACATTGTAGCCATTGTTGATTTTCCTATTGCCTGGTTTTGAAGGTCGGTAATGCTTTTATTCTTTTGTTTTGATCAGTTTTATACTGTTTTGATTTGTTTGAATTCATTGTATGTGAAGATGTGGACAACTATTTCAGGGAGAACAGGAGACACTGTGGTAGCCACTGTTGATTTCCTAATGTCTTGTTTTGAAATCTTGTGTTGCTTGCATTGTTTTGTTCTGAACTGCTTTGTTTTGTTCTTTTTAAAATAAAAAAGTAAATAAATAAAAATTTAAAAATATTTCAAATAAAAAAAGAGTTAAAATGACTGTGATGATGGAACAAAATCTGTGAATATTCTAAAAAATCACTTAATTGGATGCTTTTAAAGAACACGCAAACAATGAAATGACATACTCCATCACTTATTTCATACCCACGATACTAATTATCAGATTCCTAGTAAAGTTGGTTGATACTTGGATGAGAAGCACTGAATCATCTCATTTTCTTGGGCTGATTCTCAAACATGCTGGAGGTGTTTTGTTGGTTGGCAAGCAACTTCAAAAGGGTAAGAAGAGAGGAGAAAGAGTTGATAGGTAGTTAAGAGAAGGTAGTAGTTGAGTTCAGTATGCTCAATGATTTTAAAACACAAATATTCAAAAGCAGAGATCACAAAATGTTAGAACCATTTTAAAAAATTTCTCTTTGTTTTTAAAATTATGCCAAAGTTGGTTTAGAGGCTAACTGAATTCTTTTTAAATGCCAGTTTCTTTTTTTCTACCTTCGATTACTTTTGAACCCAATATTTTCACCTTCAGAGAAGTGTCAAAACTTAACTCTGATTTTGTCAAGTACTAAGTTCAGCTGGAATGATTTCTAATTCCACACATGAGGAGGATGAAGCAGGGGGAAGTCACAATTGCACATGACCTAATCTGATGAGTTCCATTGTGTTCCTAACCAGAGAAGGCCAGAAACCATTATTCTAAATTGCATTTAAGTGAACAGAAAAGAAGTGCTGCACCCATGAACTTTATCCACAGAAAAGCCATAGAATTGAAGAAGGGATCCTCAAATTTGACAGCTGGGATTTTCTTCTCAATAATGCTAATGACTCCAAAGTTAGAAATACTCTCAACAGGGTAAGTAAGCATGGCTTACTCTATCATTCCATTCACTTTTTAAGCCTTATCAGTCAGTCTGTCCCTGCCAATGCATACACAGGATACACATGATTTGATGGAAGCATTAGTATTTCTCACACATTTTCCCCTTCTTGTGCACTTGACAACTCCATGACCACAGCCTACAGTGCATCTCCAGGAGTCTGTCTTTACTATTAAAACTACACCTATCCTTCAAAGTTCACTTTTAATGCCACTACTTCTCAGTAAACTTCTGGCTTCCCAACTAGTATCATCTCTCCCACTTGTGAACTTCACACAACCCTTCCTCTAAACAAAGTTAGTTGTGCCTCACATTGTAATAGAAAATGGCTTCACAGAAGAATTCAAGTAAGAGATTTGCTTCTAAGCAGCCTCTCACAGATTTGCAGAACTAGATAGGATGCCATCATTTCCCTTTGGCATGATCTATGTGAATTTAATCTTTATTAATTCAATTCCCTACACTTAGAAAGGTCTTTTGACAGAACTGCATCTAAATACTGGCTTTATTCAGATGAGAGGTCTCTTATTTCTTCCAGGTTTTCTTACCCTGCAGTGTCTACTTCCTGAAATCAACTAGGTTTTAAATCCCTGCTATATTCTCCAACTTTTCTCTTTCCTCTAACCACAGGAAGAAAAAGCTTATCAGTGAAATTGATAACTGTCTTATCATTCTCTTTATTTGGTGTCAAAGTGGAGAATTTTTGCAGCAGTGGATAAAAGGTAGGTAAGCAAACAATTGTGAAAAAGAGTAAACAATTGTGAGGAGATAAGTAAACATTTGTCTTTGCTGTGGTTTTTCACAAAGGGAAATATTTGGCATAGAATTGAAAAGCTTTGTATGGACAAACACTAACAATTTTTTTTAAAGCAAAATGTGAGACCATTTTCCCTCTAGGTTATTTCTAAATATGGGAAAACCATAGCTAGCAAATATGTGTTGTTTGCATTGTGCCTCCAACTATGCTAATTAGTATTTTTCACATATCATCTACTTTCCTTTTAAAATCTTTTAATATAACCATATTAGGTAGGTCCCACTGTTTTTCTTCATTTTGAAGATGAAGAAACTGAAGACTAAAAGGTTAAGAACCTTGTTAAAAGTTACAGTGTGCTGGGTTTGATGGCACATACTTGTAATCTCAGCACTCTGGAAGGCTGAGGCAGAAAGACTGCAAGTTGGAGTCAACTTAATGAAAGCCTATCTCAAAACACAGTATATATTTTAAAAAGACTGAGGATGCAGCTTAGTGTGGAAGACATGGGTATGAGTCTTGGTATCACAAAAGAAAAAAAAGGAAAAGCTACACTCTGAAAACAAAGGTACTAGTCAAGTTTTTCACACAGTCTCAACAAACTTCCCCGATGTGTCTTATGAGGTTTTAAATATTAAATCTTTTTGGCATTGTCACAGTATTTTTTAAAAGATCTGCAGACACCACTACAATTGGATCTCTTCCTTCTCTCAATTACTCCTATACCACTGCAGTACTAAGAAACACGAAATGAACAATCCATCAATAATCTTTGTTAGCTGCTGACTGATTTATTCCTGAAGTAAAAATAAAATCATACAAACAAACAAAACCTCAGTGTCATCAAAATAAGACATATGAGAGATTCAAAGTCAATGAAAGAAAATTGGCTTAATCCATCCTTAATCTTGTATTGATAAATATACTCTAAAAAACATGAATCTAAATGTGTTCAGACAAAATCATATCGTACAAAGAGAACAGGGGACAGAAGCCTGTAATGGTCTTCACATATCTAGTCATTCTCTCCCCAAATACCATGGCACTTGCTATGTGAAAGGCAGTCTGAGTGAGGAGGAAGAGTATGGCTTTATTCCATAAACCATGCAGGAATTAGGAGAGGAAAGAACTAAAGAAACATTTAATTATGCAATACCAATTATGGAAAGTGCTATAATAAAATGTAGAGTGCTTCAAAGAAAGCCAAGATGACCTAAAATATCACCCTCCTACCCAAAATAAAAGCTTCTCTGGAAATAGAATTCTGAAACTGAGACTTTAAAAGTAAAAAAAGAGAAAATAAGCACATTATTTAAAAAGAAAAATGAAAAAGGAACAAACAGCTGAACATGGTGCCCCATGCCTATCATTCTAGCACTGAGGAGACTGAAGCACTCACACAAGTTCAAGGCCAGCCTGAACTACATAATGAGTTCAAGGTCAGTCTAAGCTACACAGAGAGACCCTTTCCAAAAATGTGGTGGTAAGGGGAATAGTAAAATGTCTAAAAAGGAGAAGTGGAATCTAAATACTATTCTCAACTACACAAGTGATTGAACTATATAATATTTTTAAAGGACTACAATTTAATACTTTTTAAATGTACATAATAGAATAAATAAATGAGGGAAAAACAAGGGAGACTGAGGGCGGCAAACACGCAACATCAGACATGGCGTCAATGGACATTAAGAGATATCTTTGGGACCTTGTAAATGAGCTTAAAACTGAAATATTAAATCAGGTAAAGCAAGATTTGAGTAGAGTAATAAAAGAAATGCTAAGCATCTCTCAGGAAGATACAGACAGAAGAAGGCAGGAACACAAAAAAAGGAGAGAAATATTCAATAAAGAATATAAAGAAAATATAGAATACATGAAGTAAATTCAAGAGACTACCAGGAAATTAAAAACTCCATTGAAAGCTGGCAAAACACCTTAAAAGAAACTAAGGATAGACTATGAAAACTTAAAGACAAGTTTGCAATGTGTGATCATGAAAGGAAAGATCTCTTAAAAATAACAAGGAAACAGGCAGTAACAATATAAAGGCTAGAAGATGACGTGAGAATCTACAATTTAAGAATAAGAAATGTGAACAAAGATGCAGGAATACATACAGGTGAATTACAAAGGCTATTCATGGAAATAATTGAGGAAAACTTCCCAAGCATGGGAAAAGAAAATGACACTCAGTTATGTAAGGCATACAGAACTCCAGCCACCTACAACCAAAACAAAGCTACACCCAGACATATAATAGCCAAGATAACAGAAATTCAATATAAAAACAGAATATTAAAAGCCATCAGAGAAAAGAAATAGAGTACCTACAAAGGTAAGCCCATCAGAATCACGGCTGACTTCTCGACACAGACCATCAGATCAAGAAGAGTTTGGAGAGAAGCATTCCAAGCCCTGAAAGAAAATAACCTCTAGCCCAGATTTATGTACCCTCCAAAACTGTCACTAGAAATTAATGGAGAAACAAGATGATTCCATGACAAAGAGGAACTGGGGGAATTTTTGACCACCAATCCAACCCTACAGAGAATACTGAAGGACATTCTAGAGAGAGAGAAAAAAAATACCAGGATTTTAGGAACAGTGGCAGGCTCAATGAGTGGGGCAGGCAGTAGAATGAAGGAGAAAACTAAACAAAGGCAGAAAAGTAGCATAGCAGAAATGAGGCAGAGAAGGATAACTAGAATCTCTAACAGAGATGGCCTTGATACACTATATTGTTAATAGTGCACCAGGATTTAAAACCCACATTACTCACATCACTCTGCTTAGATGTATTATATTCTGTTCCAGTCATTCTACCTGTACTAGATTTGAGGGCACAGACAGTTATCCCAAAGATAACAGGATATAGTATGGTAATCATGCTTAATTTCCTATTAACTTAATCTATAGCTTTGCATAACCTACACTGTTTTACCTTTACTGATCGTATTCGAATCTGGTTTATTAGATCGCTGTTTTGTATTCATAGATTTTATTCAAAGCTGTTATAATTGATAGTATCAAGTCTGAGAGTATAGGCAACTGCATTTAAGATGACAAGATTCACTAGAATATCCACTATGGTTTGATTATTACCTGCCTTTGAAGTTTTATACTGTCTACAATGTTTTATTTTTACTAATATTGTTATGTACTGCTCTATTCAATTATACTGCTATATTCAATTATGCCTGATGAGATAGACAATTCTATTGAAGACAATAAGAAACAACACAGTAATCATTGTAGATCACTTTGTGCTGTGGTTTTATACGACTTTTTGGTTTCATGTTTTTATAGGAATTTGTTTTGTTTTGTCTTGCTAAGTTTTGTTTTTCCCTCTAATACAGAAAGGATAGAAATACATGTAGAGACTCATGCATGCATAGCTGTTTACACTTTCACTGTTGAATATTTTCTTTGTATGCTTTAATTTTGTAACTTGAACAACTATTTGTAAGAGGACAATATGTAATTTATCAACTAGTGATTTCTTATTAACTTTTTTTGAAATTCTGTATTATCTCTACCCTTTACATGCTTTTGTTTCTCTTTAAATAAAAGAATAATAAATTTTAAAAAAGAATAAATAAATGTTTTAAAAATGTTTTCAGAGTTTACACAAAGCTAGTTCCAGGTCTACCTAGAATCCGTAACAGTCCCATCTAACAAAGTCCCGTTAGTATTTTAAAGTGTTTTACAATTATTGACAAAGCTTCAAACTCAATAATATTTGTTTCACATATTAACAAGGAAAAGCAGCTTTAATCTTTCAATTTCAAGTAGTTCAATGTAAATTGCCAATGTCTGAGCCCCACAAAATGGTAATAAATGATAAAGCTTTTGGGCCCAGTTGCAGAGATCAAATGAAACAATAACAATGTACCAAAAGGCAATGATCCTAGATACACACTGTGTCATCTTAGTTTACTCTAACTCACAAGACCAGAAATCTTTTATTTGTAGCCTTGATAGATGCTGATTTTCACTTTCACTTTTGATGTTTAAAACTCATTGTTTTATCTGTTGCTTAACTCAAAATACCTAAGTTATAATGAGGTTTGGGTGCACTAAGTTTTCACAAATTCACAAAGAAAATCCATATCAGAAATGTACATGGTGTACATTTAAAACACAATTAACATGCAAACCTATATGCCTCACACTGTAAACATACACTGTGTCATACACTAAACAAACAGATACAGCAGCTTGCAGATTCTGAACTATTTTTAAACTACATTTATACTAATCTGTCAACCAAAAATTCTCCTACTCCCCATTGAACCTTCTAAGCATTTTGCTATTATCAAAGAATTCCTTAAAAGTTCATCTCTACTATAGAAGTAGCATAGATCTACTATAGAGAAAAACATACATAATTCTTTGAGTTCTGAGAAACAGATGATCCAGTTAATGACTCAACAATCACAGATAAGAATTGATAAGAAGGAATCTCTGCTTCATAAGAGCTCTAGGACACAACACTGAAAACTGATATATAACAAAACAACTGAATTTGTAAGCAGCAGCACACATAAATCAAAATCACAAAATTGCAAAGTTAGAGATCATCTATGTGAAAAAGTTCCATTTTTCTCCATCTTTTATGTTTCTTGCCCTGTACAAGCTGGAACTTCTAGCAGACTGGGCCACAACAGCAGTAGGCATCTCAACTCTTCCTAGCAGATTCCTGCAAAGGACATACTTTAAAGGTGTTCCCTGGCTCTCTGGTTTTCCAAAGTTATTCCCAGTATCTGTCACAGAAATGCTGCTTCCTAAGATTGGTTCTGGAGTAAAATATTGCAGTGTTAAATAAGATTTTTTTTTAAATTGCTGGACTCAGGACTGTTTTTCCACGAAGGATTTTATCTATATATCAGGTTTTTATCAATTCTTTGATTCTCATCAGCATAATTACCCAGGAATGCTACTATGCAATCAGCCCTTTCTCAAAGCGATATGGTGTTTTATTACACTGTCAGGGCACAGGATATAGGCTAGAGAAGTTTTGAGATATGGTGCAAAAATAAGAAATAGGCAGAAAATATGTAATCTGCAAATTCACATATTTCACACTCAAGCAGAATTTTTCCATTTAGTTTTCTATTAAAAGCTGAGTAATTGCAATATGAAAGCGTGAACATAAGTTTGAAAAGTAACAACTAACAGCATATCATTCCATAAGGAGTTGAAAATGAAAAGTAAATTAACTGAGCGTTGGCAAGTATCAATATCCTGGTAATATAAAACCCATCAGAATTCATGTGTGTAATACTGCCTCAAACAACTCACTGGAAATAGAAATAAAATGCATTAGCTTAACGTTTGAAAATTCTAAGGTCAGGGAATTGGTATTTGTTCACAGCAAAAGGGTGATGATGACTCAGCTTTTTCAGATATATGTGAAATTTGTTACACTTGTCACCCATGTATCATTATCTTATGGTTCCTGCAGGGATCTTAGCTTTTAATTTCCTGAACACACTTACAACCTCAACCACAGTGTCAGATCATAGCGTTTGTAGCATTTCATCTGAAGGTAAAAAAGTAAATGTTTCAAAACCTGAAGGCACTGTACTTCGTTGGCCATATATCTAAGAACTTTTAGTTGGAGTTGAAAGATGTTGATGGAAAGCCTTTGGGGACAAAGTAAATTAGACAGGGCTATGCAAAGGGGAAGCCAGTGATGTTTAAGGTATATGGAGCACTGACCTCAATAAATAAATGAAAAATAAAGTGCTTTTTTCATTTTAAAATTAAGTGTGAAATTAGTTATATTTTTATGACTAAACAAAATGACTTATGTGGAAAGAAAAGATTACAACATTATGTAGTACATGAAGTATGAGGGTGATTTGAATCACAAGGTAGTGGAGATAATATTCAACATTTGAATTGTTTATCTTACTGTGAAATGTGTGTTTAAAACATAGTTCTGCTTGATTAACTTGTTTTAAGACTAAAAAGCAAAATAATAATTATCCTTTCATGTATACAAGAGATTCTTAAACATTTGCTTTAAAAATAATTTGCAAACAGTGGCGAGTAAGTCTCCGAGGAGAAAAAAATATTCTGTTACTGACCAAACACCATATTAAAATTCCTCTAAAAGTTAACTTAAAAGAATCCATGTGATTTCTGTCATATTCCTCTAATTGAATGGATGAATTGTCAGTAAGGTGCTTGATTTGGGGCAAGCTATTTTTCCCATTTTCCAGTTTCCTCTCTCAGCAATCACACCATCCTACTTAGCAAAGCAGTGCAAGAAGTGAAAAAGAAGGTGAGGAAATGTATGTTAGCAGCGAAAGCCAGTATTGTCATGAACTGCCAACAAAAATTTCTCAGCATCACAGCATCTAAGCATCAGACCTACCTAACTTACTAATTGAGTTTTCAATTAAAATATTTTAACCTGAAATACAAACACTAGAAGAGGTGATCACAGTGAAAACTAAGTGCATCAGTGGTCTATGATGGTCACTTACATCTGTTATTTCCTATTGGTGAGACAACAAAAATGCAAGAAATTACTAAACTTCATCTAACAAAGTGTCAGGCTCACTGTAGGGCCTCTCTGTTACCCCCACTTTGCTGCTTTAGGTGTGCGGTGGTATTCACAATGAGTGAAATAAACTTAACTGAGGAATTAATACTGTCTCTGCACCAAACCCCAAAGAAACTGCTTAAGAACCAGAACTGGGATTTGAATAACCCAAACCTAAGTCCTATTTCAACAATTTACTAACTGTGTGCCTTGAGCAAATTAATTGACAATTTTGAGTCTACCTTTCTTCAACTCTAAGATGTGATTTAATGATAGTGACCTCAGAAAATCGTGGTAAGGATTGAAGTAAACCATGCAAATAAAGCAGTTAGTAGAATGACTGACACAGAGCACTCAACAGGTGAAAGGGCCATTATTATTGTTACTATCATGTTCAGCGAATAGAGACGTTTGCTCATCAGTGAGTTGGAAAGGAGACCTAGGAGGTTAGAAGCAGCAGAAGCACAGCATCTGTCTGGCATCCCTGAGTTCCTGCCAAAGCATCTGACGAGTACTAGATCCCTGCTCTGGAGTTTGTATTTTCATGGAAAGTCATGCATGCTGCTGGCTTCTCCCAAGGAGGATGTTTGCAAATTGCATGAGATGAAGCCTGAAGGTATAATACAGCTTCATCCCAAACAAGAACAAAATATTCTGCCTAGTACTTAAAAAAAAATAAAACCTTATTTGGAAACTCTCAAGATGGAATCAGTGAGGCACAAACACTGCAATAAGACAAAAGTAGTGACTTGTGTGAAAAAACACTGAAGTTTTCTTGAATTACTGTGACAAGTAGAAACCAGGAGGGAGTCAGCACTGGGAGTCAGTCACCAGTTGTTGAGGGTCTAACAAGGGGAGAAAGTGGAAGCTGTATCACACCAGTAACTCATGCAGCTTGTAAATGAGGAGCGAACATGAGGTTTTGGTTAAAAAATGACATTCCGTGTTCACTGAATTTACTGTCTGCCCCTTTCCAGCACACTTCCTTGGCTGGGTTCTCATTCTGAAAACTGATACTGGGAAGCTATCTGGCAAGCAGACTTTTGCAAGGAGCATTACAAATTGGTCACCCACCTGGACAAAAGATTGGGGATACTTTTGGCAGCAGTCCAGGCCCTGCCATTTAATAAGGGTAGACTTGGCTAAGAATTATTCTCCTCAGATTTCAGTTTTCTCATTTGTAAAAGGGGAACAATCATAATTATCATATTGCATTGTTTTGAGATAATTTTTTGAGTTTAATTTTTGTGTATATAAAAATACATACATAAATCTGAACTGAATTGAATTGTTGTTATTTGTACTTTTCAGAGGAAAATTTCTAAACTGTATTCTTTCCAACATGTTCTTGTTTCTCTAATCACATTAACATATGTGTGTTTATTTGAAGATATTTTCTCCGTCTGCTCATACCTTGTCTCAAGGCAGAGATTCATCTGCCCTGTTCATCACTAGGCATAGCACAGTGGGAGTCAGTGCCTTGTATACATAGTTGGGGGTGAGTGTATGTTTGCCCTGGCATTTCTTAGCCCACCCTGGAAATCCAAAAGCCTGGTCACTCACAGAGTGCCCCACTATAGGCTTTTCTGACACATGGTGACAGTTTACACCCGAGATTCTGCTTACTGGAGGAGGGAGACAGTCATAGTGCTAAGGGCACTAGGGAAGGCTGTACAAGTCACGTGTACTTAATGCACTGAGCACAGCACCTTCTGTTAGGTCAGGTGAAAATCCATTTCATCATTGTAAACATTACAGAGGAGGCACTGCATCTAAAGATGAGGTGAACTAGTTCAAAATGGTTAAGTCATTAGCTTAGGGGCACTCAGCTAACACCTAGCAGAGCCTACATGTAAATTTAGACCCATGTGACTCTGAGGCCTTTGTTCCAGCATTACTGAACACTGCCTAATCTTAGTTAAGACTGAGTGTATGGTGAACAGTGAAGGACTCAAGGGCCAGACCTGTCCTCCTAGAGTCCACAGTATACTAAGGGAATGTAGGTTAGGGATACGCATTAGGGCCATTTTGAGACAGCAGTAAGTACCAAAATCGCTACATGAAGTACATAAGGAAAAAATGCTCTATTTGGATTTGGAACAGTGATGTGGTCATTAAGTATTCAGGATTTGACCTGGGGAAAAGACTAGCTGAAGGTTACTCAGGGAGTAAAGAGGACAGACCCATTACCTGCAAAACTGATGGTTTCTATGCCACTGTGCCTCCACAGCTACCAGCCTACAGCTATAGGTGTAGAAGGCATTAAAGGCTAATTAAATATCATTAGGTTTATAAGGGTATTCTTCATTTCCCAAACAAATTTGCAACAAAAAAAGGAAGGAAATAATCTCTACCTAGCAAATTGACACAAAACCATATATCATATTTTTATTGATACTACATTTCCAATGCCAGCTACTTTGGTTGGCCTGGTGAATTTCTCAGAGCTGCAGGATCTCACCAACATGTAACAGACATCTATTAGGCACAAAGCCTGATAGGGACAACATAAAAAAGAAGCAGGATATTGAGGTAGGTAAAATTAAATATAAAATTAAATAAGGGACATGCACACCTCCTTGAGGGGTCCGACAGGAGAGAAAAAAAATGGCATGAAACCAAATAGCTAATGATCTAACGTGAATATACACCTTTAGAGAAAATATGGGACTTCTAAAATTCCAATATCTTGCTGAAATTCAAGTGCATTTTTATTTGATAGGATTCTAAAAAAAGTATTATTAGAATTATCAAATAATTAACCTCAAAAATTACAAACGTTGTAGAGTTGGTTTTTCTTCCCACTTGTAGAGACTTTGGATGAGTTCTCTCTCTCTCTCTCTGTCTCTCTCTCTCTCTCTCTCTCTCTCTCTCTCTCTATATATATATATATATATATATATATATATATGCCTTTCCAAGGGCAGAATGTGATAGGAATAAGTACTACAAGGCTAGATTAGGTAGCAGCAGGGAGCGAGAGAAAGCCTGTCATTCTTAGTGACTGTTTAGAACCTCGGCGAAGCTTACCAAACTTAAAGAATTACTGAGAAAATAAAAGCCATCATAACATGACTGCTATGCATGACTATTTACTATTCAGATTAGTCAAGTTTGGTGATTTATCACCATATAGTATCTTATGCATACTGAAGATAATTAATTCTTTTCAATATATGCTTGATAGATAGACAGATCTCTAAAATCTCCATTGAAAAGAACATAGTAGTTGTCAGGATGATTACTTTTATTTTTGGCTGATATTTGACAAGGCCAAAAAATTGGAATAAAAATGACCTAGCCTGAATATACTGAAACACTTGCTCACATGCATCAGAAAGCTTGTTCTACTTCATTTATTTTATTTTTTGGAATAACCACAAAAATAAACATCTATCCCCTACCTAATTATGAAAAGAATCACTTTGTGGCTATAGTGGACTATAGAAGCTGTTTAACAACAAAGAAAATATTCAGTATAGCATCAGACTAAACAGCAAATCTTTTCTGGGTGCATTTAGTGGGGTGTTCATCTGCCTATTGGATTTGCAGTATGCATTAGTCACACCCATAACCCTAAAGATTCCTAGTGGAACAAGGATTTGGTAATGAAACCAATTGGAAGGTATGTTAGTTAATAAGATCAACATGGAAGCCAAACTGTCTGGGTTCAACTCCTGGCACCATCTTTCATTTCCTGCCTTCGTGAACAAACTAATCAGTCAATCTGTGTCTCCACTGGCAAAATTGGAATTAAAAAAATGTGGAAATTAAATAAGGCAGTACACTTAAGCATCTAGAACAACATCTTCCAGGCAGTATGAACCCAGCAACTGTCAGCTACTATTGTTCTTACTAATGGAGAAGCAGATGTATCTGTATTATAAATATTTGGCTGGGATTCCAAATCCCTGGATTCTCAGAAAGCCAAGAGATTTTAAGTATTAGCACATTTGGAAATCAGAAACTGGCTGCACTGTTATTTCTTGTATGCAAATATTCAGAGGTAATCAGGTATTGGAAAAAATGATATGAATACCAAACCTAAACTCAGGTCAGAGAAATGTCCCTCTTGGTACAGAAATTATTTATGTGCCAGATTTCATCCTAAGGCCCTACTTTACTGTAACTCTAATTTTCCATTTTTCCAAACCTAGATCCTTCTCATAATTCAAGTTTCAGTTAAAATCTCACCTCTACTGATGTGTTCCTCAGTCCTCTTCTCTAAAGTAGCCACTGATGTCGTCACCTAATCAGTTTCTATTATTCTCTTCTCTATTTTTTCCAGTGTTTTTCATTCCATTAAAGATTCTTGCTTCTTTTTTATTTACTTGTCTCTGATGTGTCTACCCTCACTGTAACACATGTCCTACAAAGATAGAAACTTTGCTTGACTTATGTATTGGAATTTATCTCCCTACATATAACCTTGCACATAGTAAACAATAAATATTTATTCAATGAATTAAGAAGGAATGAGTAAACACACAACTTTAAGTATATTTTTGCAGAGTTTCAAATTTCAAGTTTCTCTTTCACGGCTTCAACTAATACAAACCTCTTACTGAACTTACCATTAAACAGCTTAATACACACACACACACACACACACACACACACACACTTAGGATGTTTCATTTGTAAAAATATAAGTCTTTTCTTCCCAATAGGTTTGTAACTTTCTTGAGAGCAGCAAATTTGACCATTGCAAATGCAACTGACATAAAGAGTAATCAGAATTTCAAGTTGGCACAATTCTAACAAATGTGATTTCGCCACTTCTCTATTGATGACAGTTGGCTGTAATGGATTAATTACAGGGAGGAAAAGAACTGATACAAGCAAGTTACAAAAATAAGAAGTGGAACCTAAGAAGTAAATATCTATAAAAATTAAAATGTGGATACAAGATAGCAAAAGGCACAGATGTGTGTACAGTGGACAGCAAACCGTCTACCCAGTTTAACTGTAGTAAAGGTGTCATGAAAGCTACTTCATTATAGTATAGTATGATCATGGCTGTTTTTAATGAAGATCTTAAGCCACTAAATTTTACAGTTTAATCATGTTTAGTTTTAAAAGGCACAGGAAAGTATACATCTCAGAAAAGTTTATAATTAAAAGGTATTTAGGGGTTAGGAGTATAACTCAGTGGTAGTGTGTAGGTTTAGTTTGTGCAAGGCTAAAGTTTCAGACCCCAGCACCAAAATTATTTGATGGTTAGAGCCATAGGATTTGGGTTGCCTTTTCTCCTTGTGTAGAAAACCTTCTCCCCGATGAGGTTAAATATGTTATACTTTTACATTTATCGCAAGGCTGGGCATATATATTTCTACTGATGAAAATATTATCTTCAAACACCAACCTGAAATGTGAGCTTCAATCTCTATAATAATCACTCATTTAGTTGCTAGGAAACAATAGTTTGACCAGATATTTAGTTAGGATAATGATGAGGATTGGTCATTGGAACTCTGGACTCTGCAAATGTTTCTTCCTAGGATGTTGAGAGTATTTCTTTGAGTAAGAAACACCCTTCCCTGGATACTAATATCAAGCACAAAGTTTAGGAGCAGCACAAAATTAGTCTCATCTTCAAGTCTGATGTAGTCCAAAGGAATTATATTCTCAGATTCTTCCATGATCAACAGGAGCAGATGGTATGGAAAAACATAGACTAAGTATTTTGTGCTGAGAACTGGGCTGACTACTTTTTTTTTTCATGCTCTCATTTAATTATAAGAACAGATCTATTAGGTCTTTATCATCACTGCCATTATCATATGAAAGAACTAAAAGGATGGAGAACTTGGTTTCTTATCAAGGCATTCAGTCAGTAAAACCAAGCAGGAGAGAATATTTATATTCTCTGCTTCATAGAAATCTGTAAAGCAAAAATGATACCTTAAAAATCCTGTAAAAACTTTTCCGTGCTATACAAAGGTAAGGCTGTATGCCTCATGATGCCGATGACTGAGGAAAACATTCTTTAAAGAAAAAGCTAGATAGATTTTGTCTCACAAATTCCTGTGTCTTCTCATCTTCAGGTCTCCATCAAATTCTTGAATATGGATTTCTCTTCAAGGAAAAGATACCCTGCGGAGGTTTTTTCTTAAGAAACTCAAAATGAAATACAGATTTTTTTTAAATGAATGAGAATTTTTGTATTGCCAGGAGTTACTGATGCATTTCTCTACAATACTATCTCAAACACTTTTCCAAAACCGTTTCTCATTCTGATTTATACCAACCAGTCTGGCACATTGAACTTTATTATTTATAAATTTGAGACTAGCCATTCATCTCTCAGTCAGTTTTGTATCCTGTTAACAATAATATGCAATAGTTATTTCTGAAGAAAAGCCTACTTTTCTCAGAACATATTTTGAATCAACATTTTCTTTCTTTCTTTCTTTCTTTCTTTCTTTCTTTCTTTCTTTCTTTCTTTCTTTCTTTCTTGTACTGGGGATCCAACTCAAACCTTGCACTTGCCAGGCAGGCGCTTATACCGCTGAGCTAAATTCCCAGCCTTGAATCAACATTTTCAATATTCTATTACAAAAAATACATCAAACCTCTTACTGCTATGCTTCATGCAAATAGCATACAAGAAAGAATTACTTGAGAAAAGATCATAAATGCTTCCAAAACCCAAATCTCTATCCATAAAGGGGCCTCCATCATTGCAAATTTTGGTGGGAGCCACAGAGACAAAATTTTAAGTTGTAGTTCTGTCCCTTCATAAAATCTGAGAGTCTGGAAAGCAACAAACTGGGTTTCTAATACCTTTGCTATAAGTCACAAATAATGACATCCTGTAAGTTTGTTATGAAGATTAGAAAACGCCAGTCACTTGAAAATGCTCAAAAAATGCCAGGAAAAAAGATTTGATAGTCTATCACAAGTAGCCTACAGCTTAATTAGTTAGAAATGAAGACTCCTGGCCAGGTGTGGTGATGCCTGTCTGTAAGTCTCAGCTTCTTGCTGGAATCCGTGAGTTTATGATCAGCCATGACAACATAGCAGAACAGGACAAAACAAACAAAACAAATCAATAAGATTTGCTACAGTCATTTCAAGTCCAACACAACCCATAAATGATCCAGATATTTGTGATATCACATGTATTTTTAATGAGTGAGCTAATTTATAAAACACTTTGCAAACTACATACTAACACACAGGAAGATACAATGAGACAGGTGTAGAGAACACTGAAGGAGGGGTTGAGTGGAGATGACAAAAAGGGTGGCATAAGGAATAGATGTAGAGAATAATTACACTAGAAAGGAAGAACATGAGTGTGAGTCATTTAAGTGGTAATGAAAAGGAGCATGGGAAAAATTCACAAAATCTTAGTAACAGGATAGGTTACTAGCAGCAAGCCACTGTCAACACTCGCTGACAGGCTCATGAGATGTTAACAGACCACACTGAGGAGAACAGGGCATGCGCACTTGATACTACTATAGTCTGGATGTTTTACAGAACCGAAGCCTGATGTAAATTATAAACAAAAGCTTTTGAAAAACATGGTCAGTATAAGGAAGATTTGTTGTTTTCACAGCTGAACACCAAGACCATGTTACCTGGTTGAATAACGGGGAAAGGTGATCACTCACATAGCATTTGTGGCAAACTCTCTTGTACTGTCTACACAAGATAAGCTCACATGGTTCCTCTCAGTCATGACAGAGAATGGACAATGGTCTAACACACTAGAGCACTGCATCTGCAGGCTACCCACTCTGGAAGAGAGACTTAACCATTACTTCCATCAGTCCGTGAATGTACATAAATCAGAACAAAAATTTGTGCAACTCGGCAAGTGTAGCCTCAAGGCAAGTCACTACTAAGACTGCCTCCCAGAATGTATCCTCTGTAGAACCTCTTGAACTACTGAGGTTTTTCAGAAAGAGGAATTTAGAGGAGTCGGGTTCTTTGGATCATTCAGTGGGAAAGGCTTCACAAGCACTGTACCTACCTGACATAACTCTGCATGGTCTCTGCATGAGTTCTTAAAGGAAAAAAAGATACAGAAAAATGAAGCATATTTCTTACTTCTGTGATTTGTATGTTGATTAAAGGAGATACCATTTTCATAAGTTTTCTCACACCAACCAGCTCTATGAAATCTCAACCCAGCCATCCCACAATCTTTACACACACACACACACACACACACACACACACACACCACACACCACACATGGGAAGGGAGAGAAGTAAGGAGGGAAGAAAGGAGGGAGGGAGAGAGAGAGAATGAGTGAGAAATAATAGAGAGAGAGAGAGAGAGAGAGAGAGAGAGAGAGAGAGAGAGAGAGAGATTACCCAGTGTTCTCTCTTGTCCTAGACAACACAAGAAAAGGCAGGGGTTAATAGCCTTTCTTGCTCCTGGAACTTTCCAGCACCAGTATGAGAGTGGGTTGGAGGAGGCTGTGTAGTGAGTCTGACCAATACTGTTTCTGTAATATTAGCAGCACTTGAGAGCATGCTTGTATGCGCCTAAGGTGAAACTCCACAGGAATGAGAGCAGATTTAGTTATGCTACCTAATACTCATACACCACTAATGACTATTTAAAGCGTTCCTTGATGAGAAAGTGTATCCTGTACCTTGTAATATTACCTTGGTAGTAATCTGTCCTTTATAAAATACTTAATTATTCATTACTTGGGCTACTATTTTCTGTCTTATTTCATAGATCAACAACAACAACAACAACAACAACAACAAAAAGATCAAATTCAACAATCAGGGAAATCCTGGGCCAGGAAGTACCACCATAATGTGCAGAAAGAAAAGCAATTTCTGTTGTGGACAGAATCCATTTCTTTCCCTTTATAACCACAGCCTGTTAAAAGCCTGTCAGGAAATAAATAAAACACTTTTTGTTCATTTGCCCACATCCTTGTACTCACTTCAAAAGATTCCAGACTTCATATAAATGCAATCTAAGGTGAAGGCAAGAGGACGAGGTCTGGGAAGTGGGGATCTCACAGGAGCCAGGAAGGGACATGGGCTCCTCAGAACATGCATAATGAGAGACTGCCTCTACCACTTCCTTCTGAACTCCTGCGCTACTGAAGTCAGACTCAGCCGAAAGGTTCATGCCTCCTGTCAAATCCCATCATTCCTGCTAAAGAGAAGCTTTCATCTTACAAAATGAAGCAGAAAAAAAATACAGAGCACACCTGGTTGGTGTGGAGTACATATGGAAACCAAGATAATTCTTATTCCTAGCACCAAAGCAATTTCATATATATATATATATATATATATATATATATATATATATATATATATTTCTCTATGTATGCTTTTTCTATGTACTTTATTTTAAATTAATCCTCTCATATATTTATTTTCTATACACAATCCACCGAATGCCCATTTAAAAGCACTACCAAAACAGCATTCCGAAGCATATCCTAAATGACTTTGGCAGCAAATACCAGGGGTGGAGGAAGAGTCTGAATTTTATGGTAAAGCTATTTGCGGTATTGCTGCAATATGTATAGCCAGTTGTTCGACTAAGAGTTTCTAACTTATGAATAATTAATAAAACCAACAGACTCTAAGTTCTGTGAGTTCATATAGCAAGTTATCTTTTTCGCCATTGTATCTTGTGTCCAGCACAATGCCTGGTATTGAAAAGACGTGTTCGGTAAAAGTCTAGTGACCTGATTCATGAGCGAATTAATAAGATGATAGGAGAATTAATATTCAGAGGTAGTATGGTCATTGTTTGATGGTTTAGAAGATCCATGGAATAAGAAGACTACTTCGAATCCTTCTCTTATGAACACTGTGTTGAGTGATTGGTATCCAAATGTTCTGCAGGGCATATCTAACTATGGTTTCTTTAATTCTGACTCACAATTCTTTCTGGTTCTGTTGCCAAGCCTCCAACAGTGAGATGGGCCACTGCTAAAATATGGAGGAAAAGAGGGGTCAGAAAGAATATGTCCCTCCTGTCTTTGATATTGGCCTGTAAAATGCTGTGTTTCTGACATCATCAGCAAGATGTGGGAACATCTGTGACTGAAATTTCACTTTACAACAAAACCTTACTATACCTACTGAATGTTTGCTTTAATAGGCTTTCTTGGCTTGTCTAGGAAACAAAAATCACATGTTCTATTGGCATATGTACTAATAGGATATTTTAAAATATATTTTAAACAAAATCTGGTTATAGCCATGAGATTTCTTTCCTGTGAGTCCTTAACACAAAAAGAAGTACATTTGACAATCGGATCAGTATTGTTGACTCAAGCCATATATGAGTTTCTACCTAGAATATGGAAAATTCAGAGTGACTATAAGGAAAAAGGTACTCAGAGCCCAGCACAATCTAGTTCAGGGTCTCCCATTCAGTAAGTGCTCCAGGAGTAGAATTAAAACTTCTTATATCCATTAAGATCACTGCTATTAAAAATACCTACAAAATAATAAGTGTTGGCCAGTATGTGCTGAAATAAAATCCTTATGCATTCGAATGGGCATGTAAAATGGTGCTGCTGCTGTGGAAAAAGAATGGAAGTTCCTCAGTGAATTTATCACATGATCCGGAAATTCCACTTCTAGTATATACCCAAAGATATTGAAAGCAGGGACTTAAAAAAGGTTTAAGTCATCTTCCTAGCAGCATTATTCACAAAAGGTGTAAGCAAACCAAGGAGCCCTTCAGTAGGAAAACAAATATAGACTATACATACAGTGGAACAGTATCCATCCTCTCAAGGGAAGGAAATTTTGAAACGTGTTATATGAATGAATCTTGAAGACATTATGCTAAGTAAAATATGCCAGTCATGAAAAAAAAATATTGTGTGATCTCACTTATGAAAGATACTCAGAAAGTTAAATTCAAAGAAAGCAAGAAGATGGAGTTTTTTTTGTAGGGTAAAACAAAAACAGTTTCAGAGATTGGTTGCACAACAATGTGAATACACTTAATACTGACGATTGTATGCACAAAAATTGTTAAGATGATAAATTTTTTGTTATGTTATAAAGAACTGAAAAAAATCAGATGCTCCAAATTCAAAGACTCAATCAAAAAATGGGTATCTGAGATGAATACACACTTCTCAGATGAAGAAATACAAATGGCAATAAAATATATGAAAAAAATGTTCGGCATCACTGGTCATTCAAGAGATGCAAATTAAAACAGCACTGAGATTCTATCTCACCTGACAAGGAATGATTATCATCAATAAATCAACCAATAACAAGTGGTGGAAGTGCTATGGGGAAAAAGGAGCCCTTCTCCACTGTTGGTGGCAGTATAGACTGGCACAACGACTGGGAAATCTGTGAAGCTTCCTTTAAAAACTAGAATTAGAGGTCCCATTTGACCCAAATATTCTTCTGGGTATCTTCCCAGAAAAATTAAAAACATCATAACACAGAGACACATGTGCACCCATGTTTATAGCAACACAATTTGTAACAGCTAAATCTTGGAAACAATCCAAACGCACACCAACCAAGTTACGGAGAAAAGTGTGGTCTTTTTATACAATGGAAAACTACTCAGCCACAAAGAAGGATAAACTTAAGACCTCTATAGGTAAATGGATGCAACTTGGGACCACGCTCAGAACTGAAATAAATCAGACTCACATGTACAAACACATATTGTCTCCCTGGCATGAGAAACTAAAAGAATAAATAAGTTTTAAAATGTATAATAGACATTGTGAAATGGAAAGAAGTTGTTAAAAAGGAAAAAGGAAGAAGAATGGGTAAAAGTAGGATGGGTGAAAGTAGAAAGGAAAAAGTTTCTTCATGAATTAAAAAGGAAGGTTTGTCCTAATAATGAATGATGAAATTTTTATGCCCATATCTTATACCCTGAACAACTATTTTAAAGGTAACATGTAACGTATTAACTATTATTATTCTCTCATTATTTCATTATGAAATTTTGTTTTATCTTTTTTCTATAAAATAAAAAATAAATAAATAAATACATTTTATACTATGTATATTTGCCACAAATAAATAAGTAAACATTAAGGGTTACAAGTAACCAAACACCTACAATACCTAAATAGATATACATCAAATATCCATCAATGTTTAAATGTTAAATTATTTCATAAATACAATTTTTTGAATACAGTTTGTTTTAATTAGTATGAAAAATGGCTCACAGTTCTTACAAAATGAATAAGAATTTCCCATCTAGTCACACTACTGAGTGATTAGACAAGGTTTAAAATGATAATGTTTCTTGATCACGAGTCTAATGAAACTGTGTCTTGGTTACTCTGTATCTATAAAGTCCTAGCAGGAACAGTAAATAAATGACAGGATAGTCTCTCTGTTCAGTATAACTACTGCAAAAACAAGACAGGACCAAGGAAGTAGAGAAGGAAAACGTTTATCTTCTTTTGCAACAATTCATGTGTCAGAAGCTGAATTCTTGCTATACTGCCTTCAGCTAAAAAGACAAAACTCTATGCCTTTTGGGGAGTAAAAATATTTTAGACTCCTATCATAAGGTTGGTAAAGCAGTTGGCATGCTGAGAGTTTAGCAGAAATTGACTTGGTCTCCTCATCTCTGTGATTGTGAAAGTACTGTAGACATAAAAGGGAAAAAAAAAACTTTCTGAAAAGATAATATAGGAAAAAGCAGGAAATTGAGTGACAAATGTCTTATCTGCGGAGCTTCCTTTTTTATGGCTGTTTATATTAATGCACTGTTTAGACCAGTAGAAATATGTGACTACATTCCTCATTGCTCCCGAGTACTTCCCAAATCACTTTTACCTGAATGTCCCTGTTTTGCAGTCCTGCACACACTTAAGGCCTGTCCTGAAGAAACCTAATAGAAAGCCCCATTTCTGGAATGTGCAGGATCCTGTGAGCAACCACACACTTTCTTGTGGCTCCTATTTAGAGAACAGAGGTATTCAATTTCAGCCTAAAAGGATATGAGGTCATCCAAGTCAGGTTTTCAATGCCAAAAGGCTATCATAAGTGCTTTAAATGGGTTTTATTGCTTTGTTCCAAGGGCAGGTAAATTTACATTTGGCTTGATAATAAAATTGTTTCAAAGGTTCTTGCATTTGAATTAACATTATAGCAACCTACCATAAACTCTTCAGGCTAATAGCATGTCCAGTTTTGTATTGAATTGAGAATACATGCGGAGGTCAAATTGTGCCTGTGTTTGAGTCGTCCATAAAGTAGTAGAAACAGGTTTGTACCTACTCTTTCCTGATTTCTAATCCGCTTTATCTTACAAACAATTTAGTACATCTTAGGCTGTGTGTCAAAATCTTAGCTCATCTGACCACATATACTTAGATAAAGGGTTATTGACAAAAGATGAGGAAAAGTAAATGATATAATATAGAAACAAAACATCAAAAATCTGATACATATTTCACCTTTTCATTTTGTTTCTCTGCATCAGCAAAATATGCCCAGCATACAATAAATAGAAAACAAACTTTTGCTTTCTGATGCTCTTGCATCTCTGTCAAACTAGATTATTGCACAGCAAAGAGGACTGGACTATGAATCAGCACACATTAGCATTTGAATATTTTTTCTTAAACTTTTGTCATTTGGTAAGTTGTTTTTAGCATTTGACAGAAGTAGTGATAACTAATTAAAATATAACTTTGGTTTTAGAAGACACTGTAGTTTTGAGGCTCTGGTCAGTTTTTATTATATAGCTTCTCAGATGCTTCCTAACTCTTCTGTAATTTGGCTTCCACTTCTTTAATTCTTTTTTCCTTCATTCTACCCCAGTGCCTTCCAAATGCCCTAGGACACTCTGTGAACCTTGCCATCTCTGAAGCTCTACTTTTGCCAAGCACAACTTTCCTCCCATATATGCCCATCTGAAGTCAGAAGGTCGAGTTCAAATCTTTTGCCAGACTTCTTATTTTTAACTTATTTGTTTGCTATCATTTGGATGCTGAATGTTCCCCAAGAGAGCATGTGTTAAAGGCTTCCTTCCCAGGTTGGCATTATTGGCAGTTAGTAGAAACTTTAGGGGATGGCATTTTGTGGGTGGCCCCAGGTCACAGAAGGCATACTCTCTCTCTCTCTCTTTTTTTAATTTTAAAAAGCAAAACAGAAATGGAGGCATCCTCTTAAAGGAGACTGACATTCAGTCTTTTCCTTTTTTTCTCTTTGCTTTCTGGCTGATGTTGAAAACAGTTTTGCTCCATGATGTGTTCCTGCATGATCTGCTGCCCTTGCTGGAGAACTAAAGAAATGGGGTCACCTGATTATGGAGTACAACCTTCAGAACTGTGAGTCAAAAATAAACCTTTTGTCTTTGTGTGTTAATTGTCTTGGCTATTTTATCATAGTGCCAGATAGGTTACTAAAACTCTCTTTCCCTCAGAATCCTACCGTATGTTGCTAGACACTGATTATACCACTTACGAATAAGCACCCTGGAACAAAATAATTATGTGTGTGTCCAACTTTACCTGCTAAGTATCTATATCATATGTAGAGCTTGAATCATGAAACATAGCAAAATATTTACAGCAGTGGTACTAATTTCACCAAAAGAAAATAGTGAAAAAAAAATATATAGAAATAAAGTTTGCTCCAACTTTAAACTCTAGTAGAAATTTAATGTAGATTATTTGGGCCAAAAAGGAGTATCGAGGCTTCATTTGTATTAGTTTAAAGTAACAGACTGGTATTCCATGTACTTGTTATTGGTGCAAGATGGATTTTCTGCACTTAAGCATCCTTATATGACAAACGGTGCTTGATATAGAAGTAGACAGCAGCCTCACAATATGAATAGCCTCAATTAGGCCTCAGTTATACATGTCATATGTCTGAGAAGAAGGCATGCTATTTATGTGGAAAGAAAGAATCAAAATTCATTCAAGAAGAAAAGCTTACTCAAGTAAAGCAAATACAATATATTCACTTTGCTGAGCAAGTGAGCAAGTTTAGGCTTAAGTGAGCAGCATGATTAAATTCAATGGAGGAAAAACTTGTGCCTAGATAGTATGTGTGTAAACACAGTCAGGATTTGAAATCTATAAGCTGGAATTTCCTACATTTCTTCATACCTGAAGAAACTCATCATATAAAGACAAAGTAAGTATTTGCAAGTCTAGACATATACCCAGTGACAAAACTTTCAAAGGAGAAGGGCCATCACAGATGCACCTGGTATAGACTCCCACTTGCTTACCAGTATTCGTTTTCTTCATTCCTAGTCATGGGACATCATAGTCCCCTAACTAGAAACAACGAACATTCTCAGCCTCCTTGATAGCTGAATATAGCTAGTTCATGCCAACAGAATGCAAATTTTTAAGTAGTTTGCATGTAAAATTTGAGCTGTTCATTCTGGAGTTCCTTTTCTTTTCCATAAGATATGACCATAGATGCATCTGTTAACCAACATCAACCATGAAGATAAAGATAATATCAAAGGAGTTAATGGGCATCACAAGATTAAAAACATCCTGGTTCTTGGTTGATTGCATACTAGAGAGTCATCCTCAACCTGGAGATCACCCTAGACTTGTTACACTAAAGAGAAACAAACTACCTTCATTATGTCCCTGAACTTTGTAATGACAGCTACATTTTGAGTATCTTTGTAATAACAGCTAAATTTTTGACCCGAATTATACTTCCTAACTAGGTCCTTAATAGAAATCTTCTCCAAAGCTATGGGAAAGTGACTCTATTTCACCTTCTATCTAAATTCAGCATGAAGATTGGATACCCATATTTTGTAGGAAATGTGCCATATACCATTTATTCTTCTGTGAACCTATGACTACCTTCACTACACTCAAACCCCTCTGACTGATGTCTAAAATAGGAATGGCTGATTTCTTTCTCATTCTATCTGACAATACCATGACTCACTGAATGCTCTGTAATAAGTCTCTTAACCTTATTCATCTGTGACATAATAAATACCCATTTTCCAATGTGGTGTGTTTTGTTAATTAATGTCAGTAGAGCAGAGAGTGTTCCAAAGAAGGACTGTTATCGTAATCCTCCTTTACTCCAAATGCATAAGCAGCATTAGAACTAATCACTCAGGAAGTAAAATCAGTAGGAAGTTGTCAAGGGGGTCTGCCTGTAATTAATCAATGAGGTCATGGCCAGTAACAATAGTACATTGTGTTACATGTGTAACTGGAGTTAATGGATATGCCACACTTTCAAGTTACTGGAAAAAGAAAACATTTCATCTCTTCCCGGGGAACAGAATATTATTGCAAAAACCAAATAAAAAATGTGAGCCATGCCAAAATGACATAAAAATGGCCATCAGCAGAAACATCATTGTTTGTACAACAGACTTAAGGTGAATGATGGAAAAAAGATGCCGCCATTGAAAGTATGCAAATACTCCAATTCATGGACCTATCTGGAGACTTCAGAACTGGGAGATCCCTAGACCGTCTGGTCATCTACTCGAGGGTGAAGCAACGTGGGTGGCTGACTGTCTGAAGACCTTTTAATTCTTAGGAGACTCAGAAGTGGTGCTCCATTTTGAGCAAATGAAGGATTATTAGTCCCATCCAACTGATTTCAATTCCACTGCTAAGAGAAAGAACACACAAATTTCCTCTTTCTTGAGGTTTGGCTTTTGATAAAATTGAAAAGGATTTAAAGAAGAAAGAAGAGAGGTTTGGTCACTAGTTTTAGGTCTTAAAAATAACGGCTAAAAATTGGCAAGGGCCAAGTATTTCTCAATGGAAGGAGCATCACTCTCCCTGTTGGTCCTTGCTCCAGGATACTCCTCGGGAGTTATAGCCTACAGTCTCTTCTATGAAGCCTCCCTAAAGATAGGAAGTTTTATGTTGTCAGCTATAATGATGTGGCCATGAGGTAGAAACTTAAGGTTTTATTTTGGTAAGTTAAATATTCTACCTTCAGAATTTTCCATATTAATTTTGTAACTTGAACAACTATTTCTAAGAGGACAATATGTAATTTATTAACTAGTGATTTCTTATTGTTTATCTTTTTTTTATTATCTCTACCCTTTACATGTTTTTGTTTCTCTTTAAATAAAAAAAAGATTATGGTCTCAAAACATAATTTAAATAGTTAAAATAAGCAATGCATTTTAGGCTTTGTGATTGCAAGTAATTTAATGTTTATCAAAAGCCTAGAAAAAATGTGAAATTGTTTTACTTGCAAGTATCCTTGTAGTACTTCATTTATAATGGAGAAAGTAAAAACGATCACAGTACCTTTCAAACAATAGTAAAAACTTTCAAACAGCCTGAACTTAGCTATGGAGATAACAGAAAAGGTGGTACATAAAAATCCACTGTAAAGAAATTATGCCACTATACAGTTTAAGATGATTAAATATACTGCTTCTTGCAAATCCTGGTCTCTGTCCTGAAGATCTTAAATAAAATTTACTGAATTCATCTGAATTTAAGAGGATTTTAGAAGTATGCCCAATTTAACATAAACAGTCTTGAGAAAATATCATACTGGTGTTTACCCATCTCTGGAGGAAAGTGAAGAAAAGAAGAAAAAATTAGCTGTAAGTACATTCTTACGGCTGCAAATCCAGACAAACATATACTAATAGGAAATACTTCATGTGGGTTTGTACATTTCATTTCTGCCATGCTTCTCACATTTGAAATTATTCCAAGGCAAGGAAAGTACATTTCCCTTAATTACCTGAGGCCTATGTTGTAAAACCCTCTCTAGTTAGTATCATTCAGAAACATGATCTTACAAAAGCAATTCAGGGAACTAGGTAGCTGAAATGCAGCCCATTTCTTAAAAGCATGTTATTGTAGTGAATCAGAGTATGTTCTGAAAAGAAATAGCATAAAAATACTGCCAATATTTAGGCTCATTATTCACAATCAACATAGAGTTTTTAAATCCACTATTAGTAGGGTTTAATAATCCCCAGTTCTGGAAACTGGTCAAATCCCAAATTTTAAATTTACCAGCAAAAAGAATAAGAGAGTAACACAACAATTATCATGAACATTCTTATTACTTCTTTCTTTCAGCTTTTATTTATTTTCAAACTTTAAAGAAAGCTGCAAGAAGTGTAGAATGAACTCATATAGCTTTCACTCAGAGACTCCTGGTAAAAGAAACTAATCAGGGTTCACATGTGGAACTGAATGGGTACAATTTGTGAGTCTGTACTCAGAAAGATGGTCTTTAGCCCTTCTTGGTCCTCATGGTCTTTCCTTGCTGAGTACTGCCTACTAAGCTGTATTCAAGCTCTTTGGTACAAAGATGCTACATCTCCAAAGTCTTCTTATGGGTACTAAATGCCTTTTAATATAAATACACGTGTACATACACTTTGTGTTTATATTTCTTCCTATAACTAAATACATGCCTTGAAAACATAGTAATACCTCTATTTTCCATCCAATATACATAACAGGATTCTTCCTAGCCCTCCCTTTGTTCTATTTGTAACACCCTTCATCTCTGAAAAAAGTAGTGTCTGGTTTTCATTATCCACAAACTTGTTTGCACAATACTCAGCGGGTCGACCAATCTCATTTCTAACCTGACCAGCCACTTTGCTTCTCTGTACCATTCTCCCGCCAGTTCTGATCTCAGTGGGACCTTCTGGTTAGGCACAAGCTCTGGATTCAAACTTTCTGTGTTTGAATCTTGAAACTGCTATATATTATCTGTGAAAATCTAGCCAATTTACTTCACCTTGCTATGACTGTTTCTCATGTTACAGGACTGCTAAACGGACTAATATGTTCACAAAGGTAAATATAGGATAGCACTTGATACTTTTTAGGAACAATTGAATCTTAACTTTTATTTCTTATTCATAGGCATTTGCAATTTCTGTCCTTAAAGTAGTACTGTAAGAGATGATGATACTGAAATAGAATAGGTACCCTCCTCTGACACGAGACACGGATGCTCAGGCTTTAATCAATGACCTTTTACCCACTAACAGGGGAACACTGTTTTCTCCTATCCTCCCTTGTTAACAATGCATTGAACACACCCTCCCTTTACCCCCTACTTGTATCATTGCAAGGACCAGGTGTACTATAACAGCAAGGTGTCACCATGATTTTTCCAGGGCGGAAAACAGTCACTGATCCGTAAGTTACACTAAAACATAAAGAATAAGTCAAAAAATGCCATCCTCAAGGCCAGTGAAAAGTTACCAGCCCAGGCACATCACAGTAGGGGATTAAAAATTATTCCCTTCTTTTTCTGAGTGGGATGTCTTTCAAATCTGTGTCCCCTTCAGTAACTGTTCTCAAGCTGATGTCCTTTCCTTAATTTCTTTCTTCTCTATTAAAGCTTTTGCTTACAGATTCTGTCATTGCTCCAGTTTTAATTTCTATTATTACTAAGCAAGTCCCCATGTGCATCCTGTATCGGCAAAAGGAGTGCAATAAGGCATTTTGCCTTAGATAACCAAGAGAGAGAGAGCATGTCCATGAGGCCAAGTGTAGAAAGACAGTGAAAAATTAAATTTATAGTCACTCATATTTAAAACACTGAAAATGAAACTCATCACATTCAGCTGTAGGTCTTTCTTCTTCCCTTAATCTTTCATTTCCGTAGAATATCCACATTATAACAACAGAATTTGGGTTATCTTGGATACCAAGGACTTACAAATATTAATTACTTTCCCCATAACTTCATTGTCACCAACTGCCATTATCACTAAATCTTTTCTTTTCTCACTGGATGTAACAAAAGGTATGTTTAAGCAGTTAGAATAATTTAAATGAAAGTTTCTCCATCAATACAAAGGAATATCTTTTTAAATTACAAATCTCTACCTAAAATAATCTAAGCACATTCCACAGGCTATTCAAAATACAGCTCAAGGCAAAGTATTTCCCTCCAGCTGAGAGGGTGACTTAGTTTTCTAATCAGTCTTCTTTTTTTTTTTTTTCATTTTTTCAGCTTCTGAAAATGTTCTTTTGCAGGTTTAGAAAATGAAGTATTCCCCAAAGAAGAGTACTGAATTTATAAATAGTTACTATACAGACCTCTGCAAGTAACAGAGACTATCAAAGAATTAAAATATATGCATTCCTGCTACCTTTATACTATTGTATCATTTAATTAGTAACATGTTGAGGACTCCTGTTTCAACCTCTATTTTATATTCTTGGACATAATTGTCTCATAAAGAGATAGACACTACTATCTTAAAAAAAGAAAAATAAAACCTCTTAATGTATTTACTTACTTTGTAGGAATATTCTTAGCTATATGTCATTACAAAGCTTTCTGTACCTTAAAAACTACTTCAATAAACTCAATGAATCACAGCAAAGTTTTTAAAAATGATAAAAATATAGAGAATGAGTCTTTTCAAGATTCAAGGATCTACACTACTATCACCAGTGCTGCACACAAAATAAAGTCATCGTGCTCTGGGAGGAAGTTGGTGAAGCTGTGGTTAAGTGGCTGGTAGGCTGAATGGCACATCAGATCTGAGTCATCATGCAAAATAAGCACAATGATAGTAGCTATTAATTATGGAGATTCGAAATTAACCAAGTCATAATATTCCCTTTAACATTTGCAGAAATAAAGTTAACTGTATTTTAACACAATTTTTTAGAGAAAGAAAAAGAGAAACAAAATATTTACAAAACTTGCCTGAAATTCCCAAGAGAGATAGTTTAGGATCTAGAATTCAACTCTAAAACTCCATCTAAAGACAATCCTCACTTTGCTACAAGTACTTGCACTTTTCTTTCGGTACCAATAAGAACTTCAAAGTGCCAAATTTACCTGTCTCAATTCGAACACTTCTCTGGTTTTTAATACAGTTTGAAACCATGTTCTGTAGGTAAGTAGAGTCAGGTAGCCCCATTTCTAAAATTCTAAAAGAAAAACACATCAACAGGTGCTAGGCAGTCTGGGAATAATTCAAAGTTTAGATAAATTACTTTAAACAGAGAATTGGCTCTACCATCCACAACAGTGAAAATGAAGTGTGGCCTGAGGCCCACCGGAAGTGATTCTTTTTAAATCTTTACAGAAGGTACTGAGTAAAGTGAGAATCTTTCCAGATCACAGGTCATCAACGGTTGTTAGCCAAGAGGGTCAGAGGAGGGAGAAAGGCTCAGAATGGAAAGCAAGATGACAAAAAGACATGGACACTCTGCAGATTTAAAAAGGTTCCCACAGTGAAGTGTCATATGAAGGTTGTTTTAGGTTGTTCCTATGAGCCAATATGTTAATATGTTAGAGCTCTGTTTTCCTCATTAACTCTGGCTCCTATAGAACACTCCAGTGCAAATATTTCCATTTAATCTATGCCTTCATTAAACAAGAGAGGGGAAGACAAAGGAAAGTGAAAGCTCTCTTATAGAACTCCATAGATCTGTTCTTTATCATTAGGGAAATGAATATGTCTATTCAAGGGAAATATTCCAAGTTCTTCCTTTAATGTAAAAGGTCTATGTAATGCTAGTTAGGCCCATGGAAGGCAAATGTATTTTCTTTTAGACAAGGGAGGCTAAATTTAATTTAATTTAATGTAATTCCAAGAGATTGGTAGTTTTTTGGAAGAAAATTATGCACAGTGCTAATGTGATTTCACTATAGTAATAGTCTAAAAAGAAAATCTGTATTTATGGGAATGTATATTAAATAAAATGTGAAACTAGTAAGAGTATTTAAAAGGTGCTTTATCATGAACAATGTAGCTAAATTTTGGACTTACATTTTGCTTTTATGCTCAACAGAGTTCCACACTTAGATTGAAGTATTCATAGTTTTGGTTTTGTAAGTATTGAGTAGGTATTTTATGTTAGTGATAGACAGTCTACAGATGATTCACAGGTTATGTGATTAATTCTATTACAAACAGAGTTTGGATTATACTAAAGCAAGTCATGTCACAGTGTCTTAGTCATTTTCTTGTTGCTCTGAGACAATTTTCAACACCCACAACATTTAAAGGAAGAGAAGTTTATTTTAGCTCATGGATTATAGAAGATTCACTCCATAGTTGACTGGTTCCAAGAAAGGAAGATGCCTGATAAAGGAAAGTTTCTCACATCCTGGTGGTTAGGAAGCAAAGAGAAAAAGGAGGAGTGAGCTATACCCATCCAGTCATTCTCTCATTCTTCCCTCTGTCAAGACCTTGCCTTACAGCACACTCAGGTGCTGAGCTCAATAGGGGATGGATCTAATGCTGAATATAGTGCCCCTAAGATCTGATCACCTTCCAAAAGCCAGCCATGTGTGCATAAGAGTTTTGAGGGTCATTTTTAATCTAAACCACAACACATGGTATGTATGAGCTTATTATTTCAACTTTACAAAGCTGTAGTAGTCACTTTCCCATCACTGGGATAAAATATCCAAAACCTGAAAATTAAAGGATAAAAGGTTTATTTTAGTTCATACTTTCTGAGGGTTCGGTTCATGCTTATTCCAAGACAAAAAGGTCCTTGAGGAAGGACCCCATGGAAGAATGCTACTGATTGCATGGCAGCCAGAAAGAAGAAAGCCAGAGAAAAGAAGAACCAGAGGAAAAATATACCCTTCTAGGTCCTGCTGCCAGTGGGCCACCACTTCAACCAGGACCCACCTCCTGACAGCACACGGATCCACTGATGGATACAGGGCTCTCACAATGGAATCACCTTCCAAAACCACCACCTCTAAATAGATGAGATCTTGGGGCAGCATTTATTTCTAAACCATATGTAAGCTAAGAAATTGTGCTTAGAAAATATATGTCTTTATAGACCAGCAGATTTCATCAGAAGTGTAACTCTGGGCAAATTACTGAATACTTCTAAGCTTCAATTTCCTCATTTATGAAACATTGCATGTAATATATACCTACCTTTTAGAAATGCTGTATATACTATTGCTATAATTACCAAAGTAAAATATAGGATGTTAAGTGTTATGGTTTGGGTTTAGATGCCTTCCCACCCTACCAAAGCCTCATGCAGTCATAGGTAGGGCTTTTCAGAGGTGCCTGAATCTAGAATGTGTGATGCTGGGATTATGGGTGGATGATTTCTAAATTAGTGCATTGATTGGTTTGGTGCCACTCTAATCCTGGTTGCATGGGTACCATAAAAGGGACTAAAAGAGGCTTGTCTTTTCCCTTGTTGCTTTGCTACCTTCTGCTCACTATGAACTATTTTTCCTCTGTGATGCCTATCTGCAAAGCCACTCTGCCTTGGAACCAGCCAAGACCTCTACAAACTGTGAGCTAAATAAATCTTTCTTCCCTTAACTTATAGATTTTGAGCATTTTGTTTCAGCCATAAGAAAAGTTACTAAAATAGGTAAATTTGAAATTAGGTACACAATAATGAGTTTTTAGATTTTGCTGACTGAATTTATGGCCTTCACCCTGAGCTACATCCCCAGACTCTCTTTTATTACTTAGTTAGAGCCAAGATTTGTCTAATTCATTATCTTGCCCAAGTTAGGCTCAAACTTGTGTTCTTCCTATCTCAACATCCCAAGAGGCTGTTATTGGAATGCACCACTACACCTGGCTTAGAGCTTTAATTCTTAAGATATTACAGGTTTTATTATTTCTAATATTTTGTTAGTCAATTTATTGTGCAGATCAAATTCAATAATTCACATAAAGCATCTAATATGGTGACATATGTCTACATATGTATTTTTGTGTATACACATATATGTTCATATGTACATATTTTATGAGAAAGATACTACGACATATAAAAAACTAATGGTGTCACCTTTCCTTTAGAAAACTTAAAAACTGTTTAGATAAAATACTTTTTTGTTGTTGTTGTTGTTTGTTTTTTTTACACCAGGGATCGAATTCAAGACCATGCGCTTTCAAGGGAAATGCTTATGCCGCTGAGCTAAATCCCCAGCCAGAAATACCCATTTTTGAAATGATTAGAGGATAGCAACTCAGTCAATTCCAAAACCACTGGCACTGTGTGGGTAAGAATTGAGAAAATCAGGAGATCTCTTACATAAAAATATTATTTAGAAAGTAAAAGGCAGATTGTAAATTGGGACCTGAAGCAATTATTATCTAAAAAATAACTCGGGTGAGAAAGAGGGAGAGGGATTCTAGATGTAGAACCAACTCATTGTAAGCAAAACCCTAAAGGGAGAATGAGAGGCTGTCTGTGTTCTTCGGCAGTCAACAAAAGGTCTCACATTGAGAAGGGCCAGCTTGTCAGCCTGTCTAGACAAGGTAAGGGTAGATTAGAGAAGGTTTTGGATTTTCCTTTGAAAAGCTGACTTGCTGTTGTATTGGGGCCATAATTTCTCTCTCTGGCTAGTACAGCCTTGCATCCCTAGTAAGATCTGGAGTGTGCTAAATGGCCAGAGGTGAAGGCCAGACTTGTATTCCATCTGTAACTAATACAAGAGAAGCAGAGCCAAAAACCAGTTCTTGGGCAGAACTAAAATGAAAACCAAAGCCAAGCACACTCCAGCTTGGGCAATGACATGATGGAATTAGTTGGAGAGGCCAAGTTCAAGTATGTGGAAACAAATCAGAAGCTAGGAACCCCAAAGCAAACATGGGGATGTGGAATGGAATAAAGAATGCAATGGCTTAAAAGATTATTTGAGCTCCTAAGTGGCAGCTCTAGGGTTTTAATAGAGTTCTCAAAGGTTGGCAGGAGAGGATAAAAAGGTAAAGGAAGCCAAGAAGACTCAGATGAAGTAGGTAGGACAAAAATTCAGACACATATCACCAATAGAAGCCCAGAGTACAGTGAGAAAAAGGGTGGTAGTGGCTAGAAATACTCAGTTCAAAGGCATGAAACAGAACTCTAGGAAAAGAGGAGGCAACAGGTGAGACAAACTCAAGAGCTACGCAGTTAGTACACATTACATGAACAACAACCGAGCTTTGAAGAGAAGATAGGAGGAGCACTATATCAGCACCTACAAAATGTGCCTCCTCAAAAGGAGAAAGATTATGGATAAGAAAAGGAATTATGGTATAGGCTGAATTCTGATCAGTGCCTAAAAGAAGGCATGAATATGGTGCCTGGGGTGAGCCTAAGGCAGTAATCTGTCTTACCAAAGTGGGGGTGAGGACGGGAATGGCGAAAGGTTTTTTGAGTTGAAGCTTAAAAGTTTAGTAGGATTTTGACAGGCATGGATAGTGATGGGGAAGAATATTTCAAACATTGGAGAGATTAAAAAGTTCACGGTAGTGTCACTGGACAAAATGGGACATTGGATATCACATCGTGGCCAGGATATAATGAAGCATGGGAGGAGAAATGCTCTGACTCGAGTATTTTGTTTTGTTTTGTTCACTTGGTACTGGAAATCGAACTCAGAACTTTGTGTTTGCCAGATGCTGTGCCACTGAGCTACATCCCCAGCCCAAGGAGAGATGCTCTGACGTTAGCTGGAAGAACAAAATTAGAGTTAAATGGAAAGTAAGAACTTCAGTAGGAAATGAGTTATTATTCAACTTGTTATTGTTTTTTTTAAACAAACAACTAGCTTTTAAATTATTTGCCATGCTAATCTAACAACAGCAACAACAACAAAAAACCAGGAAGAAAACTACAACCCAAACTGTTTACATGACTTAATCAATTCTAGCACCTGTTGGACATATAATACACACCAGATAACTGTGTTTAAGAAATACTTAAGTCTATGCCAAATTATTTTTCCTCTATAATTAATATTTAAAGCATGTTAATTATCTTGAAGTACTTAGAGATTGTATAATCATTGGATTTTTAAAACAAAATTTTCATATTGTTAAGGAAGATATCAAATCATTTTTGCCGTTTGGAGTACAAAGGTGTTTTATAAGGTACTATGGTGTGGTTAATTCTATATTATTCAATATTTTGTCAAAATAAGTATTGATTATGGGGAGATTTTTCTGATACCAATGCTAAGATAAGCAGAATTCTTTAGCTATGAAAGATAGTAACTTTTTTTTTAATAGAACACAGGGCTTTACTTAAAACGCCCAGTAGCATTTGATTGAGGTACTGAAATAGCTCTTCTGGTGATAGACTTCACATAGTGAAATGCTGTGTCCCCAAATTTAATTATCTTAGGACACAACCACAATATATGATAGAATGTATCCTTTTATCCACAGCCCCCAGCAATTTGCTGAGATGGAAAGGTGGCCCATTATTGAAGATATCTCTAGAAAAAAAGAGATTTCATAAATTCAATCAATAGTACATTCCCATAGTTTACCATCTCAGAAGCATCAGGGTGTCCCTTGGGCACTGCTTATAATCTTCTGGTCATAATTTCAACCCAGTTCTTTTCATCTGTCCTCCAGTTTCCATCTGCCACTCCTATTTCTCTATTGTTCTGCCTTACTTTTTACTTTATTTAATTCTTCCAATTTTTCTTTAATGGATTCTGCTTCCTAACTTTTGAATTGTTTTTATTGATCCATTTCTGGTCCTTTCCAAATATTTCATTTGCTATAGGATCCTGGCATAAAGGTTTAATAAGGACAGACCACCCATCTTTAATATTGCAAATTTTACCCATAGATTAATCTGAATTTCAGTTTATAACACAATAAATAGAACTATAGATACTCATTTTGGTTTTAATAAAGAACTGTCACAGTGAATCACAGACTCAGAAATGCCCTTATATGGTAATATCATTCCAGTCACTAAGCTAACTATTTTTATTTTCAGCAGTTTTTCATTCCTTTCAGCTTCTATGTCAAAGCCACATGGTTAATTACCTTACCAGCCTTCCTTTTTATGATATATTAGATGATTAAGGTGAAAAATGTTACTTTGCCATGTACTTTTCTGTTAAAGGACATAAAACTTCTCTCATAAGTGATCTAATGTATCCTTAAAATACTCATCCCTGAGAGATGGGAGGTTTTATTACCCCTTATTTTATAAACAGAAAGAGAGAGGCCCAGGAAGATTACATGATTAAGGTGTGACAGAATGGCAAACATGGGCTGGAACTGGGATGATTTTCCAAGCTCAGCGCTGCCTGATTCAGCTGGAGGAAATGCTGGTGTAATAACTTTCTTAAAATTGCAGTCCATCATCAGAACGGGAAATCTTTTCTGTGGAAATGTGTTGCAGGCCGCGTGGCCCAGTGGAGGCTGCATGCTGGAATGCAGTCGCAAGGCACAAACCGTCACATTTTACCTGTGTGACTTTGAATAGATCACTCAAGCTTTCTGGGTTTTTGTTTGTTAGTGATCATGAGAACAGTCAGCACTCCATATCTCAGGCAGTACACAAGACGGCTTCCAAACCGGGTACAGGAGTAGTCACGATATATGGGCAAACCACCCTCAAATCCTCCATTTTGTTTGATACTAGGAATGGATCCCAGAGCCTTTGCACTGAGATTTGGTTTTTTATTTTTACTTTTTAATCTTGACAGAGGATCTTGCTAAGTCACCCATCTGCAGAGGCTGCGCTTGAACTCACAAACTTTTCTTGCTTCAGCCTGGGTATTGGGATTACAGGGCTATACCATCAGACCTCACTACAAATAGCTGAATTTTTAATGCCTTGTGTAAGCATTTAAAATTATTTAGGACACTCACATGCAGTTAATAAAGAGAAGCAAGTAATCTTGTGACTACTAGTCATCATTGGTGAAATAATCCTGCAAATACTACTAGTCAGTGTTCATTAAAATACAAAAATTTTGTGTTACTCCTTAACATTTAAAATTTAAAATATTGTTTTTTGGTAACTATTTCAGCATTTATTTTAGTCAGTAACTTATTAATTTGCATGCCATTTTCCAATATAATACTTAAAAAGGATTTATATTACTACTATGAAAAGTGACATCACACTACACATAATAAGGAGGCATCAAAAGTATTTGTTGATTTACTTCTTATTTCTAATATAACTTGTATGGGACTTATTTTTCATTTTGCACATTCTCCATTTCAGTGTTCTCTTTGTTTTTCTTTCCTTCTTCTTTTTTCTCCCTCTAGCTCCCTCCTTGCACTGTCTCTCCTTCCCTTTTCTCAAGGCATTATTTAAGGAAATAGAATAATCAAAAATTCAGGGGGTAGAGATATAGTTCAGTAGCATAAGAACTTGCTTGGCAAGCACAAGGTTGTGAGCTCGATTCCTGGAACCCAAATAAGAAAAAAAATTGCATATCACAACAGATAGAGAGTGCAGATCACAAACAGATCTACTTTTTTGCAATTGCCCAGGTATTTGCCAACACTTTGATACTCCATGAATTTCTTTGTGAGCCTTAAGCATCTTATGGGCAGGAATATCATTGCCAAGGTCTTAATTTTTTTCACCCTAAAGTAGCTTTCCTTTGTTGAGGAAATTAAGTTCAGTGTAATGAATACATTGCCTTTCTTCTTTGAGGTTATGGAAAATGAAATATAAGTTAAAAGGAAAGTTTTTTCTTTCCTTAATGAAACATATTCTATTTCCATGGGTAGGGAAGGGGGAGGAGTGCTCTCTATTTTTTTTAAATCTCTTTCCTGAACTTGACAAAGCCTCAATTTATGGGAACCCTTGCCTCCAATCTACTGCAGACTTCCAGAAGAGGTATTCCTCAGAGTTCACAAACTTCATGTACTTTGCCCAAATCTGCAGTGTGTAGCATTTGATTACACAGACTAAAATTTGAATTAATGACCCAATGGTAGAAAAGTGTTTCAAAGCTATTCTTAATGAAATAAAAGGTGCATATACATTTTGCTTGAGAATTAACACCTGATGTATAGTATGGAAATATGAACACTCCTCTTGGGCTAAAGATTTATAAATTTACTGGTGATACAATCCATCTGTTTGTAAGAATGGCCCAAAGACCTCACTACAAGGTGCTATTTAATGACACAAACCAGGTCATATTAAGGTTGAAACCAACAAAAAATAAAAAAGGAAGAAGCTTCCAGGAAAGAAAGAGAGAAAGAAATAGAAATTGAAACCAAACCAAGTAACTAAATATTGCCCAGGAATTAACTTAAAGGAGACCCATAAACACCAGAGGACACACATGCAGCTCCATGGCCATCCAGGAACCAAAGAGGCGATTGGTCTGGCTTCAGTTTCACCCTTTAAGTATGTGCAGTCCTTCTATTAGAGACCATTTTCATAATTTGCATGATGCAGAATCCAGTCTCAAGACTAAACAACTTTGCAGAGGTAATACTTGGGATCAGCACACATCTTAAAACTTCCAATTTATAATTCTTTACATGACAGCTAATTATTAGACCAAATTAATTAGTATGCAAACCTCAAACTAAGTATACATATTTGAATACAACCTAAAAAACAAATCTTTAGTGCTGCTTAAGATATCCTTCTTTTACTGCAAGCTTCAGTTTTTCATTCCTAGTCTCAAAAAAACTGAAAACAGCTGAAGCTGAAGAAAAGTTGCTTTCTGCCTACTAATTTATTTAGACTGAAAAAAAAAATAAAAAAGGAAGAAGTTCCCAGAAAAGAGAGAAAGAAATGGAAATTCATATTGCATGTATGTATCCAGGTCATTTATTATTGCAGGTGTGGAATCATTGTATGCTCTCATACTGAATTATAATGACAAATCTGTGAAGTAACTACTATCAGCTCAGTTAACAGATAGGAAAACTGAGACTTAAAAAAGGATGAATAGTGCTCACATTGTCAAAGGCAGAGCTCTTCGACCACCACCATCACTCACAAAACAATTATTTCATGAGGTGTTTATGAAGGACTGACATATTTTACACTTTCTTAAATTGAAAATGAGAGATATATGTTATTAAATGATGCTTCACTGTGAATTTGATTCATTTTGGAACAACTAATTATGACACAGACCACATATTATTATTATTGCTATTATTTCTAGAGCATCATGTAAATCAATTCATGACATTTTCTGAGAAGTAGAAAGAAAAAGAAGAAAACACACTCTGTGTAAGGGAGTGAGGAAGCCAAAGGCATAGGGTACCTTTAGTCTATGTGCTAGACCCTGCGTTAGCTCAAGTGATCCCTACCTCACTTGCACTTAGTTTTACTTGTCACCCCTCCAAACACATAAAGTAGCTGAAAGATAGACGTGAAATTCAAAAAAAGGAAAAATAATAAGAAATTTGGGGTAAAGTAGAAGTAATGATAGTATGGTTTTTAAAAAGCAAACCACAGCGAATAATAATAATATTCTGTGTGGTTGGGATCTTTCCTTTTGACATCATCAGACTGGAATGTGAGTACAGATTAACACCTCTTAACTGCTATTCTTTACCTGTGGTGGAATCTTGAAATAATAAGAAAAAAGATGGAAGTTTTGCTTTCTTTATTTGCAAAATAGAGATGATCATGAAGTCATCATTTCCCCCAGTACAAGATTGCTAGGAGGCACAAATCCAGTAATATGTATTGAATAGTTAGCTCAGTGCCTGAAATGCAACAACACTCCACAAATATTAGCCATCCATACTAGAAACAATACACAACACATGGCACAATGAAATGTGCCAAAGATGTGGTACATTTACTAAAAGCTCACCATGATTTGGCTCAACCTCAAGCCCATTAAAGTAAGAGGAAAAACGATCTGCTTCATGATTTACAGGTTATATTAGAAGAGAACAAATCAACCGTTGAGGAGATATATAGCTGCTTGCTTCCCCTTATGGAGACTGGTGAACGACGTTTCCTTTGGGGAGTATTATTATTCCCCCATTCCTCAATAAAGAAACGGAAGCCCTGAAAAGTTAACCTCAGGCTAGGAGGCACCTTTCTGTCCCTGAGCCTGCTGCTAGGCATTTGAACTAAGACACTGAGATTTGGATGAAAGAGTATTGCACCTCTGTCACCTCTGGCATGCAAATTCCATTGGTGCAAAACGAAGAGTTTGGGGTGGAGTTTTTATTTCCTGAGGCTCTGTTCTTGCAGCATTATCTCAACCATTTGTGATTTAAATTTGGCCAGCACACATCGATACAGGTATATGGCACTGCACCCTGACAACCAGTCTCACCCACTGCAATGCTATTTTCAGTGAACAAGGAAACATAAATCAAATTTTTTTCCTCACTTAAAGCCCTTGGGATGTTTTGATGCATGTCAGTCTTGTGAAAATAAGTGTTTGCTCTTTTATTAAACCTGCCTTAGGAAGAACATGCCAATTAAACACAGCAGCTGACTGCAAAAACTTTATTATAGGCAATTTCAGGGTCCTTTATTAGTTTTTTTAATTGACTGGTACATTAGTTTCACAGAACTGACCACATATTGAGTGTCTTAAGACAAGAGAAATGTATTCTCTGAGTTCCAAAGGCCAGAAATCCAAAATCAAGGTGTGAACAAGGTTGGTAGGCAGTCTCTGAGAAGGACCTGGCCTCACCTCTTTCACAGCATGGGTAGTTGCTAGCAAGCCTTGGAATTCTTTGGTGTTAGGCTGTATAACTCCAATCTCTGCCTGTATTTTCATGTGGTCTGTGTGTCTCTGTGTATCTCTTTTTTTGTCTCTAAGAAAAACACTCATCATTGGATGAAGAGGCTGCGTTAGATTCAGATGATCCAAAGTATCATCTTGAGATTCTTCAATTAATTACATCCTCAGAGACCCTATTTCCACATAAATTGACATTCTCAGGAAATGGAACTTAAAAGTGAGCTTTAGCTTTTTGGAGCCACTATTCAAACTACTACAACCAGTAATGTCTGGGTAGGTTTTGCTAATGTCCAACAACACAGAAGCCAAAGGGATGTGTCTAGGAGGTTGGAGGGTCCTGCTGGGTTGGAGTATGACCTTTGTGAGATGCTTCCTTTATTCTCCGTAAACTAGCTATGCCCTGGAGAGCCAGTAGGAAGGGAAGAGGTGGCCTATCTTCAGGTTCCTCTTGCAGCACATTTACAAAAGCCTTTAAGACCTGAGATAATAATTTTGTTGATGTCTCCTTACTAATCTATGGGTTCACAAGAAACACACACCCTTGTTTAATATTTGTACCTTTAGCACCTGGATAGTTTCTAGAATACAGTAATTTACTAAGTTAAAATATCTGAAGGAAAAGGAAAATTGTAAAATTTAAAGAAAGTGGAACGTAAGGCAGAAGATGAAATGGATTCAATGTTTTAGAATTCATAAGTGTTGACTAAAGCAAACCACGACATTTCGCAGTTTCAAATACCAGAATATTTTTAATAACAGTCTCCTTTTTCTTTTTCACTTAAATTCCAGGTACCAGCTTCACATAGTACCAGGCTGCTTTAGTTCTGTTAACAAGATACTACATGTTTTGTAGTTAACTCATTGGGAAATCAAATGCTTGCATTGTAAGTACTGCAAATTCAATGTATAGCATAGATGAAAGATTCAGTTGTCATGGTAACAAAACAGGCTGAACAAGAGCAATGCACTCATTCAGCAATTAGATTTTTCAATTACTAGTTAACTAGTTAAGAACACCTCAGTGCAAACCATTATTTTAATAGTTTCAGTCCTGTAAGATTTTTTAATTCTAAAGCCTTTCCCAACATATTAGTGGTTATAATGATGCACTACCACATGCTGTTTTTCATTTAACTGTATCATTAAGGTTGTATTATTGACAGCATTTTTACACCATGGTCAGATATTAATAACCTGGTCTAGTAGCACAGAGCAGCACTGTTAATAATATTTCTTGACTAACATATAGGAGAGAAAATACTGAATGATCTGTACTGCTTACTCCCATTTCATTTTCATTTTCAGATGCTCATGGTTAACATTTCACCCTGACTAGGTTCAGGGTGAAACTCACTTCTGAGTCTATCAGCTCTTGAGCATAAAATTTGCCCAGAAAACTTCTTCACAGAATGACACTGTACCTCATATGAACAGTATCTTTTAAATCATTTACTCCCAATGAGATCACCCAATTTAAACTGTGCACACATGCCATTTAGGAACACAATATTTCACCATTAAATACTCTGGGTTGTGGGCCCCATAAGGGTAGAATGTATGTATCTTTCATATTCACACAAATTTCCAGTGCCAAGTGCACATGGAATATAGCTAATGCTATGTGCATGAACAAGAACAAAAGTGAGAGAAAAAACAAAAGAAATATTGAGAAAATGAAAAAAAAGGATATCAAAATTGGAAGGTAAAACAAGTGCAAAGCTAAATTTAGATAAAGAAAGAAAACTAAGAACCCAAGAAAGAGGACTATATATTAATGAGATGCAGTGAGAGCAGCAAAGATACTGAAAAAAATGAGAGTGGTTATGCTAGTCTTATGAGACTTAGGCAGTAGACATTTGAATTTACAATGGGATCACATATTCTAATTTTAGGTTAAAGGTGACACTTCATAGAGTTTATCATAAGCTATTAAAAAACTTCAAAGAGAAGTGAGGAGGTAAGAGTGTGTAAAAGGGCAACCTTCAAGTGAGGGCTGATGTACTGATAATACTCAACAACCTTTACTAAACATATAATAGAAGACAGGCCTTTCATTCTCAGAACAACCTGCTGGGGGAGAGATAATGCTATGCATATTCACAACGAATGAGGGAAGAAATGGATGAATGAACAAGTTTCTATACTCTGACACTGACGTTATATTTTGCTCATATTATAGTTTCATTAGCTATTAAACAATGAGCCACTGGTTCTGAGTGGTCAAGTCAGGGCACAAATAGATGGAAACTATGCCTCTTTAAATCAGAAGCATTAAAATGTCATGCAGCCAAAGCTGTGCTTATCGTTCACCAAAGCTACGTATGTCATTTATTAAATTATCTGCACAATGGTGGGTGTCAAAATTGCACCTATGCATTTCCTTCAAAACAGTCTGATGGGCAAGAGGAATACTAGAGGCATAGATAAAATGAGACTGGCCAAGGGTGGTTGGCTGTTGAAGCTAGAAGGTGGAAATATGGAGGTAGGAGGCTCTTTACATTCTCTTTCCTTCTGAACATATTTACAAATTTTCATAACCAAAACTGTATGAAAATTTCCAAAGGAAATAGCACTAATGATGACACAACACTGTGCTTAGGTTCGGTCTCAGACAACCCCTCATTGGACATCTGCCGAAGAATTCACATGTATCAAACCCGACTTGTTCAAAAAAACAAGGATAATCAAGGTGCAGGGTGGTTTGTGAGCCCTCACAGTCTGAAGGAGAGATACAAAGTGGCATGTATTATTACTACATGGCAAAGGCTGGGAAGCACCAGAGAATAGAAGGGAGTATAAGGCAAAGGAATAAATTTCACGTAAGAGAGTTGTGGATTTGCACACCAGCTAACTGTTGCACACTCACCTTGCCCTCACTAACAGCTATCACTCAGTTTTACTACATGGTGCCAAAGCAACTGACCACAGTTTTCAACTAAAATTGTGGACTCCAAAGACCTTGCTGTCAAACACATTAAAGGCATATGTACAGTCAGACAGAAGAAAGTAATAACATATCACAGGATGACAAGGTCTGTAGTGAGATGAAGCTCTCAAAATCATAGCACTAGACTGCTGAAATCACTTTTGCAACTACTTACTGTGGTAAGTCACAAAGAGTAAAAAGGCTGGCAATTCCTACTGCGTACACCAGACTTCTAATGAAAGCTAAGAAAAGTACACAAAACGGTACAATTAAAAAGAAAAAAAAAAAGACTTTAACAGAGCACATAGGTGCCCACTAAATTTCTCATGAATACACCAGAATGTATAGAAAAGTTAATCATTTCTATTTGGGAAAACAGCAACAATAACAACAGCAGCAGCAACAAAAGTACATCAGCAGCAGTGTATCTGTTAAATTTCCTACCAGTACAGTAAAAATATCTACCAAACTCATCAGTTTCACTTGGAAAAATGGGGCAGCAATGATTATGGTGATCCATTATCTATTTTATTTTTCCTCCTGTGGCTGACATTCCCTCCTTCTATCCACTTTATCATGGTTATACAAAACAAGGGTCTGCTATGTCATTTGTACTTTGACTGAGACTGTGTATACTTATGGCGCAATTACATAGACTTTGCATTTTAACAATAGTCACCAGAATTTGTTGAATGTTTTAAGAATTTTCATACATTATCTAATTACTGCTTCCTCGTAACAATGCTATGACATAGGCAAGTTTATCATTTTCATGTTATGGAAAATAAAACTGAGGCACAAAGAAATAATATATAGTAGGCAGATATTATTCCAAGACTAACTGGTACGCACTTTTAGCCACCAGGCCATACTGCAGTGATCAGAAACTTTTACTTTACTTGTAAACCTAGGTCTTGGAAATTTGTATCATGAACTTCGTTCAGTTCTGTGAAAGCTGATGTGGTACCCAGAAGAGGAGTAGCTTTCACCCTTTACAAACCAAGCTATATCTGGAATGTTCCCAAAAGTAAAACTGCTTTTCATGAGGACGCAGTGGTATTTTTAGTTCACAGTCCAGTAAGGAAAAGCAAAAAAGTACAGGTAATTAAAATACAGTGACCTGACTGCTGACAGGCATCCACTGGAAGATGTTGCTGGAGGTCAGAGCACAGTGTGAGCACCTGTCTGGAAATGTCCAGGATGACTCAGACAGAGAGGTGATGTTTCAGCAGAGATTTCAAGGACGAGTTGGGAACTGTCAGGTGAATAGGGTGAGAATGACATTCTGGACATGTGCACATAAAGAAGATGACTTAATGAGACCAGGAAAGCGGTTGGAGGCCAGAGTGAAGTTCATTCACACCACACCAAGGAGTATGCATTTTGCCCTGTGAGAATGAAGAAACACTCAAGGGTTAGAAGGGCTAAATTGCAACTCGTCTAATCACAATGTTTTAAAGTTTGCCTGAGGTTCTTCTGTTGCAGTTTTGTGTATTTGGCCAAAAAATACACAATCTGTACTTTTCAATTTTAGCATTAATTCCAATGAACACTCCCATACACAAATGATTTTTTCTTTCTATAACGCATGTGCATTATATAACAATGTGCTTAATAGTTTACTTCCTCCATGTCTAATGGTATTTTAAGGATACTGTGAATATTGCACCTGGTAGGTCACCATCTAACTCACAGATGAAAAGAAGGTATCAATTTTAATATATGTATTAAATAGCAAAGTTTGTTTTTTCTGATCTTGGCAGTGCTTAAAACACAGGCATTTATAAATTGAAAAGTATATTTTAATACCTCCATCCTGCTGATCTGCTGCTAACAGGTTGATTTCTATAAAGACAGAGACCATACTGATTTATTCCTTGCTGTATTCTCAGTGCCAAGATAGTGCTAAGTGACCTAATAAGCATTCCAATAGATATTTTTGGATTGTTTGAATGGATGAATTTTAAATAGAGTTTCACAGAAGGTTAGGTTGAGGAAAATTCAATTTCAAGCATCTCTTAAATATCTGTTAAAATTAGTAATTTTTTCCTATGCCTAACCTTGTTCATTGTTTTGTTTTAAAGACTACTAAGGTATTTTCATTAATGCAATAATAATTGGTGTAGAAACACTACTATATTTGGAAGACCCTTTATTTTTTGAAGTTGGTTGATATAAACATAGTAATCAAATAATTACAAAATATTGGAAGGGGAGGTCTATAAAATGTGCTTATAGGAATACATAATCAAAAGATTGGGACAGTACTATGTTAGAAAATTACTGTAGTTACTTACCTTATCTCTTACATATTTGCTGCTGCTTTGATAGTCTATATTATGTGCAGGTAATTCTTTTTCTATTCAGAGAATTACATACCTACCCAGGGGCCAATTAGAAAATGTTTTTGAGCAGTTAAATCAAAAGAGATGACATTGAACTGAGAGAGCAGAATTTATGGGTAGAAGATAGCAGAGAAACGGCATGCCAGGAACTTCATTCTCCACCAAAGTCTGAATTGATTCAAAAAGCCAAAATTGATTATAACAATTTCCTCAATTCATACTCAAAATAGCAGTGTTATTTTGAATATGAATTGAAGAAATTTTAGGTTAGTATTATGATCAGTCTGAGTAGGCTAAGGAGTATCTTGATAGCTAGTAAATGTTATTTCTGCTTTTTGGAAAACATCAACATGTGAAGCAGTCAGATGAGTAAAGATGTGTGTATATATATATATATATATATATATATATATATTTCAACACTTCAGACTACCTTAACTGCATAGATTTTAGTAGAAATGTTATGATTATTAAACAAATAAATAATTGACTTTTCTTTGTACACTTTCTTTCAAAGAGCTCTTAGAAAATTATTAATATATAAAGTAGAGAAAAGTGTTATAATGGAACCATTCTGGATAGATGCACACATACAGAGTAGATCTGGAAGACTGTCAACACTAAAAGAAGAGAGCTACGAAAGTGTCAACCACATCGTATACTCCAGGGCACTGTAGTGACAAAAACATCTCAGAATTTTGGAGAATTTTCCTTGCAAGTGCCTCAGATAAGCTATTAAGTAACTGAAAGATAAATTTTCTTCCCAGCAGGTAAATACTGCTTAACCAGCCTTAAATCACCTTTTAAGTAGTCTGTCAAAAAAGTTAATAATAAAAGAGGGTAGCTCATTGGCAGTCTTTCTTCATGTTTCTAAGAGCTTCTCTTGGAAAGTTTAAAGTGTGAACAGTTTTGCATTAACACGTCAGTATTTTTAGAAGTATTTTTGTAAGGCCACTCTGTGAGGTCAGTGAAGTAATAGGAAAGAAATAATGTATAATGTCAGATAAATAACAGGAATTTAAATACATAATTCAGTCACAAACTAACTAATAAAACACAGCACAGCCCCAACCAGCCATCTTCCACGACTGACAATGAACAAAAATGATGTTTGATGGGCAGAATGAGGTCTATAGAAAGCCCAAGGCTAAGATTGGATAAAAGAAGTTTCTATGATTATGCACAGCATAAGCAGAATCTTTTGCAATAAATTCCAGTATTCTAAACCTGGGCAGTATGACTATAAAAAAGAAAAGAACCACTTTAGAACAATAAATGTTAAGTAGCAAAATAAAAAGGTAAAGTTTATGACCTTGGATTCAGCAATGGATTCTCAGATATCACACTGAAGGGAGACACATAAAACATAAAATAAAGAAAGAAAAATAAATTATGCTTGGTCACAATTAAAAATCTATTGTTTTTGAAAGAAAACCACTAAGAAAGAGCAAAATAACTTAAATCTTTGTAAATCATGTATCTGATAAAGTGTTTGTATTTAGAATACATAAAACCCTTTCAACTCAATAAAATGATAAACAATCCAAATTAAAACTGGAGAAAGGATGCGAATAGACAAATGGCCCAAGAACCAACAAGAAAACATTCAACATTAGTAGCCATTAATCAGTGTAAATCAAAACCTCAATGAGATACCACCTGCTCAGTCTGCTAACTAAAAACCAAATGTCTATATTAAGCTTTGGGTATGCTGTGGAAAGATTGAAACTCATACTGTTAATGGGAATATAAAGTGGTACAGCCAATTTGGAAAGCAGTAGGGTAGCTTTTCAAAAAGTTAATATTCAAACAGAGTAACATCGTGACCTAAGAATTCTGCTCCCAGATATGCATACAGAAACACACACAGATATGTACTGTAGCATTTTTATAATAGATCAATGTGAAAACACCTACATAACCATCAACTGATAAATGAGGAAACAAATGTTGATTCATATAAAAATAAACTATTTCATACAAATAAACCATGAAAATATACAGATTGACAGAAACAAGTCACGAAAAAGTGCATATTATATCATTTATCCATAATGTGAACTGTCCAGTATAACCAAAATACAAAGAAAACAAGCAGCTTAGTTGTTGCTGGGGGCTCAGGGCATTAAGAGGCTGAACGTAATAGCTAAAAGGGACAAGATTTTTTTTCAGGCTGTAAGCCCTCTAAAACTTATTGTGGTGATGACAGTAGTCTGAATACATCAAAAATCATTAAGTGTTACACTTAAAAATCCCTTCCCCTTCAAAAAAACAAAAACCTAAGAACAGCAAACTCTGTTCTCAGGAGCTGGGATGGTGTATGAATATACACATGGAGAAACAGAAATGAAAGCCACATTCTACCTAGTAAGATTTTCTAAAAAGTAATAGGAGTTGAACCCAGGGAACATTGAGTTACATCTCTAGTCCTTTTTATTCTATTTTACATGTTTTGAGACAAGATCTTGCTAAATTACCCAGGCTGGCATTGATTTTTTTTTAAACTAGGAAATGAACTTTGTACTTCATCCTTTCCAGGCGGCCCTTGAATTTGTTATACTCTGTTCTTAGCCTCCCGTATTGTTGGCAGGGGTCACGGTGCCCAAGTCCTAGTGAGATTTTGAGACTGACACATATAGCTATGAATTCCACTTATACTTAACTGACCGGGGGAAGCACATAATCTTTCTAAGTCTCTGTTTATAACTATTGCAAAAAGAGAGTCTAAATTGTATGAAACTTAAAGAACTACAAGATCCAAGTACCATCTGTTCAGCTTCTATTGAAAACTTAGAACTACTGGGTATCAGCAGGTCACACTGTTCTGTAGGTTACGATTTGGATAAATACTATGTCACTAAAAGGCTCAAAGGTAGGAAGCTTGTGGAAGGTGATTAGATCATGGTAGTGCTAACTTCACTGATGGGTTAATTCAATGACGAGCTCATAGCTGAATGTGCTGTTAGACAGTGGGGGCTGGTTTGAGGAATTAGGTCACTGGGGGCAGCATAACCTGGAAAGGTGTGGCCTTGTCTGTGGCCCTTTTCTTCCTTCAGGTTCTCTTCCTGTTCTCTGTTTGCCAGATCTATGAGGTGAGCAGACTTCGCTCTGCCAAGCCCTCCCACCGTAAAGCTTCCGAAAGAGTGAGCCAGTGTACCCCTTCCCTCCTGTAAGCTGCGTATATGAGGTATCTCAGAAGAAAAGTCAGACTAATATACCTGGCAACCACGAGCAAGTGCTCACTGGGAGAGCTTCTTTTGGGGAACAAGTGCCTGCCAGTCAGCTGCAACTCGGGTTATCCACTGGAGACCGCTGAGCTTGCTATTGCTAGTCTTGGAACAGAAATTAAGATCTCAGGGTTGGAACACATGACTCTTGAAATGTAAATGCAGATTGAATTGAAACAACTGAGTTTCAGTTTCCCCCTGTACTGGCAAACAACAGTACAGACCTTACTGGTTGTGGTGAAGATTAAATGAGAAATAATTGAGCAAAACATCTACCATACAATAACGTTCAGAAGGATTTTTTTAAGTCACTTGCAGAGGCCAGAAAATTATTCTGGCTCAGTGTTACTATGTATCCAAGACTATTCATTGATATCAATACCTGCTAAGATCTTTCTTCGCCCATATTAAATGGGGCTTGGAGGTGCATGAAGGTGAAGGAATGGACCTCTGAAAGGTTTCCAAAACTTAGCTCTTTGTCACAGAGAAGCTCTGCTTTCTAGCCTGGTGAAAAGCAGCTATTTGGAAAGGATCCTGAAAAATACATCTTTAGGGTAATCAAAAGTATAAAAACACCACACAAACAATTTTGTCCCTGTATTATTAATTACCTTTCGGGACAGAAATAAAACAAAACAAATTACCCCTGCTGAGTAGTATGATAACCAGAGACGACACCAGATGAGCTAAGTCTGTTTCATGCCAGAGACAAACAGGGCTTTGCTCGGTGCCAGAGATAAATTGGACAGGCTCATCTTCTACTAGAAATAACCCTCCGAATACAAAACAGGGTTTAAGTGCTCAGCAGCTTAAACACACACACATGCCCAACCACTCGCACACAAGAATCTATTACATATTGCACTCACACTTTGGCTTCTGAGAGACCATTTGAAAGGTAATTTAATGCTGGTTAGGCAAGAGCTTATCTTCAGAAAAGGAAAATTCCCTCTTACCTAAACAAACATTTTCCAGAGTTATTAAAATAAATTCCTATCAGTGGTCTGTAATTATGCTCATTGGAATAAGCACCCTGACAAGCAAGTGCTTCTGAGAGGACAGAAAATAACCTCTCTCCTTGAGATCACAGTCCTATGCACATGCACCAAACATACTCCTTTCCTAGAGAATGAGGCACTTTAGGAGATGATTCATATCTCTAAGCATTTCTCACAAACTGGGGACTGGTAGGAAATGCCTGAATATGATGGCAGGAGACATCTCACCCAGCCAAATAAAAGAGGCTACTCTAAAATGAGGCCCATAAATTCATACCAAGAGCCTTGAGGCCTATGAAGTGTTCACATTTTGTCAAACGTAATCCAAGTAAATCTTCACCCCCAATAGTCACCCTCAGGAAAGGTAGAGGAGCTCTTTCATTTTACTTATTAAATTTAAAATATTTCTAAGTCCCTAGTATATCAGAGGCAAAGGTTTCACGATATTTTAAGGCATTGTAAGATCCTATTTTCCTCCTTTCTAAAGCAGGGCATCCTTACCAACCACAAGCTTTATCACCCTGTCTCCTGCTCAGAAATTTAGAGGTTCTCTGTATGTGACAAGAGGAGAGAGCTGCAACTGTACCCACACTATGGATGGGTTTGGGTGACACACAGCATCTGACACCAGAGCAAATCAAGATAATGGAGCAGTCTGATTTTAACAAGAACAGTGCTGAGGAGATTGGGGAGATGGGTTAGATGGGAGAAAATTCTGGATGAAAATTCTAGCGTGACTTAGAGCAGTAATGGCACAAAGATACTAAGTGGATCCACTGCATCAAAAGCTTTAGTCAGTGTGAGCGCCCTGGTAGCTCCTTGGGAATGAATTCAGTACAATTCCTTTGAGCCTATACTATTTTACAGTTCATCAGCTGAGGCATAATGGGGACATAGGTGGAAAAGATTTCATGGAGGCCAAAGGATCTCTCTTTCTTGCTGCTTCCTATAATGTGGTGGTAGTTAAGTAATGTGAAGGGGGAACCAACTTAAGGGGTGGCTAAGGAATTCATAGAAGATGTCAATATCCTCAATAAAGTTTCATCAAATTTTGCAAAAAGTAAAGAGAGAAGAGGAGAGGCACTGGAAAGTGGAAAATTTTCAAATAGAAATGAAAGACAGCAAAAGGAAGATTTAAACTATGAAAACTGATTTCCTACAATTAGTAACTCATTACAAGGTTGAAAATGAGAAGTAAACAGAGGTGGATTTAGCAAATATTAATTGAATCCTACTCTGCATCAAGGGCACAGACATATGATATTGCATGAGGAACTCAGGCCAGAGCTCAAAGAAGTTACTTTTTTGGGTATGAGGTGTGCTGTAACTGGAAGAATCACTAGGAATTTGCAAGAAATGATCTGTAAATGGAACGGATTAGCAATTCTGTGATTCTTTTTCCTTTTCTCTAGTAGGTTTTGAAAGACTAAAAACAGCAGTTACTACCAAAGAGTGTAGTGACCTAGAGTTTTGACTTAATAAATTGTGTGCATAAACTCGGTGTGTTTATGAAATGATTGGCTTGTTCCTTGTCTTATCCCAGCACCCTGGAGAGCACCAGAAGCAGACTAGGACTCCAAGAATTATATTTTAGGATTAGAAGATATATGTGTGAATTAGTTAATAAATTATCATGGCTTTTTTAATGAGCAGAGAGGCCTGTGACCAGGAAAAGTAAAACAAAGGACTGTGAGAACTCAATTTCAGGGTAGAAAGTGATGAAAATATGCTAGTTTTTTTATGGCAATAAGGTGAAGAGTAGAGAAAATGCTTTATATTGAAATGGTAAACTTTTTGCAATCTCTCATGGAGGCACTGTGTGTTCTGAGATAATGGTGAGGGTTAGGTAAGGAAGACAGTAGTAAACTAGGAACAGAACACATGACATGCAAGAAAACGTGGGAGACATAGATAACAGCTAAAGACTGGAGATGATTTAGGGCATGAGACTAGATATAAATTACCTTTCTTTTCTGTGTTATGTAGAGTAAGAGAATAACCTCTACTTTTGGTGATTTCCAGAAACATGCAGTCTTCCACAGTGAGTGAAGCTGCTATTACTAAGTTCATGGCAACAACAATAATCATAGCCAACATCTGTTAAGCATTTATTATATCTCTATCACTGAGTTCACACTAGGCAAGCAAGCACTTGCAATCTTCATGCTATTTTCAGTACTACTACGATTGGTGTATAAAAAAAAAAGTAGACTGAGGCTTTGAAGGTTCATGTTTAATTTGCCTGATCACAAGTCAACAGTATGATAATCATGGTACAAGTACTTTCTTAGCTGATAAGCTACAGAAAAGAGTGACAAATTTTAGGTTTTTGGGATTGAGTGTGCATTCTTAGCTGATAAGCTATAGAAAATGGTGATGAATTTTAGGCTTTTGGGACTGAGTGTGCTAATTTATGAGTGTTTATGTATCTTTCGTTAAAAATATGAAACAACAGAAACTTTTCACACTGAATCCATAAATACTGCCGATTCTGCCAGGGACTGAAGGAGCTGTGCACTGGCCCAGGTTTGATGAGAAAGAGTAGCTTCCAGGATTAGTCAACACAGACCACTGCTTTCCTTTTCTATTCAGACACAAGCCACAAAGGGGTAGCGATAAGAGGACAGCCTGTTTCCTCAGCTCAGGGCTGGGAGTTAGCAGAAAAGGAGCTGACCAGAAGGTGGCCTAGACATGCTTGGATGAGCAAACCAATACAAGCCTTAAAGAAAACCAGACTTGGTGCAGGAGTTAACGGTATACAAACTGTTATCCCAGAGGCCCTGGGCTTGATAAAAAAGGAAAACATTTTTGAATACTCACAGAAATTTCTAGTTAAAACTAATTTTATGGCATGGAGTTCAAGCTATTTCCAATGTAAAGTTGCATAAGATTATTCCTAACCATAATCAAAGGAAACATTTTCCCATTTTGTACTCAGCTACTTAAATTGCTAATGCTGCAGTAAAATACTTAAAATACTGCTGAGTAACAATTGCAGGATCTCAGAATCATCTCAAGTCATCTTGTATTCTGGGAAAAGAAAATGTGTGTGAATTCATAGTTATCTCTGCAAATTTTCAATTGAAGGCAAGAAATATTTCCAAATATCATAAAGAATCATCAAAAGGAGGGATTTTTTTGATCTGTGTACATATGTGATCTTACTGGTTTTATCATAACCTTAATACTGGCAATCATTTCTCTACAATAGCACATATTCTTTTTTAATATACTAGAGAATTAGCAGAGTGAGCTAAATGAATAGAAGGTATTTATAATCCTCTTGTCCTCCACCCCATCTTCTTCCTAACTTATGAGCTTCTTTGCAGTAGATGCAGCTGAATGAGAGACTTTGGAGACATTTCATCCTTTTTCCAATGACAGAAGAGCTGCATGTGTTAGGAGAAAGACGGACAGAAACATACCAGGCATACACCCATGGCGTGTGGTTCTTTATGAGAACAGGAGACCTCTCTGCCCTGTAACAGCATGCAGGGACAATGAGACAACAGACACACTGACATATGAGAGGGCATAAGATACTCTTAGGACTTTTCTGTTACATTTAGAGGAAGAGGGATCAAAGATTGGGATGAAAGTTAGACTGCAGTTGCCACAATCATTTCTTTCACCTACCAAGTCGTGAATACTTTCTTCTCCTCTACGTAGGGTTTTGAAACAGACATTTAATGGTGGCACCTTTTCCATTTACTTTCTTTCTGAAACAAATCCTATTCCACCCTGGCTCCCACAATTAAAAAAAAAATAGTAAATTTGAGAATTTACGTCCTTAATTTTCTCTTTAATGATGCCCAGGGAGAAGGTTTGGTCCCAATGAGGCAAAAGGCTGTTCTTCCATTGTTTCTCATATAACCTTTTATTTTCATGTGTAAAAGCAACCTTCCCACATCCCACAGCTGAACAGATGTTTGGTAACCTACACAGCCTGACATTGGAATGTTCCGGAGTCAATTCCTTCTTTCTGGAAGAAACTGACTCCCCACTCTAAATTCTTTAAAGTCAGGATTTGTGCCTTATTCATCTTTGTACCTCATAGAACTCTCAGAACTAAATAGGAACCTCACAAACATTTGTGATATACCTTACACCAGTCTTATTCCAAAGAGCAAGGGTGGAGAACATCCAATATACAGGTAAGATCTACTCTTGAATTGAAGAATAAAGAGGTGATTCTTGGAGTTGCAAAAATACAACTAGAATGCTAATTGTTAACAGTACTTTTACAAAACATCATAAGGTGGTGACATTTCACTTTGAAAATCCAGACATTTTCTTTAGGAGTGGGAAGAAACTGAAGTATTCTTGTTTTCATTGCTGCCTCTTTCAGTCTTTACCTTTCTTCATTTCTCCCATGTTTCCATTTTTTTCTTTTCTTTTCTCAGTATATTTTAACTAAGATATTATTATAGTGTCAGGACTATGTGTGGTGCTGTTAAAAAAAAGCAACTACTGCAAAAAAATAACAACAAATCCTTTAAGATTATGAATTTTGCTCAAAATTATTGTATAAAAAACATGCCATGAACTTGAATCTAGAACCCACTAATCTAAAACCAAAACACATTTTTTTCATATAATTTTGCTTGCTATCTTCTGCAAAATGGGGAACAAAGTATGTAAATATGAGATTTATTTTTTACTTTATTTTTCAAAACAGACAATAGTATATAATATATTCAAATCTTTAAAATTAGCTGTATGTACTAATGTGACTTTCATGTAACTTGCAGAGTGAGATATTCTAATCTAAATAATTTAAAATTTAATTAATTCAAGTTGTAGTTATAAACTAAAATTTTATATTAAAAAGGAATATTTGTATTAAAGAATATTGCTTGGGATGTAGCACAATGTTTGAGCATTTTCCTATCATGAGCAACATCCTAACTGTAATCCCTAGCACTGAAAAAAATATATAAAAAGAAATAGAGACCATTTCCATAAGTGGTTTGCCTATGATTTCCTCTTTTTTTCCTATGATTTTCTATGTAATTCAATAACAGCTTGATGCTGAGAAGGCTGAAATTTTCATTTGAATTCTTACATTTATACTTTTACATCACTGCCTGCAACCCCAGGGTATGGACAATTTGTAATGTTAGCAATTTTTTAGATGCTGAATATTAAAATCTACTTTTGAAATGCAATGGTTACTTCTAATTACATGCACAATTGCTGATCCATCTGCCTACTACATAGATGTCTGTGGTTATACATGCTTGAAGAATTATTTAAAATTAAATAACATCATAACAGTCAAATTAATTTCTTTGAGCATACCAAAGGCAAGAAGCCTGTTCAAAGATAAAATATTATTTGCCCTGAAAAACATAAAGACAGGCTTCGCTTACACTTCACTGGATTTGTCATTTTTTACTTGACAGAGCTTAAAAGAATACCTTGAAATTTGAACAAGAAATAGCTGAGAAGTATTACCGAATAGGAACACATCTTCGCTGGGTAAGTAATTTAAAATTTTAGCCTAAAGATGTTTCACTGTCTGTACCTGGGATCAAACTCATGATCTTGTGCCTGCCAGGCAAGTGCTTATGCCACCAAGCTAAATCTGCAGCTCAGATGTTTCACTGTCAAAAAAACAAGCCCATTGTGTGTCTCCTACAATATGATTAACTGTAGCATTTTCAGTAAGAAATGGTTTTCTTGAAAGTTCAAAGGTACACAAAACTGTAAAAGAAGATCAATTCCTGACTTGTCTTCTGTTTTTGCAATTGTAGCACTATAAATTATGAAAGGTTGTAAATCAGAGTCTGTGTAGTGTGTGTTTTCCTGTATCTCACACACAAGTAAAGGAAAAGTGTGCATTTAGAGAATACACACGCACGCACACATGAGAGGAAAAAATCACGTAGGCCCAAGTTGCAATCAGATGGCAGGCAGGGCAAAATTAGGTCAATGTTTTAAATGTAACTGAGATAAATAAGTCACACTAGTTTTCCTTCAGTATAGCAATTTAGTCCTAAATTTGTACCTGGTATTTTCACTACAAGTTCTTTCACAAGATAACCTAGAGATGGGACCCATCTGTAAGTAAATTAATCTCTGTGTGTATTAGTTTCCCTCTTTTAGAATGGGCGGGCTTGGTTATAGAAGTTCAGAATACCTTACATCTGATGAAATTGAGGATACCTTCTCCTCTCCAACTGCATCAAGTAGCTATTTTAAAATCTGAGTAAATAACTGTTGCCTAAGTGATTTCTGTACATCTTTATATCCTAAGGACCTAAATCAGAATCTTGATCTTCTATCTGTTGGCTCTATCTGTCACCTTGGGCTAGTCAGTTAAAATCATTTATTATGTGTATCCCACTTAACACTGCTGTGAGAATTAGAACAAAACTGCAGAGAGCAGGCTTAGCAAGGTGCCTAGAATATGTCTCCTTCAAACACATCTTGTGCTCTCTTCCTCTTTATCTTGATATCTCCCAGAACTTCCCCTCTACCCTGTCTCTGTCTATAAAATACACACACACATTGTGGCTGGGGATTTTAGCTCAGCGGCATAAGCGCCTGCCTTGCAAGCACGCAGTCGTGAGTTTGATCCCTAGTACTGACAAAAAAGAAACACACACACACACACACACATTAAACTTATGGGGGCCCCAGAAAATATGCCACAAAACTAGATAACCTGGAAACTAAAAGAGCAAAAGCAGAAAAGTCACTCTCACGTTTTCCTATCTCTTTTCTGCTGAAGCAAGTCATAAAATTTAAGGTCACTGCGACCTTCTTTCCCTTCTCTGAAGACCGTCATGTTACAGGTGTCCTGACCTTCACCTGAAGAGAAGGAAGCTCACAGAGGGTCCCGAAGAAGAATGAAGGACAGGCTTTTTCTGTTTTAAGTTTTCACAATTTATTAATGTTAGATTACAACTCCAGATATATTTCTACACAACTGTCCATTTTTCTTTAGATATAAACATAGACATACAATTTCCTTGACTCTCCATTTTTGAATACTACTGTGACATTTGAAGTTTTATAATATAAAATGTGTATGGTTTTCTCTTGTTAATCTGTCTTGTTTTATAAGAATTGTGGCCATGATCCATCCTTATGACTGGTAAGGAAAATACATTACTTTTCATCACCTATACAACCCACCTCTCAAGAGAGTGCCTTATTTATTGGGTTATCCCCAGAGTCTAGGAATTGCCTGGGATATAGTAAGAATTTAGTACATCTCTTTTAGCACAGATGTTACACTTTCTGTGATCTTTTCAAATTACATCTATCATTTTCTTGGTACTAAGGAACTGTCAACCATGGTCAGATATCACTTATTAATTGCAGCTAGAGCTATGTTATTGTTTATCTTGCCTGGACATAAGTATTTCCTTTACAAAATATTTCAAATTATTATCCTCATGCCAACCTTCTATATATAATGGGAAGTTAATGAATAACCTTAAGTTTATGGCTTTTGGTAAGTAAATTAATCTCTGTGTGTATTAGTTTCCCTCTTTTAGAATGGGCGGGCTTGGTTATAGAAGTTCAGAATACCTTTGATTCTATGCTTGTATTGAAAGGAAAAGTCAGGTATAACTCATCATTCAATATAAAAGCTGGATGTGGTGGTGCATAGCTCTACACCAGCAGTGTAGGAGGCTGAGGCAGGAGGACTATAGGTTTGTGCACAGCCTGAGAGACTCAGTGACATAGTTCCACAACAAACAAGTGAATTTTTTAAAGATTTTTTTAAAAACTGGGGATGTAGCATAATACTAAGGCCCTGAGTTCAATCCCCAGTACTTCAGACAAACATATAAATGAACAAACAAAAAAACCAAAATACATGATAGACAATATGCTGATGCACTCATACAATCTATCTCTTAAGAAATTTCAGTTATGATATCAAGAAGTAAAACCTCTTACTCCTATCTCATACCAAGGAAAGAACCACATTTCAATATGGAGAGGCATTAATTTTGCTAAGCCTCTGTAAAGATGAGGTGTGATTAAAAACTATAGTGAAAGTTCAAATTTTTAAAAATGTATTACAATAAAAGACACATTGCCTTTAATTCCCTTCAAAATAACCCCTCTTGCTTTGAATATACTTGTTCCATTGTTCTTACCACTTTTGGAAACAGTTCTGGAAGGCCTCTTCTGTGAGTGTCTTTAGGTGCTTTGTTGTGGCTGCCTCTATGTCATGAATCCAATCAAAATGTATATCTTTTATGATCATTTTGACTTTGGGGAACAGCCAGTTGTTGTACAGTGTCATATCAGATGCATAATATGGATAAGGACAAACCATAGTGTTTTCATGAGACCACCCTGGTTTGGATGGCACTTGACAGTGACATTTACCATATTTTTGCCACATTTTATAAAGACACTTATGAAAAAGGACTCCCAGAATTGCTTCAGAAATTTGCCAGAACAATGAGTTAAATGTGTTCAAAGTGAAGAGGATTAAGCTGGGAGTGCTGGGACATGCCTGTAATCCCAGGAGGAGGGATGATCCTTGGAGGTTCAAAACCAGCCTGGGCTACAAAGTGAGCTTAAGGTCAGCCTGAACTGCATAGTGAGACTCTGTCCCAGAAAGGCCAAAAAAAATGAGGGGATTAATGTGTATGTGTCTTCTATGAAAACGCATTTTTAAAATATGTGAACATTCACTGTATATTTTGGTTACATCTCATACTCCCATGCCAGAACAACTGTGGCCTGAAAGCTTTGTAAAAAGCACACTTGCATGTAAAATGCCCTTTTAAAAATTTATTTATTTACTTTCCTAATGAGAGAAATGTGACAATCAGGTGAAAGGAACAAGGTAATTCCAAAAGTCCAAAAGTCCTAGCTTTCTCTTGGCAGGAGATTTGGGTAATAGCTTGCCAATTGCTGGTAACTGCTGCCAAGGACCAAGACTGCTGTGTTCCAATTGCTGGCAATGGCCACCTATTGTTTTTGAATTTCTGTCTTAGCAGGAGACTCTGCAGAGAGGGTACTCAGGTCAGCAGGAAAGAGGATTTGGCCAATACTCTCAGTGGTCGTTACTGCCTAATGCAAAGAAGTCACATAAGAGTAACTAGAAAGGTAACTATGAAAATTTAACTGGAAAAGATACTGATTTTTTAGTTACTACATATGTTTAAATCCACAGATGGATGGATATACCCTCTGAAAAACAAATAATAAAGTAACGTTAATAATCATCTACCCTAATCGTCAAACATTTACAAATCAATAACAAGCAGCTTGCTGGCTCTTCTCACCAGCCTGGTGCCCTATAGCTGCTTAGTAATGTAGTGCACAACAGCTCCTATAACTCGAAAAAAGGTCCCTTTGGGAAATTTTCATTTGAAGAACTCAAAAATAGGCACACCAACATCTCTTTTATAGCCTAATTCCTTGGCATTAACCTGCTAAGTACCATGCGAAGTGATTTAAAACAAAAATTGACTTTTAATTCTTGAAGGTTTTGTTTGCTCCTTCCTAGCCAAACAACAACACAGTATCTTATCTTTAGTTGGGACTAATTCCAACTCCATGTTCACAAGCAGCTGACTTAGGTCCATTTCTATCTTTCTGAGCCTCAGTGCCTTTGTCTAGAAAACACTGCTTACTCTAGCATGCTCCTCCGATTTACAGGAATAAAATGGCATGTGAGAGTACATGCAAAGCAGTACCCATTACTGGCAAAGGTTAGTTATTATTTATCTCTCTACCCGTGGTACACTGAACAAAAACAAACAAAACTCATAAGATTTGGGTTTGATGAATCTGGGTTGGAGTCCCAATCCTGCTATTTATTTATTGCATAAGCCTGACAAATTAGATTTTTAAACTTCAATTTCCTCAGTAATAAATTGGAGGTGATCAGATAATACTACACATTTCATTGTGTTATTGCAAATATAAAATAATGAATGTAAAGTGTTCTTGGGGAAGATATACTGTAGTACATCTGATTTTTTGTTAGCTTTATGAGACACAATATCTGACACCCAGAATTTAAAGGACAAGAGGGTTATTCAGGTTACAGTTTCAGTGGATCAGTTCATAGTTGGCTAACCCTAAGGCTGAAACAGCATGGTGGAAGACATAGCAGAAGAAAGCTATTCACCCCATGGCATCCAGGAAGCAGAGAGAGAAGAAAAAATCTGGGACAAAAATGCACTCATCCAGGGCACATCCCAAGTAACTCACCCCTCTAGCCAGGTTAACCTCCTAACAGTACTTGCACTACTGTGCTCATTAGTGGATAGATCCCATGCAATTTCCCATCACTTTCTAACCACATGAGAATTTTGGGGAATGCTTTAGATTTATACCATTCATTTTATTGTTATCATCATCATCATCATCATCATCATCATCACCATCGTCATCTTGTTCCTTCACTAAATGCCAAAGTCATAGCATTCTGATAGATTTTCTACTACTGTTTTCTGAGTCCTGTTACATAATTAATCTTCTGGTTCACGGGGGCCATGCAAGTGGCCATGAGAGAAAGTTACCTCTATGATAGCCTGAGGGTGAGTGAAAAGTACAGTCTCATTCTCCAACGTTATAAAACTAAAGGCTCTTATAAGGCTAAAGCAACAGCCAATGTTTTAACCAAGCTCTTCAGCTTGAAATATTTTAATAAATGACTAGCTCCCCCGTTCGTAGCAAAAATGTGTTACTTTTTGTCATAAAAGAAAATATCCTGATTGCCAAGACAGTGATTAAGAAGAGAAACAGTGGTGAGTCTGTGAGGAAGTGGGTATTCAATCGTATCTATTGCCTTTCCCAGATGAAGGGGTAATTATGACGTTTTTAGGCATTTGGAACTATTGTACACATAAAAGAAGTAGTCTCTAATGAGGCTTTTAGGTTTACATGGTCTAAGAACCAGACATTTAGCATTGTGATCTTGGCAGGCTAATTAGCCAGACTTCTTCTTTTTCCTTTTTATTTTTCATTTTATTATTTTTTTAACAATTCACTTACTGTGCTAAAGAGAAGTGGACATAAGCTCAATGCCAATTCTCAATGGTCATCGCTTTTAGCCAATAAAAACTGCAAGCATCAACTGCTCTTGATTCATTACTAAATTCTAAATTCCATACCAAATAGTCCTATCATTAAAATAACAATTGAAGAAGGTATTGGTTTAAGTTGTGTTTAAAATACTTTCCACTTATGAAAGACGTTTCCTTCCCTTTCTTTATTCCTTTTTTTCTAAAAACAAAAACAAAAATCTACTTTAAGAGGTCTCTTCTTGAGGTAACTCATGAAGGTCATATTGCAAGTCTGCAGGGATTTAACCAAAAATCCACGAGGCAAATCCTTCGCACAAACTAGTTTTAAAAAGTAATTGGCAGCTTTGAAAATTATTATAAGTGCCCTAAACATTGAAATGTTAACAGCAGCAGCAGCAGCACATTTCAGAAAAACATATGAATTCTTTCATATTTAAGCAATATCATCTTGCTAATTTTCTGTATCTGTTGCATTTTTCTTATAGAGAGGAGGAAGATAAATCATGGACTGTATCAGTTACTTTTTACTCATTGTTGAGACAAAATACCTGGTAGCCAAAGCTGGGAAGAAAAGTTTCATTTTTCACAGCTCTTAGAGGCTCTAAGGCAGCATGGCATGGTGGGATAGCAATTCATGGCCACTGCAAACAGCAAAAGTGCGAACGGGCCAGAGAGAAAGACACCTTCTCCTGACGTATCATACCCTGGCTCCATCCCTGGGCGGGTGAAACACTCACACCACCAATCCAAATACTAGACAATGAACCAATCACAAATGGTAGATTTGGTTGAGTCCATAATTGCTTGAGGCTTAGGGGCCACTGACATAACCCATGACATGGACTAAAAAGGAAACCTGTGGATGTCTTTTTATTTAGCCAGAAGAACCTAAACTAACAACATAGTTGACAGTTACATGAAATTGGTATTCCCTAGAAAAGGATGACCCAATATCCAGGTTTCAAGTTTGTAATGGGTTAGAAAAGCTCCTGATAAGACAGAACAGAACCTATTTTTTAATTTCTGTTTTCCTAAGGAGCAAAGTGAGGGTCAGAAAAACTAATTAACATGTCACCAACCTAGTAATTAGCTAGAAAAGGGAGTGAATGGAAGTTAGTTTGACTAAAATGCCTGGGATCCTACAGGAAGCTTACTTTTTTTCTTAAGCCAGAATTTTCTTTTGTAAATCATGGTCTTGGCACTAATAATATGATCTTGAAGATCCCATATGGAACACATAATTTATAAATTAAGGTCTCTGGCCAGTATTGCCTATAGATTCCAGTCACCCCAGTGTCTGCCCCAGCTTGACAAGGCAGAAGGCATTCCGTACCCTTCTTCAGTCATATGTCACTGTACAAAGCAATGAGAATCCAGAAGCCAATGAAATGTGCCAGCCTGGAGCCTATTCATGGCTCACTGTGCACCATCCAAAGTCTAGGTCGTAGACCAAATTCTGGTTCCAGGGATGCCAGACTTCTGTTCAGATGAAATTACCAGCCTGTTTCAGTGTCTCTTTGCTGATCTATTTTCCCTAAAGCAGGCTAGGCCTCTCCAGTGCTCATGACTGATGGTTGGCTCTGTGCAAGGGAGAGAGCAGAGCTTGTACTCATGGTCTAAGGTACCTGCGCTTGTATGTGGGGGCAGGACCAGGGGTAAGGAGAGGAGCTGGGCACAGGTAGAGGGGCAGAAAAGCCTATTTCCTCTCACTGTGACTCTCAAAGGCTCCTAGAACTATAATTTTAAATCCAGTCTTTCAGGTTTAAGTAACTATCACACTCAGAGAATGACATGCATTTTGTTAACTGAGTTTGTTTGCCTGATTTCTTTACTTTTTCCACTTTATACTTACAATAAAAGACTTTGTTTTCTTTTTTCTTTGGTTATGAAAATGTTAAGGTCGCAGGCAGGTTTTGCATGTGTGAAATTGAAGGTTGCCTCTTAAGGTTTGAATTTATATATATATATATATATATATATATATATATATATATATATATTATGGAGAGAGAGAGAGAGAGAGATGTTTTTCCATGAAAATAGTGTTTTGTATCATTTTTTAAAGAAAAAAAAATCTGAGCACCCAATGAACAATTTTAGATTCCATAATCTCTGGGATTAACTAGAGGCTACCCTCTTTCAGACAGAAGTATCTACTTAGCCACCTTTACTGCTTCACCATCAAGTGTCCAACTGGAAATAGAAGATAGCCAATGACTGCTTTCCATGGAGAATTCTTTGACCACCCTTGATGTCCAGCCCTAATGTTACCTATGGGCCAAGACAATCATCTAAGCAAAAGACTCTTGATCCAAAGAGACCTTGAGGATTAGGTGATTCAGCTCACCTAACAGGATAGTCTGCAGAAATTAATCTAATTGAGTTTATCTCATGAACAAGTGTTATTTGTGAAATGGAACATACAACTCCCTAGTCTCATGATTCTTTCAAGACAAGGACATACAGAAATCATATGAGTGGGGAGGAAAGCCTCTTTAGCTCTTTATCTGTTTTCTTTTCAGAGCCACCCAAAGAGCACTGTGTTAAGCAAGAAAATTACCCTTTCTGTATTTTCCACCTCTCTGCCCTAAAAAGCCTTGTTGAAAATGACATAGCAAATCAGGATATCCTTTGTATCTCCCCATTAGAACGAAACTAAATATTCAAAAGAAGTATAACACTACTTGTGTTTCACTATGTACAATCATTTTTTTAAGTTTTCAAATTACATTTTATTAGTACATTGCTAATGTTACATGATGATGGAGTTTATTTTGGGAAATTTGTACATGCTTTAACCAATTTCGATTTCTTCCCTCCTTCCATTCTTTTCCTCTCCACTTATTCCCTCATCCTTTTTTGCTTATTAATTTATTTTTTTAGTTTTTAATCTTTACTAGCACATGTTTAAGTACATAATGATTACATTCCTCATGTGGAGTTTTAAATAGTGAAAACTCCATGGTGACTAATTTCAGTGAAGATGGGAAAACATTGGCATAAAAGTGTGAAAGCAAAATTAATTATAGCCTCAACCTCCCTTCTTCCTTCCTTCTCCTCATCAGGAATTAATCTTCTGGGTACTGTACTACACGTTAAAATACAGAGTATGAACTGTTACTAATATGCCAGGTTAAAGTACTAGAGAATGTGAAGTTGTCAGAAAACAAATCCCAGAGAGAAATGAAACACTGTTTTCCTTAGCTTATGATTACCATACAAATAGGCTCTTTCTGAATTTCAATTACAATGACAGGGGGAATTTGCTTAAACACAGTGTCAGGGATAGAAGGGCAGAATTTCCTTACACTGCAGTGCCAGGGTCTTATCACTATTTCTACCATTTCATATGCAAAAAACCACAATCAGACAACACACTCTCCCTTGGAAACTTGGAAAGTATCATGTTGCAAAACATTATAGCAGATAACATTCCTTGAATTAAAAGCAGAAATCTGTTATCTTCAACCACAGGGAAACGTTATGATAAACAACGTATGGAAAATCTCACAGACTAGGGAGAACAGAGTGAGAAGAAAAAAAATTGAGAACCTCTTTAAGCAGACTTGTGAATGTTTTCAGGATTAAAAGCTTGATTTCAGAAATGCCCAAGCACATTCAACTGTCAGTGTGGATCTCAAATTGGAAAGGTTATTTGCTAGGTGACTGCTCTTGGCATACAACATGAGACATTCATCACTACATAGGAAGGGAATTCTACCTTTAAATATATGCTGGGCAAGGCAACTTCTTGAAGAACCCAGAGCAAGAAAAGGGCTGTGCCTGAGTGGCTCTCCACCTCCCCATTTTCCTGTGTACCTTGCCTTCTGGAAGCCTCACCAGCTTACTAACACTTGCTCATGTTTCAAAATCAAGTTCAAATCTTCCTTACTCCCTGATCCTGGGTTTAGATGGTCAGTATACAGTCTCTGCATAAAGTAAAATATTCAGACTCTATTATTTGTCATCCTGGCAAGTTTAATCAATTAATTGATCTGATCATTCATTTATTTATTCAACAAACATTAATCAAACACATACCACCGTTTGGTTACTGTCCCAGGTAAAATACACAATAAAATACAGAAAAAACCTGAGTGGAACATCCAATGAAAATAAACAAACACAATTTTTAAAAATATACAAATTAAATTCTTAGTGTATATGCTTTGCTCACTCTGAAAATTTTTATTTCTTTGTGATAAGAATGTGCACATTTCTTAAACTCTGAATAGTCAAAAAATAAAAACAGAATATTTGTTTGGTTTTGATTCCTTGTTGCTTCTTTTTACTGCAGTTCAGATATTGGAAACTAGAAAATTGCATGAGAAGAAAATTGGAAATCACAGCTGAGAGAAATTTCATCTTTCACTTAGCTGGCAGAAGTCTATGCAGAGTGAAAAATATGGCTGCAGGATTAATTATATGGAAAGTTTAGCAACTAGAACCACTGTCAAGAAGGCATGCTATGCGCACTTCAGAAGAGGGCATCGCGTGAGAGCACTACAGGACTCTGAAGGTACATAAGCAATTCGAAGACACAGAAATTAGAACCCAGTAGTTTCTAGCATAGTCACTGATGAAACCAATGCAGTTTGTAAGGCTTATACAATAGAAGCCTCAGTAAAAGAAACCTTACCCTCTTACTTTATATAATGTTTTAAAATGAGCTTTTAAAGTAGTTTGTTTTCAACAATTTTCCTTTAGAAGTGGATTAGAATTGTATGATGCCACATGGCGTTCATACAGAGACAGCTTTTTATCAGTGCAATTAGTCCTGGAAAGGAACAACAGGATCTGAACCCAGATTTAGATGCTGTAATGCCTGGGCACTGGTGCGGTTGCACTTTCACTCTGGGAGAGGAGTCCTCAGGGTCACCTTTCCAGAGCCTCTGAGCTTTGCAGTCTACTTACTATTCTAATACCTCATTTATATGACGTCTCAGCAGATAAAAAGCAGCAAATTAGAAGGCAGAGTCCTAGACGAGAAAATATAGTGAAAAGAGAAAGGAGTGCTTGCAAACAGAGCACCAGGAAGGAGGTCCAAATGTGACTGCTTTGAGTGACACTGGACAATAACTAACAGCACAAATGAAACCCTGTATCCACAAGAAGATACACAATGTGAGGTTCTAGTGCAAAATGGGAGTGTGAAGAGTTTCTACGCAGCACCAACAGAGCATCACACCAAGCCTCGGTGGGCCCTTCTTAGCTCCGACCCTCCTTAAGCAGATAATTCCAGCCCCATGAAGCCTTACTTGCTTGCCTGTTCTGCACACTTTGAAAACTTTAAAGAGATGTTTGATTTACTTTGGAAAGTAGTCCCAAAGTACAATTGTTTTGTTTGTTGGTTTGTTTAAACTTTGGTTAGGGTAAAGTGGTTCCATTCCCCTTTTGGGACACACTGATATGGCTAAAATTTCCAAAAGGAGATTTTAGTAACCGTCTCAGAATTGGCCTACAAATAAAGGCCTTTCCTGTCTTTCAAGATTTCCTTGTAAACAGACTGCTTGTTCTTCATGCCTGACAAGTGTCCTGTTTCATTTGTGCTCCTCAGACACCTCTGAGCAGAATCTGAACTCTGTATAATGCTTAAGAAATCAGAGAATGATGAAAGTACAAAATAAGTCACTTACCAGCTATTACAACCCAGAAAAGCACTGACAGAGAACTACTGAAACAGCTCTAATATTCCTAAATATATACAGGCAAATGTAAATTCACCAAATATATATAATTATAAAGTGGGAATTTGGAAACTCTGCTTATCAGATCTCACTTTACACTGAAAGTCATTTCATTGGGCTTTAAAAGTATTTAAATACTAAAATGTTAGAAATATATCTAATCTAGTTTCCTAATAAACTATTTTAATAAATTTTCTTATTTCCCATTCATGGGCATCATTTCTTTGGAAGAAAGCATTACTCATGATGACAGAGAACGATTTAAGTAAAAAATGAAGTATTTGGATGCACACAAGCAAGATGAAGTATGTCTTCATAAAATAAGGAAATTTTACAGAGGAGAGAAATTTACTTAAATGGTGGGAGATAAAATTGGATTTGTCTTGCTTAACTATGGTACCTTTAATGGCAACAGTTTTAAAAATAGTGCATTAGCAAAAGCTCAGCATTTTCTGTCTGTAATAGTCTGTTTGTAATGTAATGCATTTATTTTTCATCTCCTCATTCATGTTCCCAGTGGTTTTCTTTCCTAAAACAACCAATAAATATTATAGCCATTCATTATTGCCATAAAAATTCCATAAAAATTCTTAATATTATTTACTAAATCTGATTTTAAAGTTGTGTTACAGTAGAGATGTTGGGGAGGTCTAAAAGGGTAGGGTCTTTTTTTATTATTCTTGTGCCCTTTGAATCTAATACTGTATGTAATATGCAGTTGAGATTCACAAAACATGAACACAAAGTTGGGCATAGTGGCCCATGCTTATAATCCTGCACTCTGGGCGATTGAGTCAGAAGGATTCCAAGTTTAAGCACAGCCTGGGCAACATAGTGACTTAGAAAGGCACTATCTTGAAGGATAATAATAATAATAACAATAATAATAATAGAGTTGTTGATCAATGAAAAGACTAAAGTACTAAACAAAATCATAAACACATGAACTTTCAAAACATTTAATCAGACCAGTTGTCATCAATTCTGAAGAAAGAATTCTTTATAAGCTAATTTTGCTAAAAGGCAAGAATTTGGAATGCACTTAATGATAGCTATAATAGAAAACATTTGTTAAGTACTTCATGCACTTGGTGCTTTATAAATTACATTAACCCATTTAATCCACACAACTTCTTCATGTCCCCTCATGGGGAACCTGAGTCACAATGAATTAAGAAACTTGCCCATTGCTGTATGGTTAGTACATAGATGTGGAGATAATCAAGGATTCCTCCTCATAGATCCACTGGGTGAATTTCATAGAGTACAATTCTGAGAAGACAGGTAGTTTTCATGCATGTTTATTTAGTACACTAGTGACAAGCACAGTGACTAAAACAGAACAGTTGATTTTTAACAAAATTGTGGAAAAATATCCTCATGGAATACTATGGCTAAAATTTAAAACAGCAAGCATTAATAATTAATACAAAGATTCAGGGTTTATTCCAAGCACTTGGTTAATATTATGTTATTTTAGATCACCACTCACAGAATTTCACAAGTAAAAGATGGAAGGTGAAGGTTAACATCCAAGTAATGTAAATGGAAAGTCCTAGCATGACTTGCAGACAGATGCATTTCACTGATTTCCCCACTCCCTGAAAAAAAAAAATTACCAGATCTCTAAAGGCTTCTTATAGTCTTCAGCATAAGTGCTGCTACCTACATTAGAGGACAGCTCTTCTTTCCTGAGTCTCTTTCCTGCCTTTCTACATTAATGGTCTGTGTGGTCCTTTTGCTTATATAGGGAGTTCTGTCTGAAACTGTGATGGTGAAATTACACATATATTAGTACTAAAGTATATATTAGAGAACACAAGGCCAACGAATGCAGCTGATTGCGGCACACGGTGATGCCTGCACTGGACTTGGAACGCCTTCAGGATCCAGGCAGGCACTTATGCCACTGAGCTAAATCCCCAGCCCAAATTCCCTTTTCAAAAGGGGACACTGGTCACTAAATTAGGGCCCAATATCACTGCATTTTAAACTGATTACATCTGCAAAGACTCAGTTTCCCAAATAAGGTCATTTTCATAGATGTGGGGTAGGGGTTAGGATTTTAACTTAGCTTTTGGGGGGGTACCACTAACATACCTATAAACTAAACAGTAGACACACCTGAACTGGAATCATTAACACATGTATTGAGTTTGTTTGTTTTTCACAATCAATAGCATTTGCTTTTGGTATTAATATCATTAACTAAACCAGTATTCCCCAGGTGGGTGACTCTGAGGAAGCCACCTGTGTCCAATGCTCCAGGTTCTTCTGAGAAACAAGCTGATACCTGAGCACAACACCATGACTCTGGTAGCAAGCAGACAGGTGGTCTGGGATAAGGATCTGCTTCCATCTTCCCTTCACCCCCAGGAGGCAGGGGACACAAAGCCAGAGTGTGCCTAGGAGTCTCCCTAACATTAGCATCCAAGAATAGAGAGGCAGGTAGTGGTTTCAATTAAAATTCACTGTTTGCCTCAGAAGAAGGTAATAAATCAATGCAGTAAATTATAGCTGTGAAAATAATGCCCAGAAAGAAGAAATAAAAAGAAATTTATCACCTTAATCAATCTCTGTTTTTTACACATCAATACAACTCCATCACCTACTTTATTTATTTGACCACATCGCCCTCCCAAATAATTCTTAGTAATTTGCAACACCAGCTCCCCTCTTTGCTAAGCTGAGGAGAGGGCAAGGTCTCTGGGAATCAACACCTCTTCTCTGTGGATCATCAGGACAGGAGCAGCTTAGATAATAGAACAGCATCATTATCCTTGTCAATGGGTAGCATACAGCAGCTCTGATAAATGCCTGCACCACCTATGCATCCACGGTATGTTCCCAGCCATAAACACAGCATCATTTCTCTTTTTATTATTTAACTTCTGCCTGCTCCCCTCTTTCTTCCTAGAATTCAGTTTTATAATGAAATAGCATCCAAAAATCCTTTCCAACTTAGTAATTGTGTTAACATATGATCCAAATCCATTTCTCATTGACAGTAAAACACATACTACAGCTTAACTAGCATCCTTGTCCTTCAGGATTTGCATCTATTTGGGGGTCATATTACTTCCTGCTACTGATGGGGTACCAATTCCTTCTTAGCTGAAGTCTTCACAACCCTATGATATATTCAAAGATGGGGATGAGGACCTGCCAGCTCCCCGGGGCTTGCAAAGAACCAGTGCATACTTACTAAGGATATCAAAGACCTCTCAGAGCCTTAATTTGCAGATATGACTGCAGAATCCCTAATAGAGGTCGAAGGGACCCTCCCTTCTTTCCACCTACCTTTATTGCAGGAACCAAACAATCCAAATACTTAATCATGAGAAGGCTGACCAGCAGGAGGGATTTAGACCTGCCTAAGCATTTCAAGGGAATAAACCCTAAAACTCTTAAAATAATCTCTTCATGTTATTTTCTGGAAAAAAGCTGCTCAAAACAGACTCCAGTGAGAATTTTGTTGCCAGCAAAATCCTCTTCAAATACAAAGAATTGAGAAAAAGATAACTTCATACACATTTTTTTATGTTTTCAGTTTTCTTATTGTTCCTTCTTTTTTTCTCTAATGAATTTGATTTCAATTCTTCACAAGATCTTTAAAACACAAGGAACCTGTAGTTAGAGGGAAGTAAGACGTAGCTTTGAATTTCTTCCCTTTTTAATACGTTATTTATTATTATTGTTGTTGTTATTATTATTATTATTATTTGTTTCTGGTACCTAGGATTGAACTCACAAATTCATGCTTGCCAGGCAGGTGCTTGTGCCACTGAGCTAAATCTTCAGCCTGCCTTATTTTATTGTTAGTAATGATATGTATGTACAGATATACACTTTTATACAGATATATTAGTAATACTCTTTATAAAAATCAACTTCATCATGTATAGAACCAGTATTTGTTTTGTAGGATACTTTGTAAAAGGTCACATAAAATAGGGTCCTAAGAAGTAGTCCACATTAATATGAAGACAATCCCTTCCTCCTTAGGGGGCATTTGACAATGTCTGGAGATATTTTCTACTATGCAGAGGGTTGCCACTTGCATCACAGAGGCCAAGGATACGGCTAAGCACCTTAAAGTGCACAGGACAGGTTTCCCACAAAAAGAGGAAGTATTTGACACAAGCATCTATGGCATCAATGCTGAAGAGCTCTGAAATTGGTACTTGCATTAGCAACAAGATCAGAATAAAATCAAACCACTAAGAGCCAGAGCCAGAGTCTACTCAAGAGAGGGAACATACCCTCCTTTGCTGGATGGCTTAACCTGGCTGAGCCCACTGCAACTTAAAAAGCCCTATTCCCATCCCCCAGCTCACTTGTGAGTTGATCAAAAGAGGAAACTCACAGCCTCCCCAGGACATAAAGACAGTGCAGATAAGTTGCCTTTGTCCTTGTTCATTTGGAGCACATTCACATGGACACAAAGGTCACTGCTGAATTTAAATAACCTTATGTGATAAATCTGCATGAGCTCGATTTGTTCTACTGGACTTGTTGGATTAAATGAACACAATTTAATGTTCTATAGGACAAGGCCTCCTTTCATGGCTGAAAGAAGGAGCAAGGGTGATTTACAGTTTCATACATACTCATTCGCTACATTATCTGCTTTGTGCCTGGTGCTTATGAATATCAGCTCATCATGCAGCAGCCATTTCTATCATTCAAGAGAATTTAACTTTCCATTAGGAAGTGCCTGGCATCAGGAAAAAATAAGGAATATGAGACAATAACAAAAGATTTCCACAATGTTCCCTCCGAACCAAAAAAAAAAATCATTATTTGCATTCTTGTCCATCACCATAATTTCCTTCAAATCTCTATATGATACATGAAGCAAGGTTTTCTTTCTGATTTCCTAGAAAAGATGGTCCTGTCAGTAGCTTACCATGAAACATAGCTGTGTATAAACAAAGGGCTTAGCTTACTTAGTATAGTGAATTATTTTGGAATACCACTATTTTATGAACTTATTTTTTAAATGACAATATGCTAAAATTGAATAGTGTTAATTCATTCTAGTAGCTTTGAACTACATTTAGTAATAAATTATGTTGATTCTATATATTTACAGATAATATAAGTATGTATGTTCAAACTTACATTCTGATTTTTTTTATTAACTGCTAGTTTTAGGAATTCATATGATATTTTACTCATGAAAACTAGAGATTGGTTTCTTACTTTTTTCTTTATTTTATAAAACATGAAATATAAAAGAAAGCATGAACAGAAAATATATTAAAGTGATTCAGAAAATAGGTGGAGAACACACTTGGAATTCAGTCAGTTCTTGTTTTGGGGATATCTACAAAACTGACTACATTTTCCTTTGGTATATCAGAAACAGGTCACCTCCTAAATTTTCCTTAGGTAACTGAATTCTAGATCCTTGCTCTCCAGGCTCCTCAGTGTGGCAACTTCAGCTTCACCTGGGAACCTGTTAGAAATGCAAATTACAGGGCTCCAGCATAGAAATCTATAATCCAACAAACTCTCAAGGTGATTATCGGGCTAGAGTGTGGCTTGGATTTGTGCTTTACCTCTCATTAACACTTACCTATTATGTCATACAACATGTACCAAATGGAAAGCCACTGTCATTTGGACATAATATTTTAATAAGCTATGTATTCCTATTTTATTAGGAAGAAAGTCTACACCCCCAAACAATCAAATATAAGTGACATGAGGTAAGATAAGAAAAGAATTCCTGTAGCAGACACACATTTGAAGATTTCTTCCTTTCCAATGACCTGAGTGGGTGGGTACAGGCAGCTAGTCAACGCACACATATAGTATACTTTACTCAGGTTTATTCCACAATGCTTGTGGAAAGCAGACAAAGCTGAGCTCCAACATCACTGAAATGCAAGTCATGATGCCAGAGAACAGGGCAAGAGCAAGGAGAGACGCGACTGCAGAAAGAATTTAGAAAGTCCAAGCCCTGCGAATGAGTATCAGGAGATCTAGATTAAGCAAGAATCCTTTTAAACACCGACTCTCAGTACAGCACATGCTAATCCTAGGTTATTTTAACAGAGGCAAAAGAAAGAGTAAAGCGAGCTTTCTTATGTATCCCTTTCTCTCTAAAATAATTCACAAAGTAAGCCACTCAGAAAGCCGACAAAAATAAAACAAGACTCTCTAAAACCTGATTATTATCAAACCCCCAAATAAAAGAAACATGATGCACACATTTAGTCTCTAATTACCTTACAATACCCTAGAGATTCGTGGCCTTTAAATTTCTTTTCTAATCATATTAAACCTCTCAAACTCTTCCAACAGCAACAGAGGGGCTTTCAAGTTCACCTTAACTGGCTGCTGTTTCTTGGGTAGTTATCCAGCTTCTTTCTCTGCAGATCAACCCATTTTTTAGTCCTCATAGCAGATTTGTGAAGCTTCTCTGGCAACACAAGCCCCCGATATATCACCCTTTCACAGCCTGTGTTACAGATGTACAGCATCTGTTCTTATATAACTTTCACAGTTGTCCCATTACCAGATTACATGTGTGATGGTCCCTCTTTCCATGAGACTGAATTTCCTAATGCAGAAATGGTCTTCTGCTTTATCTCCGCTTCCCTGCCAACACCTTGATGAATAGCAGCACACGGTGCACTTTATGAAAACATGTGAAAGCCCCTGTGCTGTGTACCAACAAGTAAGGTAAAACATGTCTGACTGCCTTTCAAGAATGCCTTTCTCACAAGACAGCGGAGTCTTGAAGCAATCTGCTTGCAATTTACAGAAAGATAATAATAGTAGCTAACCTTTACCAAGGGCTCTGCTAAACATTGGCATGTTGGCTTTGTGCTAAGTGGTCTCCCTATTGTAAACATCACTAAAACAAACATTTTCTACTTCGCACCTCTGTTTTCCAACTCAGTCTAGATGATCAATGAGTGGCCAGTTTGTATGTCTTTACAAGCGCTGGAAAAAAAGCAGTGTTGACCCAAAGTTGGTCTCTCCTCTTCAGACCATATGGGCACTCTCCTGAAGCATGCACCAGGAGCTGGCATTTGAATAAATCCAACTGCTTAGTCCAGAGTTAATCAAGACATCATTGTACAGGCCAGAAAAGAGTTCACGATATTACAGTTTTTATTTTTCTTAAATCACAAGAATCAGTGAAGAAAGTACACAGACTACTTATTCTACATGATTCTGGGTCTGGATGGAAAATAACAAAAAAATAAAAAAATTTAAAAAAAAAACCCAAGCAATTCTTTGGGTAGAGAATGGAGTGCTCAACAGAGAAAGTTCTTCACTCTGGTTTAGAGATTTTTTGTTTTTTGGTCTGCTAAAAGCTGTGGGTCATAAGTATTGACATAATTTGAGCTCACGTTTTAAACATTTTAACATTTATTTATTATATAGTATATTTCCAAAACAAAACAAAGTTCTACAAATTGATGCTCTACCATATAGAAAGGAATTAGTTTTATGGAATCATCATCCAGCTGCAAAGAAATCTGAAGCATAAATCTTTCTTAAATACATTGCTTAGCTATATCTCCTACTTCATCACTGAAAAATGTTTTATTAATCTAAATATTTCACATAAATAACTTTACAGATATTTGAATAAATGTCAAGAATTAAAGACACTATTAGAGAGTTCACTGCTCTGTGTAGGCAGCATGATACCTGGAGAAATATGGTGAAGAACTTCACCAGGGTGGTGGTTCTGTGTGCACAGTGACTTGGGAGTATAGCTCAGTGATGGAGCATACACCTTGCATGCCAAAGGCCCTGGATTTCATCTCCAGCTTATCAAGAAGGAGTAGAAGAAAGGAAAAGAAGAAAAACACTGACACAGAAGTACATGCTTCTTTTAGAACTTTGTAGCTCACCAAGGGTCTGAAGCCATATCATGACATTCAGTTTCAACAGCAACCCCTGTGGAGTGAGCAAGGTCATTTTCATGAGAGACCACAGAGATCAGACATGTTGTAATCAATGTGAAGCAGACAGAATGCAGCATTAACATCTGGGATTTTATCATGCTGGGACTATGGTTAGCATTTCACATGAGGACTCCTGAATGCCACGTAATAGACTTTCCTAAGTAAAAACTGAATTTCAGAGGTTCCGTAGCTTGGCCAAGGTTATAAAGCTGATGTAGCCAGAATTGTCCAGTTTAGTCTGTTTTGCCCATTGTAGTTGGTAGTGTTTTGAGATCCAGGATTATTTCTTCTTGTCTTTGTCTTTGTCTTTGTCTTCTGCTTCTGCTTTTGCTTCTTCTACCCTCACCTTGCCTTTTTTCTTTTTGGTACTAGGAACTGAGCCCATGGCGTTATACTTGCTGGGCAGGCACTGCATACCTGAGCTACATACAAAGCCCCAGACTCAGGATTTCTAACCCCAAATATTACTTCTTTCATGAAGCCCTCTCAATATATCACCTTCTCTAACACTTTATAGAGCAAAGCTTTTTCTATTGCACTGTTTCACTATATAAGTATTTAATTATTGCATTAATTTCACACTAGTTTGGATTCCTGACCAACTGGATCGTATCTTCAGTTTATAACTTGTTTCTTAGCTCTTATTAGAAAATCAATAGGCACAGTAAATACTTTGCAATTGACCAGATGGATAAATAAAAAACAGTATATTTTTATTGCTATGCATTGGAGAGTTCCAAAGCATACTGTATATTTCTTTCATAATATTAGACAAGTAAGAAAAAATGTCATTCCTGGCACAAATGCTTTTTAAGAATCTACTGCAATATGAGAGGAATTGCAAATATGATCAAGGCTCCCATTACATGTTATATACAAAGCTGTGATAACACAGGGGTTTCTAAAAATATACATTCAAATTCAAAATTGTACTTAAGAAAGTTTTGGTTATATAAACATATGTCTTCTCTTTCATATTGCATAATCTAATTCTTCACATCCAGACCAAATTCTTATCTTGGACAGTATTTTTGTTTGTTTGTTTTTAATTTTTCTGTCCTAAGCCCAGGAAGTGAACAATGAGACTGCCATTCTGCAATTTCTTTTTAACTAAAAAGAGGGTTCTGGGGACTGGGCCTACCATTAATGACTCAAGCTGCAACCAGAACAAGATGAAAGAAATCTACTGAGGCTGTCTCAGACTCCACCAGGCTGTGAAATGCAAAGACATCTGCATCCTCCACTTCTTTATTGAGATGTTTTAATCCCTTTAATCTTGTTCCTCCATCTCTCTCTTCTCCCTACCTTCACTATTACATTAGCAAAATATTTAAATTCATTTTTCTGTCTCCATATTCCACAAAGCACTTTGTCATAGCAAGAGAATGAATCAGAGAGAGCGTCCTAGGAGAGTCAGTGGTTCCCTCTTTGTGTGCACCCCTAGTGCAACTCTGGAAAACTGGGTCAAGATCTTGTTCTGTGAGTCCTCTCTAGTGCATCAGATCCTGCTAGCACATGACCACGTTGTTTTATAATGAAACGTAAGTGAAATCCTGAGTCAACACAATAAAAATGCCATAGTCTCCTTAACAGAATGATTGACAAACTCATAATTAGAGAAAATCAGGTTTCCAAAATTCTGACAGTCTCTTTAAATCATGTCAAGGAGAATTGACATTTATAGAATGCTTTAGGTCAGCTGTATGCTTCTACTTTAACAAATAAAGACAGGAGAAATAGCTTTCATTTCTATTAGTAGTTCACTGAGAAAGCTGTCAGATCATACAAACAACAATCAACTCAGCCTTTGACCAGCATCAAAACTAGCTTTTTCAAGGTAAAAAACTTATATTAGTCTAAATTTCAATGAATTAAAACCCCACCCATCACAACTCTCACTAAATATTTTACTACTGTTTTTAGATTTAAGTGTGGCAAATAAAAAAAAAAAAAGCAGTGAAACTCTGATGCTCACTTTGCAAAGAATCTTCTCGGTGTAGACCCTTGTCTCAGAATGCATTCAGCCAAACCTCTATACCTGCGTTTGATCCTTAGAACAATAAAGCAAGTTTTCATTATAATCTTCAGAAATGTCATGAGCAACAGATCAGAAAATTAAAGTGTTGCAATTTTATGTAAAGGTTAGAACATTAGAAGTTGTTTTGAATCCTGACACTTCATCAACAGTATAGGAATTACAAAATATCTGGAGTTTATGAATTAGCCTTTAATGAAATCCTTTACAGCAAGGTGGGCTAAGGCCAAGTCAGGGAGAAATTCCTAGAAGTGGAGACCTGGCAAAGTCAGCTCACCCAAAGAGCTCATCATGGCCAGTCTGCTCTCTCCCAAGAAAGAGATGGGGGTGTCAGCTACCAGAGTGGCTGAGGAACCATGGTTTATTATTATGAGTAAAGCACACATCAGCTTTCTGTGAAAGCCTCTGATTTCTATTAGAGCATTTCACATCTATGTTAAGTGAAATTAGAGCACATCAATTAGGAAGAACACTCAGAAACTTCTCTTAAAAAGGAAAAGATTGATCACTGCACAATTAAGATAAAAAAGCTGGTGGAGCAAAGGTCAAGCTAGTGAACTTAAAATTTAAAAATTGGACTACAACTCTTAAAATGCAAATCATAAAATAATTCCCTTACCTGTTTTTATATTGATGGCAAAAAAATTCTGTGGATTTCCACTTGTAATCCTGTATGTCAGTTTTTCATTGGAACTGGAGTCAGGGTCTTCAGCTTGGATCTGAATGACAGATACATCCTTGGGTGAATTTTCCATGACAACAGGATAATAAATTGGTTCCGAAGTCAGGGGGGCATTGTCATTCACATCTTCAATTTCAATGTAGACCTCAAGGGTGGAATAGAGTGGAACAACGCCCCTGTCTGTAGCATACACTGTCAGCCAGTATGACCCCGTTGTTTCTCGATCAAGAATGTCTGCAGCAGTGATGACCCCTACAAGAAAATGGAGAAAGCGTGATGGCTACAGCAGAGTAAAAGACATTAAGTCAATCATCCCAAATTCCAGAGGGCCACACTACATAGTGTTGGCATATAGAAAAAAGTCCACAATAGAAATGAAATTAAGATGCTACACTGTGCATAAGAAAATGATTCTTCTGCAGGACTATATCAAACAGCTTCCTCACAAATCCTTCATTTGAATTTTAAAGCCAAGTGAGTGACATACACGCATACACATGCAAAACACACACACACCACAAAGAAGACAGCAAATGGAAAAATGGGAAGACAGTGGGGTCAAGGGTCAAAATACTTCCTGAGCTGAATAGGAAATCAATACATATCAATTTAATATCCTCAGGTGACCTGATACTGATTAGATTTCCTAAGCAACAAAAAGTTTTTCTAAGGTAAATTATTTTATCTATTCACAAAAATTAAAAAGACTTTTCAAATGTTCTTTTGATTGTCACAATGGAAAGTATTTTTGCTTTCTAGAATTCAAACTTTCTCCATAATATTTCACTGCAAAACAAATGTCACAGTTATACTTTCTATGTAAGCTCTACATCCTTCAGGAACTGTGCAGAAGTACCTAAACAAACCCTGATATACTTTGCTAGACACTCATGGAAAATCACTGTAAAAGTGGTACACAAAATGCCAAATTAGTTTTCTTACACTTCTCCCATTTTGAAACACCAACCAGGAAATCATGTGTCTGCCAAAATAGTCTAGAGAAAATACAGTGATTCTATATGTCTTTTCGTCCCTCACTCAAATCACAAGGCTTCAAAATTTACCACAGGGAGAGGGTCATAAGCAATGTTCATCATGATGGAAAATTTTGTGTTCAGCTTATAAAATCTTTAAAGCCAGTCAGGATGCTTATCAAGGTGTGAAATTCATATAAATCCTTACACCATAAAAGTCTTGAGTTAGAACTTTCCTAATCCTCTTTTTTCTATACTTCTATTGTACATTTATCTACATTAAGCACATATTTTGGCCTACAGACCAAGCAAATTGCTAAGACTAACAGCTAGCAGAGAGGTAAGTATTTGTCCAAAAGCAATTCTCCATGCTCCAAAGTTGATTAAAATACAGAATAGTTAAAATGTTCAAAGGAAGATATTGAATTGATGCTGGAGTTTTAGCTCCAAAATTATTCACCCAAGAATCTTGAATCATGAAATGTCATGAGATAAGACAATCTTAGATATTCTCAATGGAAATAAATAAAACATAATAGGCTCCTGTAAAATCACAGATGACACTTAGATTTCATAACAGAAATACTAATATGGTATTAGAAAAGTATATACTGAAAAATAGAATTAGAAAAAGAGAAGTAAAAAGAAGGTATTTTTAATCAGTAATGTGCATCCAATGATTGACTGAATAATAGTTTTATAAACTGAGTTGAAATAGAACAGAGTGCCAACAGGACATTAAGATTCAGAGAAGGCTCTGATTCCTGGAAACCCGATGAGATGTGAGGGTATCTGAGAATACATGATAGGTACCCATCTTGGACACCATGGAGTCACATAGTGTAACCTAAGTCACATTCATGCTCAGTAGTACAACCCATGAAATTAGAGCTCTACAAGTCAGAGAGTGAACAAGTGACAAAAGACCAGGCAGTTTTTGAACTGGAGTCAGAATAGGCAGGTGTGGGTCAGGAGGAAGAACACAGGAAAAACAAAAAATAAACAAAACAAGCTCTACAGATGCCCTGAAGCTCCTCTTGACCAAATATGTCTATTCAATTCATAGCATCTACTGATCCCTTTGCTGGACACTGGAGAAAAACAAATAGATGAGAACATCTCTGCTCTCAGGAGATTGGCAGTCCACCCAGCAAGACAGGTCTCTAAAGAAGAGCTCTCTGCTCAAGAGATGACCTCATAGGCAATAGCTGGGAGGACGTGATTTCACATACTGGAAAAGAGAAAGAATTTAGAACTTGAAGGAGACAGGAAGAAGAGAATCAGTATTTTCTGAGGATCCAAAATGTGCTGTGAGACTTGTAACACAATTACCCTGTAATATAAACTGTATAATTCTCTCTTATAGATGATGGCTCCAAGTTGGTAACTTGCCTAAAGTTCCTAAATCCAGGCTTACCACCCTGGAATGCTTCAGTCTCAAACATAGGACCCATTACTTAGTACCTCTTTGAACCTGGTTTCAAGGTGTTCAATTCAAGAATCTTGATTTCCCATCCATCCCTCAGTGTTATGGTCATCATCGCAAGTATGGCAAGAATGTGGCAACATGCTAGCAGCATACTAGAAGCTGAGGGCATACTAAATCTATGACAGTCAAATACATTAACACCCCAAATCAGAGGGCAATCCTGAGAAGACAGAATTTGGGATGGTTTGTTATTTTAGATGTTTCTTCTTTGTTCATGCAGCATGGTGACATTGTCTGTGTGAATTAGTAATGACATAACTTTTCAAAAAAGCATCTAGTATTTTGGGAGAATAGCAAAGTAAGGTTACTAAAAAGAGAACACAACCCAGTAAAGAGCAAAACCAAAGCAGCTGGGGCAGCCTCATTTGCCACCATGCCAGAAGAGAACAAACGCACATGCACTTGCACCTATACAGATTTGAGGTCACAGCGTTGATCTGTGGTCATATGAAGTCACTTAGGCTTTTCTCCTTTCATTTGTGATACTACATTATAGGATTTGCATGTTAAGTACCTTTGAGAAGTTCTTGCATGAAATACTTCCACTAACACAAAGTAAAATATATGGGTAGATTTTTACTCCATTTTTCAATGAAGGAGTCAGACATATATGCTAAAAACTACAGTTAGCTCTAATTAAAATGTGACTATGGCTATTTTTAACTCAGTGACTAAAAAAGTACAAATGAGAATCTTGGAACATGGTGTTCAGGCATCAATTTTGTGATCCAAAAAATCTGAAGCCAAAATTAAAAGAAAGACTCATATATGTTAATTATTATAAGATTTGTGCAAATCTCCATATTAACCATTTAACAACATCAGTGTCCTCTGTCCAGATTCCTCACCTCCTTCTAATGACAATCACAAACTCAAAACTATAAATATAAATGTATGTGGCCATTCTTTATCGATCAAACTCCCACTTCTGTAGCTGACCAATGATTGTGAAAATTAAGTCATGAACCTTTAGTTTTATGACTACCAATATGCATTCTTCATTAGTTTTTTTTTTAATCTAGCATGTAGTAAACTGTTTATCTAAAATAAAAACAGTAGATTTTGATAATCAGGAAACTAGAACTGTACTAAAGGTGACATATTCATCTTCCATAAAATATCCTTCTTCTTATTGGTAATCACCAGGTCCCAATTTTCACTACCCTCAGGAAACCACAGAAGAGCTTTATATGACTACAGATTACTATGTGTTTTCTAAAATTGTATAGAAGTTGAATCACACAATATATAATGCATTTTCCATTTTATTTCAATAAGGATAATTTTTGCGAGGTTCACCAAGGTTTTTGTGTGTGTAATTTTTGTGTGTGTGATTGATTATTCCTTTTCACGGGCAATAGTCCATGGAAGGGTATTACCACAATGGTTTTAACCACTGACCTGATGCACATTTCAGTAGCTTTCAGTTTTGAGTTGTATCACAAAGCTGCTGAGGACATTCACATGCAGTTTTATCTAGCAGTATACTTTCATTGATCTTAGCTGTAATTTAGGGGTAAAATGACTGTATTTCCTAGTAGATGTATAATTGTAACATTTTACATTTCTACTAGCAATAATACAAAAAGTTCCAGTTGCTCCACATCCTCTTATGGCATTTTAGAAGGTTTAATTTTCTTAATTTTAGACATTCTAATGGTGTGCAATCGTATTTCATGTTTTAATTTGCACCCTCCTGATGATGTTGAGTATCTTTAACAATGTTAAAGTGGGTGACAGATGAAGAAGGAAAAACTAGTTATCTCCGGATTGCACAACTTAGCAGTTTAGCAAGAACTCGTTTCAAAATATGCAACGAAATGTCTGGAGCTGTAGCTCACTGCAAAGGCCCTGGGTTCAATCTAAAGTTTCACAAACATATATGTTAATACAAGAGTCCTGATAAATGTGGCTGTGCAGTAAGCCTTGAAATCAAGAAGTCCACCAGGGGTAATCAAACATTGAGAACATGTTTAAATAAGCATTAGGAAAACATCAGCACAATTGAAATAAGGGGAATCAATCCAGATGCAAAGTATCATAAATCTTCCAGCTTTACTCTTATGTGTCAAAACCGTGAGGGTATTTCAGATCTTTGGTTTTCCATATAAATTTTGGTACCAGTTTTCATAGTTTTGATATCAGAAATGGAATTATTTTAACCTCTATTGCTGTTATTAGTATATAAAATATGTTGCATACCTATTAAAATTACTTAATTCTAAAAGACTTTTTATAAATTCTATAGAATTTTCCATACAGATGATATAATATCCCCAAACACAGAAAGTTTTCCCACCACTCTCATTACTATCATCACCTCCTCCGTGCCCATCATGATTTACTTCCCACATACTTGACACAATAAAGGTAATAAATGCATTTTCCATGAATTAGTTCAAATCTTTGATTCATCCAACAAATATTGAATATTAGGAACACTCCTGATGTAGTTATACCTTTATTTCCATCCTGAAGATAGAGAAACTAAAATTTAACTTCACTCAGCCAGTAATTATAATCGCCAGTTCTTCTACGTTGGACTGTCAGACTTGAGACAAGTTGTGAACCAGAGCTGTATTGTCTCCTTCCCTTAATATATTAGATTTCAAACCCACATAGGAGTTAATATCCAAAGTTTTTCTCCTCTGATAGAGGACATTAATTGAACAAATATTGCAGTATTCAGTTAACCTATTTTCTTATGGGGGGTCGACATACTGCTACAGAAATCATAAAAAGATACTTCTTGTTATATCTTTTTATGTGTTTTAGCATACATATATGAAAAATAAAAACAAAACTGAGGAGAATCTGTTTTTATTTGTTAAAAACATGTGGAATATGGATGTTATTGACATGTCTTTGGTCCATTACCAACACTGTTCTGGAACATTCACCTCGAGCAAGGGGTCTCCTTCTCCTGCCTGGTAACAGAAAGGAGACTCTATAAGGGCAGAGCATCTGGTTAATTGCAATGGTGAACTGCCCACGGTAGTGTTGTGCATGCACATAGCAGACACTCAATGAATATATGTACATGACATTCAGTCAGCAATAAGGTAATGTATATCACTGAATCAATCAAGCTCACTCAGTCAGCTTTGAACAGGATTTCAAGCAAGACTAGGAGGCTGGGGATTTAGCTCAGCGGCATATGCGCCTGCCTGGCAAGGGCGAGGTTGTGAGTTTGATCTCCAGTACCAAAAACAAAACAAAGAAGACTAGGTATGAGAGATCCCTTAATGAAAGCTACCCCTAGCTACGGCATCTCTGACTCAGCACCCAGCGTCCACACTGGGCCAGGTGATGGGCCCGCACTGTGCACTAGGCAGGATCAGTAATACAGACTTCTTCACACTGAGGCAATGTTTTCGTCTTTGTAACTTCAGATGCTATTTTTTTAATGTACCACCACTAAAATCTCTAGATAAAACAGAACAAGTCTGTAAACAACTTTTCACACATGTTAACTCTTCAAATATCAGAATATGACTGTGTCTTCCAGGGCTTTTTCCCTCCAGTCTCAGGATTCCTTCCTCACGTCTCTATTGGCCCCTAGTCCTACCTTCACGCCACTTTCTGCCTCAGAATCAATAGGATATGATCTCTACCCATTCACAAATGGGCACTAACTGGAGATATGTGTGGGTTTTAAATAACATCTCACTAAAACTATACACCCAATCACAGGGAGCTTCTAGCATATTCCAGGTAGTGCTGCTCAGTAAAAGTGTTCAACTGCATGTCTCAGAGGGAAACAAAACCCTTCCCTCACCAGTCACTGAAGAGTTCCAAGAGACTCCATTGAAAAGTTCAAATTTTATCTTCATATTTATGAAAATGCCATTGAAAAGTTCTTCACATAGACATTTGATATTTTTCGTGCTTTTTATTTTTGAGAAATGCTTCTTTTTTGTTATAACTCTGAAAAATAGTTTAATATTCTGAGTGATGTATGAAACACTTTTTATAAAACATAAAAGTGATGAGAATCTTTGCAAACATGTACTAATTAAAATTTTAAAAATCAAAACAAGTGATATAATCATCATTCTTATGCCTTCCTTAAATTACTTTTTTAAAAACTAGTTGTTAACCCAAAAAGGATATAAATTTTGTTTTCCTATATAATCTTTATTTTCTAACTAATAAAGATGGTACTAGACTGTAATTCTCAAGGAATCAATATTTAATTGTATAAGTAGTGTGCATATACAGTTATTTATTTATTTCTGAAGAACTGTGCACAGCTTGAATCTGAATTAGTTAATATCAGCATGAAATAGATATTAGCTATAATTGGCCCTTTTTATTCTCAAATAAATATTAGAAAAATATACATGTAGATTGTACTCATTCAATCAGCTCTAATATTTGAGATAAATGGGAAAAAACAGATGGAGTTGCTCATAATCAGGCACATGTTACATGCTAGTTATTCACTGGTTCTAGCCATGTCTCCATATGTTACATGTAAAGTCTCAAACGACACTTTGCTACAAAAAATGACACCAAAATACCCACAGCAGATCTAAATAACCTGTGAACACATGGTTTAAGGAATGTTATGGGGGTTTTGTGCTTATCTCATGATGAAAATTATCCTAGTGAGATAAGTATGGCAGTTAGAGAAAAACAAATGATCTTAAAAAAAAACACCTTGATGTTATATGCTTTGCAAATGACCTCACTAGAGCCTACATAGGTGTAATATATATTATGTATATATTAACTTCTAATCATTCAAATTATTAATTCTCAGTTCTCAGTGCATTAATATTTTTCCTTTTTATCCTGAAATATAGATTCAAAATAAGGTACAAAGAAATACAGAGTTCCCTGCTCCTTTCACCTAATCACTCCCAATGTTAACATCTCAGTAAATTTCTCAATTGTTTATTTCAAAAACCAAACTCTAACTAGATTCATTTTTGAAACTACATGGAAGCTCTTCTCTATCTTCAGCTTTAGACAATGGTTGCTGATCTCCATCAAGATCACACAGATACTATCTTTCTTTCTTTTGTTATGCATTCCTGGACCTGTATAAGGCTCACAATGCTGTAACAAGGAGCACTGTTCTGCATAGAATATGATAACCATTAAGGGAGAATAGGGATTTTACTCTCATGTGACCAAACGGTGTCACTCCAGGCATTCTAAACTCAGTACCTGCCTCCAGTCTGAAACAGAAGGTACATTCGTGATAAACTGAATTGGAAAGAACTAAGTCAGTAAAGAAACCGGGTGGAGAGACTCTTATGTTAGATGCTTATAATGATTCAAATAGTTTTTGTTTATACCTATTACACATGCATACACTTTTATATACTTTCTCATATATTTCCATTTAGAATGTATTTAAATATATAGTTTAATACTTTTTTAAATGGGAATTTTTAAGTGAGTTACCTAGCTAATCAAGGGTCAAAGCCAGGCATGGAATGGGGAACACAGGTCAGAGCCACATATTCCCTGGATTCCCTAAAGTGTGCCACTGCTGATCTACCCACGTGTGTGCATTACCATGAAAAAGAAGGCAACTGCAAGCCCAGTGTGCTCCGCACGGTGGGTTAGTATCAGCTCACTGGTAATAGGAAATTCAATAGTGCCATTATTGTCCTCAACTTTAAGAGCTGCTGCAATGTGTTAACCTGAACCTAGGAGATGGGATTAGGATCTACCTCTTCTGCTTTTTGTCTCGGCACCTTATTTTTGTCTCTTTATTATAAGTACACTGCTGGCATGGAAATTTTTGTCTCATTTTTCTTTACCCTAGTTGGAACGCTATAAATGTTGAATAAGTGCACTGAAGATAACATTAGGTCAATTCAGGCAAGTACGGAGAGTCCGTGCCCTTCGTGGACTTCAGAGGTAGAGAACCAGGCCTCACAAGGAGCTGATCCCAGCCTGGAAACCAAATCATTTTCAATGTTTGCTTGGGTTGGGTTTTATTCTCTTTTGTTTTGTTTATGTTAAATCTGATGGCATGAGCAGCTATCTGAAAGATAGCAAGACATATTATGGTAGCCACTTTGGATTTACTATTAGATTATTTTGAAGTCCTTTATTGCATTTATTGTTTCTATTGTATTCTGTTCTGTTCGATTTTTACTATGTCTGAAGGTAACTGCAGCTATTTTGAAGACAACAAACGGTATGATGGTAACTACTGTTGATTTTGTAAGGTTTTGAAGTCCTACATCACTTATGCTGTTTTTTTAACTGATTTTATTCTGTTCTATTTCCATTGGTTTTATCCTTTTTAAAATAAAAAAAAAATATTCAGGCAAGTGAACATGACTAGCTTTTTAATGACAAATGTTCCCATAAATAGTTGCATGAGAAAAAAATCAAAATTTGATTCAGCTAGACAGTTTAGTCTTGTGATCACAAAATAAAATGGGAGTAGATTGAGACTATAATCTATTTTTAGGAATCCCTGATATATATAAAAATTTTAATAAAAGTTAGGCACTGAAATTCAACTGCTTATCTCTGCATTATCCTATTTAATAAGAGAATTTTTTAAAATTCTTGTCCAATTGCAGGTTGTCTCTCTTGCTACCTTGAATACAAATTGATTTATGGTAATATCATCAAGCCCTGAAGCAAAGACACAGCTTTATGAAGACATCAGCTGATTTTATCACACACTTAAATGCTGCCCTGGCCTCAGGTCCACACTGCAGGCAATCAGGCTCACTGTCTCCAGGTTCCCAGATAAAGCACCAGCAAGTGTCCTCCACTGGCTCTCCACAGATTCACAACCACCCGGGACACTTGTTTTCCTCTGTTCCCTCCACTGTTCATCTGAGGACTGCTGATTAGACATCTTTCACCTTTGCAGAAGGCAAAGAAAAGTCCACAGTATCATTGCTAGGAATTATTACATACTGAAATGCAAGGTGACTTCATTTCACGATAGGCTAATATTTGTGTTTGTGTAATTTTTAATATTTCAATGTAGAAGAAATGTGAAATGTAAATAATTTTTAAAGAAAGCACACATTGAGTTGGGGGTATGGTTTAGTGGTAGAACACTTGTTCAGCATACATGAGACTCTGCGTTCAATCCCCAGCTCTACATTAAAAAATAACATAAAAAGGCAAAAAAACCCTTTGTTTTAAAAAAACACACATTACTTTATGCTCTACATATATTGTTAATATCTTTAGTGTATATACTCTATTCTGTATTATTTTTATTCCAAAGTTATATATTTCTATGTAATTTTGGGACTGCATCATTTTATATTGAGCATTTTTCCATATTAATACCCATATTTCTTTGTGATTCATTTTCAAGTTCTATATAGTGATGTTCACTTGCTTACTAGTCCAGTAACAAACAAAAATGCACTCATGTGTAAGAATTTTCTGTGTTCCATCACTGTTGTGTACCCTGTAACAGGGGTTTGCACATATTTGATGCTTAAACAATAGTGGTTTAAATACTTAAAAGATGTTTATTATTTATTAAATGACGCTTCTCTTGATAGGTTATTTGTTAGGGCATTTAAAATATTTTTAATTATTATAACTTAGTGTTTAAATGAATATTTTGTAGTGTGCTTAGATGAATATTTTGTACCAATAAGATTCTGAGTTAATGGGCTAAGGAATGGATACATTATAAAATTTGACTTAGCTGCTTTCTAGAAATTATTTCCCAATAAAAAGGATACACCAGTTATATTGCCAGTAGCAGTTTCTGATCTTCGTGATTCGTATTATTAATTGGGGAAAAACATAAAAATTTTTAAAAATGCAAAATGCCATAGCTTACCACATAGAGATGTGGCAGCTAACCTCATAAATCAGCAACTTTAAATCATTTTTTTCTATGTTTATCCATTTAACTAAGTGACAGAAAAGCCATGACTTGTAAGACAATACATCTCTCTGTTGACAAAGAGATGGTGCTGCAAATTCTGCTATTATGAAAGCTTTTGTTTAAGGCATAATTTTATTAAATTAAAAGTTGTCCACAGAACCTAATTCTTCAAGCTCAAAAAATGTAAGGTTTTAAAATGAAATATCAAAATACAATCTTTGGCTTTTGAAATAAGCACATCTTAAGCTGGATGTGCTGTAACATATTAGGTGTACTTTAATCCAATTTTTAGATTTATTTACGACCAAGTCTGCAACTTTATAACTTAGCACACACAGTGTCTGGGGTTTGCAAGCATTTAGACTGGGGATTGAGTTTTGCTTAGCAACGGCTTCCCCCCCCACCCCCCCGCTTTTCAAGAAGTTACATTTGGAAAAAATCCCTTAAACTTAAATAGATGGTGTTGAGGGGATGCTTTCTGAGTGTGTTTCCACATCTAGACTCAGAAAACACACATTTATTCCCTGTTTGGGACAGGATGGCAAAATACCTGCTCTTAAAAATGGGACCAACTGACTTAAAACTCCTTTTTATGTTGAAACTGGGAAAATTTTCTTTTACAGAGAATTCTTTTCTCCATGGCAGAGGGAACAGTTTGTCATTTTTCCATTTCTCTCCTATCAGATAAGAAAACTCTAAGTTAAGCCGCATCCACAGATACAAATCTCATATTTACCATCCCATAAGGAGTAACAGCCTTCAGTAACTTTCTAATAAAATAATGAAAGCGTACTGCTCACAATATTTTTTCTCCAGTGAATGCATTCTGACTTTCACAGCTGATCTGATATTTACCAAGAACATATTTTCACTGATGTTGCACAGCTAACTGCACATATGAAACAGAAGCTGCTCTGAACAAAATAGCCAAATTTATTCCCTGGGCAAAACACATTCCAGGTAATGGAAATGAAATACAGAACAAACAAAGAAGATGGATTGGAATCTAAGTATATATTCCAACCCCAAAACTCATAACAACATTTATTATGACAAGTTTATAAAAGCTTACCGTAGGAAAAAATAACTCCATAGAGTTGTTTTATCCATTTAGCTTATAATAAAAACTGCTGTTTTTTTTTTAAATCAACCTTACCAAAATCACATTTACAATAAGCAAATTAGGTTTGGTTGATTAGGTTATGGGGAATATATGCATAAAGCATTAGGAAATATAAGTGAAATCTTAAAAATGGACTTACCTTTCATTACAATGGAAACAATAAAATCATTGCTTTCCTATTTATAACCAAATAAGTAACTACAATAGCACAAAGAAATCAGCAGGAAAGGAAGAAAGTCTGCACTGTTCTCTAATTGAGTTTCTCCAGTTCTCATCTTCTATAGATTTCTTGGATTGTTTTCCAATTTTCATTCGCATTTCATCTCATTAAATGGCTCTAACCTTTGACACACACACCCCGCCCTGTATTCATCTTCTATTTGTAATTTAGATGAAATGTGCCCACTTGCTCTGTGGACAGCCCCAGAAGCACTGACAAAACACAGATAAATGCTAACTCTGTTAGACCAGGCTTTGACAAGAAAACAAAAGAATCCTCGCTTAGTTAGTCCTTAAGACAGAGTTCAGTGTGCATATGCATACAGCTTGTCTCTTTGGTAAATTCCTAGATGTTGACTTCAATGAAAAGGAAAAAAGAACAGGACAGAAAGGAAAAGGCTGTTTTAAGACTCGTCTGTTGTTACCATGTTGCCTTTCACATTGCAGATAATATATGCTCTTTTAAAATGTCTATATTTAAATGTTCTTGGTGATCATAAGCAGGGTAAATAGCAAGGCAGGTCAATGATAGTTTTAAAACAAATTACTTAGAACTGTGAAAAAATTGGTATGAAGTTTCCTCAAGGTAGAAATGAAAAATCATGTGCATTTTTCTTCCTTTGTAACAATATTTACTTAGGCATTGTCCCTAATGTAAAGTTAATTATATGTGTATAATCAGAAACAACTATTTTAGGAATTTAAAAGTAATGATAATATGACATCTGAATTATTGTGTGCATCCAATATAATAATGACCTTGTATTAACATGCCATTTAAAAATTACGTGAATGGCTTAAATGAACGATTCTGATGCTAAATATAGAAAGTATATTCATGTTACTGGTGCAGCAGCCAATATCCAAAGGAAAGTTAGCTCAATGAAGCAAAAATGCATGAGATATAATTGGGGTACTATCACTCAGTATTTGCAACTTTAAAGGTAGGACAGTTCCTCAGCCACACAAAAGGGACAAGCTAAGATCCAAAGAAGGGAAAGATGTTCAGAAAAGAAGTCTTTTTCTTTCCTAGGGTCATTTCTACAACATTCTTCCTTCTTTTACACATTTGTACTTCAGAGCTCAGCAAAGATAAAATCAAGATACCTACATAGGATGGAAACAGGAAGGAACAGAGTAAAAAATGTTACATAAAAAGAGAATATAGGAGCAGTCTAGAATTTCAGAATGGCTTGGGATTACAGGTTGCATGGGAAATTTGCTTTAGAGATCAGTTTGGAGCCATTGCCTACTTAAACGCAGTTTATACCAGCGATGGTAGACCTTTTAGAGCTTTCAGTGATAAACAGCCTTGTACACCGTAGGTTTACCATCACTGGTCTACAGTCACAGATGCATTATTCCATCATGCTGAGGAATGGGTTTCATCACAAGTGACCTTAATTAGGAGTTAATAGCTATATCCCACAGAACAGAGAGGATTCTGCTTGTCTTAATATGGATGCCAATAGTTGTAGAGCACCTAGCTGTGAATGCACATAGTATCTTAAAAACAAATACTTATTGAATGAGTCAGTGATATTTTTACTTCCAGTGGAGCTTTGGCTTGGAACTGTGCAGGAAGGGCCCAACATGGACTTACTATCATATGTCACACCACTAACAGTGTCCAGCCTGTTATAAAACAAAAGTATTCTTATGTAAGCTTCTGGAAAGCAGAAAAAAGAGTTGTTAAAAGGAAGATTTAACTGAAGTAATAGGTGGCATAGCTAAGAAAATCTAAGCCTCCTACTAGTTGGTACAGTGTTCACATAACTGGAATAAAATTGCAGTAGATACAGGGTATAGACCTGTAATCTTATTTGCTGTAGAGACACCACATGGAGAGCAGTGACACAATCAGCAGTGTGCTGCCACTTTGAGCATGTGGTCCTCCCTCTGCTTAGGGCCAGAAGCTGAGACCAGAGAAGTAAATAGACACCCACAGCCATGTGTCAAGGTAATATCTCATTAGACTCCGACAGAGAGTCCCAGGAAGTCCACAACATGCGCGCGCGCGCACACACACACACACACACACACACACACACACACACTTGCTCTAGCTGATTGGAGGTACCAGCTTGAACTGTTTTCCCTAAAAGTGGCCCAAGAGTCCTACTAGCATTCAGACAATCTGGCCTGTGCATGATCAGGTGGGCGAACCATCAGTACCAGGGCTGTTTTAGGTAGCAAGCAGGATTAGACAATCTCCTGGAGGCAAACAGAGCCATCTCAGGATCTTTCCAGTGCCCAGTCAATCCTTGCTCCACTCATCTGTGTACTCCACACACCCTAGAACTGTAAATATTTCTCAGTTACTTTACATCATTCGCTGCACATGGAGTATTTGTGTGCACTACCATGTACACGTTTGCATTCACAGATTGAATATTTTCTGATTTGTGAAACCATTACTCCCACTGCAAACAAACTTGACTTGTCTACTGACTTATTGCTATATTTACATTTCTTTTTTACTTATTTTACCACTCGATTTATATTATAAGTTATTACTATGACAGTGTTATGGTTTATGTTTAGATGCCCCCCTCCCCCCACTCCTGTGCTCATTCATAGGTGGGGCTTTTGGGAGCTGGTTGGATCATGGGTGAGTAATTCTCATCAGTGAATTGGGAGCACTGGCTAGAGACATTAGTCCTCTGCTGAGTTCATAGTTAAATGTGATATTGGGAGGTAAAGCCTGGTCAGAAGAGGTGAAATCACTGCAGACAGGGCCTGGGAGGGTTTAACTCCTTAGCTTCTCCCTTGATCTCTCTTTGCTTCCTCCAACCATGCTCTGAGGTCTTTTTCCTCTCACATGTTTCTCTACCTTGGAATCAACAACTGTGGACTGAAACAAACTGTAAACCAAAATAAACATTTTCCTTGGAGTTAGCATTGAATATCATATCTCAGTGATGAGAAAGTAACTAAGACAGGTGTATGGGGATTCTTCAATTTTCTTTATACTTCTAAGTCTTTGGTGGGTGTCTTAAAGGGGGCTCACTCTTGAGTGGGTATCTTACTATCTTCTGTCTTTTTCATTCCTGGCACACAACATCACCCAACAAATGTGTGTTAAATAAAGTGAAACACTCCCAAACTACAGCCATCCACAGCAATATTTTGCAAGAGAACAGGGTAACACGTTAATCTTAGTGAAAAGCTCATAAAATCCACCAGAAGAACTGTTCTTATAAAAAAAGAAATTACAGCAAGAAAAAGGAGGCAAAAATGTAATACATTTATTCACAACCAATAAAAGAAGTGGTTCAAAGACAAGGTTAACATGGGATTTTGGAATAAGCTATAAAAATGTTTTATTTTTAACAGGTAGATTTAATCAGTCATTTTCATGTTTCCTGCAGAGAAACAATATTAAACTCCTAAATAAGGGTTGTTCACAACCAATAGTCCTTTGGAATGCTTTACTTGTGTTTCTGCTATCAAACTTGAATCCTGAGTTGAGATCAGAGGGGTTTCAACTCCTGAATAAATAAGCAGAGTAGTAGCTGGGAACCATCAGAAAAAGGTAGGTGGAAAAAATCACTAAAACAAGTTAGACCTGCTCCTTCAATGCCAAGTTCTGACCTCCCAAGAAGACTGGCTCATTCTCAGAATCTCTGAGGTCTCCTGGCTCCCTCTTTGTATTTTCCATGGCACAACTTGTCTGGAGTATGGTCTGGACCTGACAGCAGTGGCTGTTCTAAAATGAAAAACTACAACTATTTAGCTTCCATTACATAATAATTCACAGTCTCGGATGGAAATGTTCAAATCACTTAGGAGTTTGATTTGGAACAATGTATCTCTTTGAATTCAGGTGACAGCAGTAATTCATTTGGTTAATGTGATTCATGTAACATGGGTCTCCTTCATCATAACCTCTGCCACTATATGATTCCACTTCATGGTACCATCGCAAACAAAGCAAGCAAGTCCTTTTAGATATGTGATAGGCATAATTCATCCACTACATATAGAAATGTTTGTTCTTAAAAGAAAAATAATCAGTACCTATTGTTTTTAAGATTATAATCTGTAATGATCACATAATAATATGCAAAATCAAATCAGTAGGTCAGATCTGTTTATGTTTTAAAATAAAATACAGTAACTGGAAAAAAATCAGAGTGTGCACATGTAATAAGGACAAATAGTATTTCGTAAAATGTGTGTGAGAGAAAGAATAAGAGGAAGGGGGTGGGTTGGGACAGGTGAGAGACAGATGGAAAGACTGACAGAAAAAAAGACAGATGGATATGGAGAAAATATTCTATTATCAGGCAGCACAGTGAAAGTTCAACTGAAATATTCAATTTTATATGTGCCGTTTATTAGTGGCCTTACAGAAGTAAACATTTCCCTTAGTACCAGCTTCCTTATCTATAAAATGGGGATGCTACTTCATAAAGTGGGTTGAGATTTAGAGACTATAATACACTTACTCCACAATCACAGCAATATTTGTAGCATTACTAATTATTAATAATATAAAGAGCTTAGCACAAAGTCTTTTGTGTAATAAGTGCTCTTTAAATATTGGCAATTACTTATGTTACTTTTTAAAAATCACTACTGTTCATTTTTAAAGGCAATACATATATGGAAATCAGGTATCCTCCTAAAGTGCAAGAACCAAATGTTAGTTCTGTGGTTAATTTAACTAAGAACAGTACCTCAATAGAACTGTTCTATTTCTACATCATCTGACTAAAACCACTAGCTACCTTTTGATGCTTGACTGAAAAACGGGACTCGGTCTAAAAAGACCAAGGTGCTGTGAGCTGAGTGCTCCATCTGGTTTTTACCAGCTGACCTTAGGACTAGTTTTCAGACCAAAGCCAAGGAAGGGGACGATGTTCATGGTGTTCAACCATCCATCAGGGTTGCATTAAGCCTCTTAGGAAAACATGGTTTCATTGTCTGCTTCATGTCCAGGTTATAGACACCTAAAACATCAAAGCATTTTTCAAGTGAACTGCTAGATCATTTCCCCACCCTGTATTTCTACAGTGAAAGATTTATTTTTCTTTTGCAATATTTTCTTTTCTTGTTTTTGGCCCAGCTTTCTAGACTGATGAAGTCACTTCAATTCATAATTCTGTCTTTCAAAATATTAACTATTATTCTCGGGAGTCTATCACATGCAAATGTAAAAAGCATGCAATTAAACTATTCTAAAGTAACAGCCTATTAGAGGCAGGTGGAACTATATGTACACACACATGCTCACACACACACACACAAACACACACATACAAAAGCGTGCAGTGTTGCTTCTCTCATTAACTTGTAGACCTCTCAAGTTCATAAGCACTGCATCGTTCTCTTTTAGTACATTGTGGGCACAGAGGTCACCATATTCATTTGGACTGAATTATTATTAATTTGCACATGTCAAAATTCACTGTTAGAATTGATGATAAGCCAAGAGACAGGAAAGGAAATAAAATGCTACACCTCTGAAGTATAGGTTCAAAGGCAATGACTGGCATATGTTGCTTCCCTGAACCCCATCCATCATAGAGCTGACAGAAAATGAAAATTCATATTAGAAAAGAGCCCAACAGAAAAATAAAGAATAGAGAAAGGCAAGAGAGAAACACACATGCTTGCATATACACACGCATACCATGCAAGCACAACTGACTGTTGAAATCCTTAAAGTAGTTACTAGATGGCTTTTACACATGACTACTGCTATTTAATGGAATTAAGTCTCCAAGTCTGTATTACTATTAATAGATAGCCTATTAGAGCATTGCTATTTACAGGCTTCCACAAGGCAGCATGATTTCCCAGTAGTATATTACCATTAATTGGTAAAAGGCACTCTAGGAATATCAGTCTAAGACAATAGCTCAGCCACAATTAAAACAGAATTGCATTTGCTGACCTAGACGACAAAGCAAAGCGTTCCTAGGAAATTCCTTGCAATATTTTACAACCTGAACTAATTAAAGATCACATTCCCCATACAGCCAGAAAGCAAACAAGATGAATACCTCCAGCTGAAGACTTTCTAGTTTGATGGTTACTATAATGAATTCAGTCCCAATGGAAAAAGACAATAGAAAACAGCTTTCATCTGAGGTTGTGGTATGAAACTGACTTCCCTTTAATTTTGGAGCAATTCCTTCTTATGCGCTATCCATCTTATCCAAAAGCCATAATCTAATTTTTCTGCCATGAACACTGGGAATATGAGGTGTGTGTGTGTGTGTGTGTGTGTGTGTGTGTGAGAGAGAGAGATCTCATTGAAAGCTCCTAATTTCCTTTAACAGATTTAATGATTAAAAAATACCATAACATGATTGCCAGACTGTTATTAACTTAACAGAGTCTTCCCTCATCTAAAGCAGTCAGTGGACTAAAAACGTTTTCACTATATGATTAAAGTATTTTTACACAGACAGCCCTAGGCACCTAAGTTATTGCTCTTTTGCCTGGAGGTAAATTAAGGTGATACTTTTCCTTTTCCTCATCTCTAATAGGACTGAACATCTCAGTGCTGGCAAAACAGATTACACTATTACCTACTGAAAAAGCCTGATTCCTGAATGCTGATGTGTGTTCTGTCACATCTGGCAGGAAAAAAAATTACCTCTTACTACTTTGTTCTGATAAGTGAGAAATTTCCAGGAAGCATGTTTTCAGGGAGACAGACTCATAAAAATGCACAGTGGGTACTGAGAATAAGCTAACAGATGACATTTTATTAAAGCAGCTTATCTCATTTTTTTTATTAAATAATCAGCCTAATCATGCTGGCCAGAGCATTAGAGCATCAATACTGTCCTAATAAATACAGCTATTTTCTTTTTCTTTATGTTTTATTCTTTTCATTTTTTTTTTTTGTGGGCTTTTTTTGGTAGGAATCACACTCATGACTTCACACTTGCAAGGCTGGCACTGTCTTACTGTGCTATTTTCCCAGCCAATACAAGTATTTCTGATGTCCAATATAAATCTACTCCCAGAAGGAAAAGTAGCTAATAAGTAAAAAGATTGTCTACAGTTAAACACATGCAAAGCTAAATTAAATTGCCTAATAACTCAACCTATAAGAATCTTTATGATCTAGCACAAATCTTTGGGAATTGACTGTCAAAAAATGTACAAAAAATGAAATATTTGGGATAAATCTTGGCGTTTTAATTTCAAAGAACTTTTACAATATAAGGTAAAAGATATTTATTAACATCTATTCTACCACAGGCATTTTCTCAGTCTGCCAGTATGGTGTAGAATGTGAAGGCCCAAAAGGCTCAAACACATTTGGAATTTTAAACAATATTAATGCTTGCCCTTATTAGCCTACTACTTAGCCTTCAGTACACCCTAATCTGAGCACCAGAAATTTCTCTATCAGACCTTTGACATTTGAAAAGGGAATGACTGCCTTGATTTAATACTCCAAGGCTCAGATGCTGTCACAGGTGCTTACTGTTCTGTTATTAATTTTCTGAGAAGTCACAGTTCTCTTTTCTAAGTTATTCAAAGGTTAGTCTTTTGAAGGATGGTCATTTCTCACAGAGCTACCAAGACACGCATGGACAGGATGATGCAGGCTGAGACTGAGAACAAACAAGTCAAGCTCAAATGCAGGCGCTGGACAGCCTGCAAGGCTCATGGTCTCCACATGCCACCCCAAGTGACAGTGCAGTGTTATAAAACACATGGTTCCAAGCAACCACTCAGGAAACAAGATGACACAATTAGGTCAGTCTGTACCATATGGAGACTTTCTCTACTCTGTTCCTGCTTCCCGCTAGCAGAATTAGTCCCTCTATTCAGTATAGTTCCAAAACAAGTACCACCAATAAAGTGATAAGGTAAACTACATAACAGTTTGTTTCAACATAACTACTCAAGGTCAGAGGTCATGCGTGAACTGCTTCTGTATCATCTGCATCCTGCCAAGTCAGGGCACACAGTAGGTCTTCAGTGAGCATTTGCTAAACGAATGAAACCTAAATAGCATGTAACAGAAAATGCAGCATAAATTCAAGGCACAAACAACTGCTTTAGAAATGTGTGAAGATTGAAAATTTTTAAAGAGCAAGATAATAATAAGTAATATGCTTTATGGCAAGTTCTTTGAGGGCATAAGCACTTCTGACTTTCCCTGTCTCACAGCTGCAATTTAAGGGATTAGTACCCTGTATCAGGGACAAACAGTACTTATAATCATCTGTGGAATGAATTGAACTGTTTGCAAACATGATCTTGAAATTGGATTCTCATAAATCTCCCTCTTAAATATGTTACCTGCATTAAAAATAAAAAATCACCACACTGCCTCTAATTCAGAGCTAGACAGAGGCAGAAAACAGAAAAGATCTTTCAACCACCTTTTGCTTTTAAGCAAGACCTTACAAACATGACCACAAAACTTTTCCTTTATATAGTAGTCACCTGTCCTATTGATTGATGGTTTCTAACCAATACAAGCCGTGTCACCTTAGTAATTACAGATGATGTCATGTCATAAAAACTGCAGACAGACTTGGGTCAAGGTTTGGCTCTGTCATTAAGTATTTGTGTGATCATTAGCTAAATGATAAAGTTCTCAGAACCTCAGTTCCCGTCTTCATAAGTTTGGGAGAAGAACACCACCTATCTCACAGGAGAGTTAAGAGAATTAAGAAAGAAATCCATTGAAGTCCACTGAATTCCATTCTAATTTATATAAATTCTCCATGCAAAAGTTTATATATATATATATATATATATATATATATATATATATATATATATAACCAAAAGCTTTGCACCATGTAGCTCCTGACAACTTTGAAAATACATGGATATTAACTGATTTGAGTCCTTTCTGCAGAAGTATCCCTCCTGATACTGATATATTATCTCACAAAAATAAAGATCTGAAATATGAGGTAGCAGAGAGAGCCACAGCCCCTTCTGTTATGCAGTTAAAGGGTAGGGAGACAGGAATAGGTGGCAATGTCACTGTGGCAAATAGTGATGAAGTGTGACACTAGAAAGACACTAAAGTACTTCTGCAAAGGACATATCAGGGACCTAAGGAAACAATTCCTAAGAAGATCCAACTGAGGCTAGCAAATTCTAGACAATCCCTAGGCCAGTGCTACAGCAGCCCATCACTAAAGTCAAGTCCAGTGCACAGTTGCCTTCATCTTAATAAGGAGGCAAAAGGTCTGTGGGACGCTAAATTGTTAAAGTCATCACTGCTAACTGTGTGGTAGAGAGCAGGGCTGGAAATGCTGAACAGTACTTCCAAGCTCTGAAGTGGGAAACACCAACTCTGGTACTTTCCAGCAGTACCAGAGAGCTCTTCAAACTCTACTCTTAGATGATAACATGTCATCGCCTTTCTCCTTTCCAGAAGTGGTTTGCTAGTCTAACATCTTTTGGCTGCATGCAGTATTTCTTCCCAGTTTAAACCAACCTAGAATTAGCAAGTATCTGTGCTGTGCCCACCACTATCCTAGGAATAGAATTGCAAATGTAAATATTATACAGATCCTACACTTGCTGTTATAGTGAGATTCTCAAAGCTATACCAGATACATGACAATGAAGTTCAAGGTGAAAGGCCATTGAACTCTGACATGGACAAGTGTATTAGAATCTCCTTGAACTCTAACATGTAAAAGTGTCATAGACTCTCCCACAGAAAAAGAGGAAGGGATTGTGGTCTGGCTTCTCAGGATGAGTAAGATACCTAGGTGGCAGAGGGGCCAACAGGAAAAGATTTCCTAAGAAGCAATAAAAAAATCTGGTTCCCGGGTTAAGAGTGGACAGAAGGAAGCAGCAGAAAGCCAGGAGAAACAAACTGAGTAGGTCTATGACCCTACATTGCATACAGGCAACAGATATTCTCTGATTGTTATGTGCTGGGTACTAGGGACGTGGGTAGAATCATGAGTAAAACCTCCATTCAACCTGAATTTTCTTAAGGAAGAAAAAGTCTGAGTATGCTGCAAAATTCACTGGCTGTTAAGCAGTACCCGTTCAGTTGGTGCAGTAGCTGACAGGGTCCTTAGGTGCTGGCAGAATGATTTTAACCCTAGCCGGCCTCCGTAATCTGAACAACAGATTTAATCAATCATCGGTCCTCAAATTTATATACTGAAAACTGTCAGCAGTCATCTTCTGGATGAATCAACATCAAAAAAACAAAAAGTAAATAAAGCAAGCACATCTAATGAAGAATTTACAGATTACCAAATAAATAGCTAACGTTTGGAAAGTTCTTCAACTGATGTAAAACAGCTGATTTGAGTTCAAATAGCTAAGCACTAACAACTAAAATCATCCCAAGTCCATATGGCTCATACTACAAAGAACTCTTTAAACTGATCTATCAATGATCTGAAAAAATAATACACTACGTAACAGTTTTATTACTTTATTACTATCTCAGGACCTTCTAATGGATGGTCTGTCTTACAAGTCACTAGAGTTGGAAAGGTGTCGTCTCCATTTTACCAGATATAGTGGGTTTACACCCAGGTATGACTGAGCTAAGAAACACCATCAGTCAATGACTGAAACAGTGAGATTCTCAGCTTTGAAAACTTGCTAGTGTCTCAGTAAACAACCTTCAAAGTGGATCCGTGATTTGGTTTCTGCTTCTCTCTTGTACACCTGCAAACTACAGGTAATTAGCTACTAAGCTACTATAGCGAAACAATGAAAATTATAGTAAGAAATATCTTCAATTGTTTTGAGCCGAATCAGCCAGCCCACATTCGCTGAACAGTTCATTGTGTACACATTGTTGCAGCTGTCCAGTCCCACGGAAATGCAGGCTGGACAAGGACCTGGATTCCAGTTCCAGCTCTGTCACTAATTAACTTTATGAACTTGTATTCCTCACCTTCAGCTATCTCATGTATTCATACAGGATAATGCCTTTGTCCTGCCTACTTCATTGGTTTGCTATGTGAATCAAACAAGAAAGGTTTACAAAAACATATTGCAACAATATATAATGTTCTAGCCAGAAACAATATTTTTATTATCACACAGAAGCTGCTATGTATTCATGAGGAGGTTATGTAGTAGCATGAAATGAAGACCTACTAGAAGTAATTATAAATTACTATGTATTTCTTTTCACCTAAAGATTTTTAAAAAGACATCAAAAATCTATCTTCTGAATCAGTTTTTATGCTACTCCTAAATTACACTGAGCTGACTCATCAACTAAGCAAACAAGTTGCAAATTAGCACTATTAGTATGATGGGACTTATCGGATTCTATGGTGCATTCCTGGATGGTTAATGTTTAAGGTCTTGCAACATAATTTCATTAGGTATTTTAATGTTCCACATGCCTTATTTTAGCACTCAGGATACCTTCATGTAGGTATGTGTCGATAATACTGGTACACAGCATAGAGGATACTAATAAGGACTGTAGGTTCATAGGATGGTCTGGATTTAAAAACCAATTACAGAAATTATTGTGTAATCATATATACTCTCTAATACCTTCCCAGATGTGTAGTAAGTGTGAAACAAAATTTCTTATAAGATTATTAAAAAATTAAATGAAAACATGCATAGAAAGTACCATAGTACTTGGTACACTAAATATTAACAATCATAATGACAATAGTAAAGGCATTACCTGTGGTATACTATAACCATGTAACTGATACATGAAGTTACTTCCACATTTGAGTATGAGTAACTCAGTGCAAAATTGTCAAGTTTAAAGGTAACAATGGTGACATTTTATTGAGTGCTTATTGTGGGTAAAATAATATTAACCACATTTCTTAACCAGAGTGAAAAACACATAAACAATTTGCTTGAGATCATAGAGTTACTAAGCAACGGAAGAAAAGCTTTCCCCAGGGCCATGTGGGTCTTGAACATTCCATGAGGACCTTCCTGCCAACCTATGAGAAGCTATGGCTTTTGTGATCATTTTCCATGTGCTTAGTTTTCAGTGGCATTGAGACAAGGAATTCTGAGGAATCTATTCATGGCCATATTACTGCCATTATCCTTCAACACAGCTTCAGTCCCTCTTTTTCCTCTTTGACTGTCTCAATTATATGCATTAATATTCATCTTCACAGGTTTAATGTAGACTCTGTTTTCATAGCTTCTATGCTCTAAGAATTTCAAATCTTGCTGGGTACACCAATGGGGGGAAAAACAGTGTAATGCAAATATTATAATAAAAAGGATCACATAAACAATTAAACATAGAAAAGAATACAAAATACTTTCAGTTGAAGATTCAAAGGAAATTTCCAGCTCACATGTGAAGGTGGAAGTGTGGTCCAATCAGACAGAATGAAGTATTAGCATATTAAAGGAATTATAAGCAGTGTAAGGTATCTGAAGCAACAAAAAGATTGGGGAGAAGCTTTCTTTGCACTATAGGTAGAGTTCAGTCTGGCCAAGGGAACTCTATGGTCTTAAGGATGGAATACAAGAAGGTCTTGCATACTGCTCAGTGAAGGGCCAAGGGCCAAAGTCCTGGAGATCTGGCATCTGTAGAAAACCTCTGCCCAAAATCTGATTCCAAAAGACCCCCAACAGAAGTAACTGCTTTGGAGAAAATATTGGGGAATTACGGGCAAAGTGCAGGCAGGATCCTGCACTTTGATTCCCAGTCAAGGCCTAATCATCCATGACACATGAAAGCAAATAAAAATAAAATAAAATAAAATAAATTTTACATAGAGAGTGACAACTTAGCTGATAGCCACTTAAATTTGAGAATGAGCTTTGCACATGTAGTGCAAAATTTAAAGAAAACAGAACTAAACAAAACAGTAACTGTGTGATTCCCCTCACTTTCACCTCATTTGTTTTATTTAACCTTATTTGTTCTTGCCAGCAGTGAAATCCAGAGAACATTTTGATGTTGACTGCCTCAGGGAGAAAGGAACCAGCATTTGTGCATTATTTATACCAAGATTTTTAAATGTTTTATTTCATTTAATTCTCCCAAATCATTCATTGAGACTCAGAAGTTAAATAACTTACCTACAGCCACAAAGCTCAAACTTCTAGCTGCTACCACAGGGTTTTACCAGATTCCAAAGGCAGGATGGTGACAATTGTCATGGTAAATGGCATAGCAAAAGTTCTTACTCTGAACTCCAAAAAAGAGAAATGCATCTCATTAACTTTCACAGTAAGTGTTTGTCATTCCCCTCCTTGAGGTCACAAAAGCAATAATGATAAAGTTACTATTGTAGACAGCCAAGTTAGGTAGAATTATTATAGGCAGCCAGACAGGGCTGGGCCCACAAGGGAGTCAGTGCAGAGGAAAAAGACACATTACGACTGTGGCTCGCGGCACATCTGTGGAAGACCAGACCTCAAGATAAAAATGGAAGGACCAGCCCTCCCCCAAGGATAAGCAATGTACTGTAATTGATATCACATGGTTCAATAAAGTCTAGATAGACATCAGGTACCCTAAGACCTCCGGATCCATCCCTTCCTTAAAAAAGTTTTTGCTCTTTCCATATACACTTGTTGCATGGCCTGCTTCCCTACTGAATCAAATAGTACCTAAGCAGCTATTCTTGTAATCTTATTGGTTAATCATAGCTTTGTCCTATGCTGTACTTACCGTGTGATTCTGCTCTATAAAACATTCTTTAAAACCTGGGCTCATTGGCAGCCCACCAGTGGGTCCCTCCCATTGTTTCTCAAAAGCTATGTCTTTCTATAAAATTTTCCTACTCTTAACCACCATTCCTTAAAAATTCCTTCTTTGATTTTTGGAGAACACCAAATCAGCATATCTAATATCTTGCAGGTTGAGAGTTACATTTGTTTCTTCTATATCATTACTTACTATATCTACTATGACTGTTTTAGATTCTTTGCATACTATCTCTAATTCTGAATGCAACCTTGTTAAGTAGCGTGATCTCTATTTTACATGGAAATATCAATTTAGAGAAAAGTTACACAACAAGCACATGGCAAAGTTAGGATTCAATCCAAAGTTTGTCATCAAATTTAATGAGTAGAATTCTTTGAATAGAATTTATTTAACCAAATTCAAACTATGGTGTAATACAAAGGAAGGCAGTTTTCTGTGATATGAACACATAATTATATACTCGTTCAGAAGCACAAAGGTTTAACAAATTACATTGGCTAGAGGTCCACAACCCTAAAGTTCTACATAACAGTACTCTGGGTCTCACTCCCTCATGCTGCCCCATCAAACTTCTCAAAAGGATAGAACAGCAGGAGACATAGACACAGGGACACTGTGTACACAAAGGCTGGGAGAAAAGGATTCAGCTATGGCAGATGTCCACTGAGTGAAACAAGTACGAGCCTGTGAAGAGCTAGGAATGGAGCTTGAATCCGCCTGTCTCTTCACTTGGGAGGAGTTTTAGCATGATTCTCTTAAAGGCTGGTGATGATGTTTACAGGCTGTCTAGAAGAAAAAATTATACTCAGAAACAAAACAAACTTACAATTCAACTTTTAATGTGAGCTACTTTGGGCATAAAAAGGACCTTAATATATTTTCTAGCATCAATGGCTATTTTTATAACACTCCTCTTTCCCCAAATGCTATAGCAATACAAGGCAGCTTAGAAATGGCTACATAAAAAGTACTACTTCCAATGTGATTCCCTTTTGTCTGAACTGCCCTTTCCTTCCTTCTTCTGCCTGGAGAATGTTTAGTTTTTTTTGTTTGTTTGTTTGTTTGTTTTGTTTTTAAAGAGAATAAAACAAAAGAGGACAGATCTAAGCAGATCAGAACAGAACAATGTAAGCAACACAGCACTTCACAAGACAATTGGATATTAACAGTAGCTATCATAATGTCTCTTTCTTTGAAATAGCTGAGCTTAGCTTTACACACAATAATGTCAAACATAATAAAATAGAATAAAACCACTGAAGAGAATGAAAGCATTGCAAGGCATTCTGAACCAAATAACCGAAGGTGAACAATGGCTGCTGTATTTTGTTTTTCTATTACCATTGGTGCTATCATGCTGTGTCTTATTGGATTTTAATATGTATGATAGTATAAACAAAGTTTTTATGGAAAATGAGATAATTCAATTATTTTTTTTTCATCCCCAGTTCTGCTGTCACCTCCTTCGAGAAGCCTTCTCTGACTCCTACACTTGGCACTCTTCCCATCTGCACTACATAAAACTTTGTTGTAAGAAACAGAACTCTCTTGTGCACTGGAGGATATTTAGCATTATCCTTGTCTCTGCTCACTAGATGCCAATAAGCACATGGCCAGTTACAACTAAGAAAATCTCCAGTTATAGTCCAATGTCCCCAGGGACAAGGGAGAACTATCACTAGTTGGAATCACTGAGCTGGAGTATAGGCTCTTGATTTGTACCTTGATTACACTGGCCTTGCCAAGGGTCCATAGAGAGGAATACACTATTGAAATTTAATCTGTATGGAGGAATAAATCTATGTAGAGGAATAAATCCTTGATATCTAATCTCATGTTTCTCTACTAATGTAGCTGAAGGTTAAAGTTTAAAAGAAGAATTTGTACAGTGACTCACTCTGATAGATTCAAGATTTCTTACTGTTTTATTTCCCATCTTCTTCACAGAAAAGAATTATGCCAGTGAAGTCAAGAGAGTGACAAATTATAAAGATCAAAGTTCATATTGAATGACCTTAGATTTTGGCCCTACATTTTCTTATCTAAAAATGTACAACTGATTTTACCTACGTTCACAAGGTTTCTGGGTTAAGCAAGATATATACATCAAGCTGCCTAGCAAGGTAACTACCCTTTTCACTTAGACAGCTAGGAACAGGTTCCTGGGTGAGAAAACTACTTAAAAAATAATATTAGTATTTTATCATCTGCACATGCTAAACCACTGGCAAGTGTTGTTATGTGATTTTAAAAAGATCACTAATAAGAATTAAACTTCCTTTTCCAAATGTAGCACACAAAAATTTCAAAAAATCTTTGATCACAAAGATGATTTGAGTCAAAAATGATCAATCATAGGTAAATAAAACTTTACAGTTTTCAAAGTCCTTTCACAGGTGTGGTATTTTTTAATGGTCTCCATTACTGAGGAAAGTGTTACCTGAAAAGTGAGCAGACAACTGATGGGAAGGAACTAAAGAATCTGCTCACGTGCTAGAGCTGCAAAGTAAAGCTAACCCAAATCCAGTCCGCAGTAACAGGCCTCTTTCGGTTTCTATTTCTTCAGATCATAGAAATAATATTTTAAATGCAGAACAAAGAGCCATTCAGGCCCAGGCTTTTTAAAATGTGAGTTACATTCCAGTATGCAAAACTAGGTAGACAGCAGAGGCCATTAGAACTGAATATGCCGATGGTTATTATCATTAGTTGCATATAAGCCAGGCTTACAGATTTGTAGACATTAGAAAAGAGCTTTTTCTTTTGTCAAAAGTAATTATAATTAATTCTCAAAAATATGTATAGGGTTGACCCAAATCAGATGAAGGAATAAGCCAAAAAGAGAGATAGGCTCGTTCTATAGTGCATGCTAAAAGTCTTAATTAAACCCAGACATTTAAAAGTAGTCTCAGAAAAAGGTTAATGAAATGGGGTAGGAAGGAAAAGCATCTCTAGAGAATGTTGCATACTCTAGTTTTCTGGGCTGTGTCTTTTGTTGCTCTTGGGAGAATGCAAAAAAAAAAAAGTGTCTTTCATAATCAAGAAGAGAAATGAGCTACTCTCCAGTCCTCTGCAAAGACAGCTATCTTATAATGTATTTTCCAGCATTCTAACCAGCCTTAACAAAGAGTAGCTGAGTTTGGGATGCATAGTTTTTTATCTCACATAAAGTCTGGCTTAGAATAATGGTGTACTATTAGCATCTGGTAGGTATTTTACTTTCGAAAGTCATTAAGGAACGAAGAAAATTATCAAGAAATGAATATGTTCCAGTGTTTGACCAAAGCTCAGTTATTCCAGACTACCTCTGTTCCACATTCCTCAGCAAAAACATACCACAGAGAATGGTAAGGAACCCCAGGTAAGGCAGACCAAGGTCAAACCTGACAGACTCACCATATGATTTCATAACACACTTCTAGGTAGAAGAAAAGGACTCATACAATTAGGGACTAACGATAGAGGAAGTTGCTCCATCCAGGTGGAAAGAATTCATACTGATTGAAGAATATACCTCCAGGATCAGTGCTCTAGTCCTAGTACTATGAATTCATTCAAATGCATAGTGTATTTTATTATTATTATTATTTTTTTATTGTGCTACACCCTGCAGTGAATGAACTTAATAAGGAAGCAAGAATCAGGGTGGTTCTTACCCTCACAGAGCTCATAATCTGGAAGGGGAGATGGAGATGGAAATCACATTGACAAATGCAGAATTTCAAGCAGTAAAATAAAGGAAAGTGGATCTAAGACAAATTGTAGAAGGAATCACAACACAAAAAGGCAATGCTTATCATTAATTACTGAACATACTACATGGCAGGCAGTAGTGCACCTGTAATTTGTTTAATTTGTTGTAACCCACTATCATCATGTAGTTACAATGTAGATGTTAATTTTCATACTTTGATGAAGTAACGCTTTAGTGTTGAGGAAATGGACACAAAAAGTTTAATAAATTTGCTCATTATCCATAGCTACTACACAGCAGAGCTGAGATTCAGACCCAGGGATATAGATTTGTGAGTCTATTCTTTTAGCTGCATGTCATTGAACTAAGGAAGACCCTTTAGCCAGGCTGTGGGGTGGGGCTTGGGATGCCTTGCTGAGAAGATAACACTTACACTGAAAGTGGATGTGATTCCGCCTGAAGAGAGATCAGAAGTTGATCCACAGGGGACTGGGTTAGGGGTGCCCACAGGCAGTGGAAACCAGTAGGTGGCTAGTGGATAGAGCAAGGGAAAATGGCTGACTGGGAATGTGAATGGCTACAGTCATGAGGTGCACACCTTATACGGTTGGTGAGGGTCTAAGAGTTTATGTATTTTAAAGGAGTGGGGAGTTCTTGCACAGCTTCAAGGAAGCGGGGACTTAAACTCTGTCTTTTGAGAAACTCTGGTTGTAGTGTGACAAATTCAAGAAGAAAGTCTGAGGGTGATTATTTAGAGGAAAGGTTATAGTGCAACTGTCTAGTGTTAGACCAGTTATTCTCAAAACATGGTTCTGGACCAGAAGCCATCAGTGAGCCCTGCAATCTGTTTTAAATGCCAATTCTTGCTAAATCTGAAACTCTGGGAGTGTATCACTTATCCCTTACTGCATGACAGATTACTACATAGTTAGCAGCTTAAAACAGAACACATTATTGTTATTCCATAGTTCTCATGGATCAAGAGTCTGGGTGCTGCTGAGTGAGTCTGCTCCTCTGGGTCAGACAGAGCTTCGGTGAAAGTCATGCAGGTTGTTTTCTTCAGGAGGCGGAAGTAGGGAAGAATCTGCTTTTAAACTTACTCAGGGTGTTGTTTGAATGAATTCACTTGTGGTTGTAGACCTGATGACCCAGGCTTCTCACTGCCCTGGTGCTGGCGGGGAGCTGCTCTTTACTCAAGACAGTGCACAGTTCCTTGCCACATGAGCTTGGTCAACATGGCTTCTGGCTTCATAAAGCACACAAAGTGTCTTTAAAATAAATCTACAAGCCAGATATAAGATGTGTTGCAATCATGAAAGTGACACTCCATCACATCTGCTGTAGTCTACTTTTTTAGAAGGAAGACAGCTCCTTTGCACTAGAGAAATCGAACAAATCAAAGACGAACCCCAGGAAGTAGGGGTGGTGGATCCCAGGACTCTGTTTTGACAAGCCTTCCAGATAACAGTGATGCACGGTCATATTTAAGAATCACTAGTCCAGACTATGGCGTTGAGAAACATTTAGAATGTAAGAGTCGAAGGACTCAATGTCATGGTAGCTATATTAAATTGTTCAGTTTAGCATTGTGATTAAATGCCTGGGCTTTGAGGCAACTGGATCTAGGTTCAAGTCTCTGCCAGTTCCTAGGTCATATGACCTTGGAAATTTTACTTAACCTCACTGAATTTCAGTCTCTTTATCTATAAGTTGACATTTTTATGGAATCCACTTCTTAGAGGTTAAGGCTGTGAGAGTTAAAATAGCAGCAGTGTAAACTATATTTGGATGTCTGGCACAAAGGGTGTGCTCAATAAAAATGGGCTATTTTTGTTAACATCCACGGAATGCAGGTTCTTCTGAAAAATGGCATCAGACCAGGCAAGATATAAGACCCCTTAACTATAGAGTTCAAGTTAAGTGGAAAATTCATTCATTAGAAAGCACCTAGAACACAGTACTAGAATTGTAAGACAATTCCCTGCTTGGAGGCAGGCACAGTATCTTAGGTCTTATATAGAAGAGAGAGGTTTCCTCTGGAAAGAAATGATAACTGTTATACCATGTCCTCTGCCTCACCCTGTTCTCAGGTGCCCTGGTCCTTCTTTTTTAATGAAAGTCAGGCTCCTGAAAATTTAAGCAAGGGTTTTCTTGCAAGGAAGTGAGTGATAGCTGGGTTCAGAAGGTAGTAAGACAATAGTAAAAATCTTGGTGGAATATAAGAGGAAACTAATTTCAGACCTTCAGGTGTTTTGGGTCCCCATAAAGCTGGAGATTAGAGTTCACCTTTGCTGATGAACTATTTTCTTTAGGAACATTACTTGGATGGAGTTTCAGCACTAAACACATTTAAAAAAGACTTAGTTAAATTTAAGAAGGCAGTAGACAACATATAAGGAAATTTGTGGATGAAACTGAATTGCAAATACTGGTTTTGGAGTTCTAGATAGTTTTATTTGGTAGGACAGATAGGAAGGATAGAAAATCTTGGATTTTTCATTATTCTTGATTACAAGACCTGGCACAGAGAAAGTACTTAATAAATCCTTGAAGAATAAATTAAAGCATGAATGGGTGTATGAAACCAATCATATATGTGTATTTCCTATATTTAGTATTTCACTCTTTCATTATGCATTATGAAATGGACATGATTCCAATGATTAGAAGACTCAATATGTAAAAAAAAAAAAAAGTACAACAAAATGTTCCTCTAAAACATGCAACACCATCTGCCTGGATTGAAAAGTATAATTTAGTGAGGAAACAGGCAGAACACGTAATTCAGAGGATGTTAATACACAGTCAATAAAGTAACTAACCAATCCGTAGTAACAGCCCCCCAAAGAACAATTGTGGAGTGTTTTATTCTGAGAGCAAATTAAAGCAAAACAAAGATGAGTCTTCCAAAAAAACAGCAGTCTCTCCTCTATTTCACACATGAGTCCTTTGAGAAATTCATGAAAATAATGCATATCTTTCCTGTATCTCTTCTCTACAGTGTGCAGTGCTAACCTGAAAACTCCATTGTTTAGGTACAACTACATGGTATGAAGTTGTGCCTTTACCTTTTTCTATTGCCTGCATGAAGAAAGGGCTGGGAGCTATCTGCTTGTGAACAGTACTAATCTAGGAACACACAGTTTTGATAAAGTTGCAATTAGCCATTTTCTCAATCAGGATTCTTGTCATCAACTCATTATTATTTTACTATAGTATAGATCTTAGGGTTTATAAAAGCTGGTACTTTATTTTTGGCAACTGAGAACAGTTTCTGTGCCTTTATGGTTTGTTCTAGCAGCTGACTGAGAATTCGCATGGGATCTGTGCTATTTAGTAGATATGAATTTGTGCTGTGTTGGTGTGCATGTGTGCTTGGTGATGGGGTGGAGACAAATGTTTTCATTCACGTAATATATCCATGACCAAAAGAATTAGCTGTTCAAACAATAATTTGTTCTTAGGACCCTTTCATTTCCATTCAATCTATTGAATTTGACATCCTCATTAAGATGATTAAAATAAGTCAGACTATCAATATGTAGTCCAATTATTTCAATAATCCAAAGGCAATGTCACTCTGGTCCTTTTCTGTCTCCAGAGAATTATGCCTTTAGAGACCACTGTGTTCTGCCTTTCCTTCAGTCACAGGGGACACTTCCAATTCCCTTAACCCCTTCCACAGTGAAATATGCCAATTTGGAAATGGGAAGCAGGAGACATAGCAAACTTCTTCAGTCATCAACATTTATTTATTACCTATTATGTGCTAAGAATCCAGAGTAAGTAGTGGATCCACATATAAACCACCACTAGGATTTGATGGAGTTAAAAAATGGTCTGTTTTCATTAAATTAATGTCTATGAAGGTCAAAGCTTCTTTATAATTTGCAAAATTGATCAACTTGAAGTCAACTAAATATTAAAAATTACCTGTTTTCCTTAGAAGTTTCCACATATAAGCTTACCTTTATATTCTTCAATGAAAAAATTTTATTTTCCAAAATCTGTATACCTAGTCAACTGCAAAACTATACAAACATATTTGCACCCCTAAACACATATTTCCAAGGACATCTCTAAAAAATTACTTGACCAATTAACTTCTTTATGAATTAATAAATTCAGTTCACCCACAAGCATGCTGCAATTACAGTATAGCAACCTTGGAGTCTGATTTCAGAATGTTAGTAATGGTGTTTATTAGCTGAAGATGCAATGGAGAAGTGACAATAGAGTGCAATTTACAGTTACTGCTCTATGGAAGGGTGGAAAGAGTAACTCACTCCAACTAATAGAACATACAACTAGCTGTGGGTTTGAGATTAAATGGTTTGATTTTTTTCTGCAGTTCAATAACTTACATAAAACAAAATGGATGCACTATTATTGCCAAATTCCAAAGTCCAACATTTTAAGACATTTTTTTTAAGGAGGTCTAATGGAAGCAATATTCCATTCCCCCAATATAATTTTTATTTTCTCATTTTTATAGATTTATTCAGTTTAGAGTTGCATATTGTGTTTATACCTATCTGCTGAGTACAAACAGGTACCCTTATCTACATGTTAGGCAATGTCTAGAAATTTCTCTTTTTAATAGTCATGAATTGCCTAACATGAGAATCTACTTTATGGTAAGAGTTGTAGCATAAGAAAATAAAATTTAAAACAAAAGAAAAAATGAAATCATTAAAAAATAGTACTGTAGAACTTCTGAAGTTTGGAGGCTCTATGGCAAGAAGACATGACTTGTAACAAAAATGATCATTAAGAAAATTTATTCAGATGTTTACACTGAATTCAGTCCCTGATCACTTAGTTGTTTCACACTGTAACTTTTAGGACCATTAACAATGATTATGATCTGTGACCTAGCACTCTTAGTATACAGCAATAGCAACTGCCTTAATTGTGTAGTTCAATACAAAAATGCATCAGGGCAATAGGCAATAGCAACTTGAGTTCTATGAATGAGTAGTTATCTCAGTTAATAACTTTGAGAATCAGTTTGTCTACCTAGTAGGAGCTAACAAATAAATATGATAAATAGACATTTATTGAGTAGCTTCTCTGTAACAGATATATGTAAGAATTTAAGTCTCAGGCTATTTCATTACATTATAAGCCAGGAGGGGGGAGAGAGAGAGAGAGAGAGAGAGAGAGAGAGAGAGAGAGAGAGACTGTATCCTCTGCACACATTCTTATAGCTGTAGGGATATGGTGTTGCTGATAGTGCTTGGTACAGAAAAGGTGCTTAATAAACTTGAATGGAATAAAGAAAAAATAGAAAGGGATAGAGAAAGATAGGTTATGATAAAAGAGATAGTATACTCACAGATCTTGTAATCTAGTAGACAGAGTTGCATTAAGAAATGTTATAAAATAGCATTGTTCAGAAGAAACAGAAGAAAATAAGAGAGAGAAGTTTTTGACAGTGGTTAGTAGGGAAAGAAGTTAGATTGTGATGGACATACAGAAAATGCCAGACAAATGTGTTCTTCCTTTATATTGCCTAAGACTCATGCAAATACTGTATTAACAGTACACCCTACTTCACTTAGCTTGTTCACATATCATGTCATACTGCTTTTCCTGCAATTAGTTTTACTAAAGGTCAATGTAAATATTAACCTGTTTATTTATTTGGCAGATCCTAGTAACAGGCTATGATAATGCAATTCAAAACTCCACAGAGTACCAATCACTATTTCTACATTACACACATAGTCATTTTTATTTCTTTTCTCTCTCTGATTTATGATGATAGCTGTTCTTTGTGACTGCTTCTAAGACTGCTGGTCAGCTGGAATCTGCTTGCTGACAGCAAGGGCATCATAAATCCAAAAAATTTAGAGTAAACTTTCCCTGTTCCTTGGTTAAACTGAGAGAGGTTATATCTTGTGCCAGGAACATGATGTCAGCAACAAAAGATGATGTAGAGTTGAGGAAGAGAGAAGTACAAAAGTTACTGGACAGTCAGGCCTGGCTTTAGACATGAGGGCAAAAAGAGAGGTCTTGAATGTTTCTGTACCAAGGCTGGAGGCTTCTGTACTGCCAGGACTGCAGAACTGAGAAATCTGGAGCATAAATTCGATCTGAGGAAACAGCTGCATTTGGATGGAGTAGTTCTACTGCTGCTATAGGCAGAGTGATGGGGCCAGAAGGTCAGAGATTGGCTGGAAAGTCAGAAAGACCTGCAACTGAATCTGGGTTTTGTTTTACACCTGTTAGGTCTGGGGAGATAGTTAATCTCTTTAAGACTTTGTTTCTTCAGCTGTAACATGGGAAAATATAAAAGAACCTGCTTAACAGGATTGGTTTAAGACTTTAAAGGATTAAGCATGGTAGATGCTTAGAAGCAGACCTAATATCCAATAGCAACCTCATGATTATCAGTGGCTACTCTAATTATTATTGATTGTATAGTATACACTAGAAGCATTTTAATTCATAGAAATATTATAAGTGGAAAATATCACTATTACAAAAAAACCTTGATTTTTTTTATGTGTGTGTATTTGTGAAACATTGGGAGTTCATATTTCAAAGCCAGAAACATCACTAGAATCCCAATACATAATATAGAGATATCTATTTCCGCAGACATTATTTTCCCAGAAGATATATAAATTAAATATTGTCATTTCCCAGATATTTGCTGGGAGGATGATAAAAAGTTAGAAATATCATAATTTCAGTTTAACTGACTAGAGGGACTTAGCATTTTCCTTGCAATACACACTCACATTTGAGAGATTGACTCAACATATAATGAAATGAAAGATTAGAGAATCCCAGTCTTTGAAATAAGTAGTTAAGTTTCTCATAACTATACACAGTATATTCTTAATCATTCTGAAAGAAGAAACCACTAAATTTACAACAACGTTTTGTCATTTACACAAATAAGTGAAAAGGGGCCGGGCATAGCTTCATGTGTAACACAAATATCTTTAAGAGATTCCCCTCAGTATCTTCTCTTATGTGTCACAAGAAAAAAAGAAATAAGCTGTTTTATATACACGCCCTTACTCCCCAATATGCATGCAAACTTCAGATCCCACAAATGTATATGTGTACCAACACAATAAAGAAACAAATTTGCAGATTTAAAGAGAAAATAAAAGTAGAGAGGAAATAGTACTTTTGCTCATATGATTTACTTATATTGTCGGTAATGTAGTGTTCAATGATAGTATTTGACTTCAAATTCAGCAACTGGAAAACTCCCCCTCTGCTTCTAACTACACATTTAATTTCATATACAATCAAAATAAAGGTGCATTATTTCCATCCACTTGGCCCTGGAGCCTCTCTCATCTTTCAGAAAAATCCACATGCGTCATATAATGTGACTGCGATGGGCTGTATGGAGGATTAGATGCTTTTGCTGGTAATCAGAGAGAACTAGAAAACCTGGTTCATGTAAATTTACTAGGGCAATAAGACATAAAGTCAGCTGTTCCTCTTCCTTTTAATTCCTTGGATTAGATTTCATAAAAAAAGAAAACTCACCAATGCAGTTTTGTTATAAGGAGCCTTTGAAACAAATGCTTTCCTTAATTCTAGGGCAAAAGCTCAGGTTTCACTTTGCTCCACAATCCAAGGTAAACACAGGCAGCCAACTACAGAAAATATCATCCTCTAATTTCCTCCATTTAAATTGGTAGCAACAAGGTGGGGATTTAGCTGGGGATTTAGCTCAGTGGCATAAGTGCCTGCCTGGCAAACGTGAGGCCCTGAGTTAGATCCCTGGTACCAAAAGAAAAAATAAATAAATTAAAGAGTAGCCTCTCCCTGATTCTCACAGAACAATGTGATTGGCTTATCTGAATCATCCTGCGGGTTGTTAGTAAAGTTAAACCTGCTTCTCAGGGATAAGTAAGAATATCACTCAGCACCTCAGATAAGGAGAAATGTTTGAAAAGTTAACCCTTAACTTTGATCCTTATATTACTGGTACATAGCAAATACTCATCAATATCTTACACATGAGTGAGTAAATGAATGTGCTGAAAGGGGAAGTACTCTAAACTTTTAAGTCTGCACATTTGATCCATGGCCTTGGGTAAGTCACCAAATATCTTTCTCACATTTGCATCATTTCTAAAATGGATAATGTGGGAACAGCAATATCTGTCCTATTTATTTCAGGAGATCACTTGGGGAAATCAAATTGTGGCCACATCTCAAGCCCTTCAAGCACCAACATCTATCAGGCTTTGCATTCATCTCCCTCGTAGTCTTTATTCATGCTCCAGGCATAGTGGGCTTACCATCCACAGTCATTCGCAGAAGGTAAAACATGCTCCTTCGATGTTTCCAAAGCAACTTAACCTTTTTCTTTTAGTAATTTTTACAATTCAAGTTGAGATTCTTTTGTGGATCTCAACTTGTACATCTCCTCAATGTCTGGCACATAAAAAGCGCTCAACAAATGTTTGTGAATAGAATAAATGAATAAAATATGCTAACAACTATAAAAATATTCTTAGAAGTTGTAACCGCTGTTCATAATTTAAAAAAGAATTTTTATGTCCTCTGCCTCCATCTTCAACATACACTCCCCTCCCTGCCTTGCAGCTGCGGTGATGACTGACTGCCTTACAGAACTAGAAGACGTGATCTGGCCTAGTGGGTCACATAGTTCAGGCTTTTCTCCTATTCATGCTTAAGTGCTGGCTTTTGTCAAAGCAGCCAAATCAATTACTCTTACAGCAATGGGGAGTATTCAACATTAATGGGTGACTGTTCTTTTACAATGAAAAGGAAATTTGGTAATGCAACAAAAATTATTTAAGGAACCAGTTCTTCCAGCTGTTACACGTGATAGATTATTGTGACAATTTCCCAATTTTTTAGAAAGCTGTCTACAAACTGAAATATCTTAGTGGTGGAGGAATCATGGAACTCAACTAGCCTAAATCATTTTATTTATAAGTTGAATAAAAACCCATAAGAGACCTGCCTAATATTATGTCACTAACCAGATATGAAATTGGAGAGAAATCAGGTCTTATACTTACACGATCTTCCCCTGGATTTTTCTGGTTCTTTTCCTTAGAGTTATGTGTATCTGTTTTACCCAAGACTGAAGATAATAGATTCCCATATTGACTCAAAAGAAAACAAAATGGAGTAAAGCAATATACATTTTTCAAACTTAATATGGGTTAAAAATATTCTTGCAAATTTTTACAGGTAGTTTTTGCAACCACAGGGAATAGAACAATTTTCTTAAGGGGAATCTTCCTACCAAATATAGATAAGTATAAAAGAATTAAAATATATAGTTTTAATTATCCAACAAGCAACCAAAGTACAAGGTTAGTTAGGCTGCACCAATAAAATTCTATTTTTGGAGGACAAAAGCAATCTATTGTCAAGTTCACCTCGTTCTTGTGCTGCACATGACATGAATAGAAGTAGGACATTTAGTTTCTCCTCTTAGAAACTTTACACTTTCTTGGGGAAAAAAATGTAAAAAAAAAAAAACCCTCAAACAAATAACCCACGGCAACAGAAAGTGTGCAGCACTGCTATGCATGCAACACTCTGTGTTTATATTTCAGTGGGCTAATCACACAAACATTGCTTGTTTTCAACTACGTCTTATCAAATGAACATTTCTTGAATGTTAATAATATATTTGAGTAAATTCCAGTAACTGTCAGCAATTCACTTGGACTGCTATTTTTACCAGTGTTTGTTGTCCCAATATTCCTCATTTAACACTGCCATCATTCTCATGAGTTAGATATTATTATTAATCTTATTTTTTGTTAGAAAACAATGAGTCTTAACTAACTGACATCCTCATAGCATTCATCTTGCACATGGAAACATACTAGATTCTCATAACACACCATACATAATATGAGGTAGCTACTACATCAGCTAACTGGAAGAAAGAGATAGACATATCAATCACCATGCTGAAGTTAAACCCATAGAATCTTAAAATCTCAGGAGCAAAATTCACCGGAGAGAGTTGCAAAGTGATAAATGTGTTACTTAAGATGTTCTGCTGAAATAGAAACTGAAATTCATGTGTTAAAGAACCAGGAAAACATTTTCTTTTGGCAATGTTTGCCTAGCCTCACACAGTCAGTGTTAAACCTACAGCTCATTGCCTTAAATAAATTCTTTATTCTATAATTTTTCCCCCAGGACATTTCAGGGTAGTAATGTACCTTGTAGCTAACTCACAGATATGCAAGGTTTTCTTGTTTCTATACTAAAGGCTACTAGAGGCTTCTAATGAGCCACACGGTTTCACAGACTCATGCCATACTGCCATGTTGACAGACCTCCCAGAGCACACTCTTGTAAGTTAAGCAAGGTCAAGTCTGATTATGACTTGCATAGCCTGAGCTGTCCAACTGATCTCATGTTGTAATAGAGACACAGAGAAATTCAGTGAACCTTGAACAAATTCAACTCTCCACACTTACTGGACATCTGCTCTAGGGTCAGGCACCAGCTGTGCTAAATATGAAGCTACAAAACTGAATAGCATATTTTCTACCTTTGAGACACTCACATCCAAGCATGAATATACACACATACATACACACAAAATAATTACACTAACCAACATTAAGTGCTAGAGGAGATCTAGATATAAGCAGCAAGCAAGCATTGGAGAGAACATTTTAAAAAATACGTTTGTAAGAACAAATGCTTGCAAATGAATAGGGAGAAAAATTATCAAGGAAAGTGAGAAAAAGATCCATGCAATTGTTAGGGTGAATATATCATTTTGCACCTATTTATTCAGTCCTCTAAACTAGGAGTCTGACAGTTTGTATTTTTAGAATGTTGCATTTGCCACCTACCCAAAGCATGTGGCTTTGAACAAAAATACACCTCACGCCAGAAAACCCAAAATACTGGAATCTTCATTGTCATCTGTTACAAGGAATAAATAGTCTTACGTTACCATAGAAATCCCTATTCTCTTCTGTGGGAAAGTATTTTAAATAAAGCTGTCAGACAATCTCAATTAAAAATAACAAATGAAAGACCAATTATAGTCCCTTTGGATTTACTAATAAAGTTCATTAATGAACTTTCCCTCAGGTATTCAGAAACTAAAAGGTAGCATATGGAGAAATTTGCAGTACAATTAACATACACTATTTATACTTTACCACCTTTGGCTGCTGAAAGTCTGAACAGAATTAAATAATTGGCTACATAAGGCACAATCTCACAAGGTGGCCAAGGTGTCAGAACAGCAAGTGGAGGAGAAAGCTGAAGGAAATAATAAGAGAAAGTTCCCATAATTTAAAAAAAATTAATTATATTTTAGCTTATGGGAACCATTTTCTTCAACATATTTCTTTAGTATAGATGATATACTTTTCACATTTCAGTTTCCTTTTTCCATCTCAGCCCCCACACTCAAATTCCTTTGGTGTTTTAGTTAATAAAGCTTGGGAGCTTTCTCAGATCAGGAGTTGGTTTTTCATTGTCATAGAAATCAGTTGATACCTTCCACACCGACTATTCATTATGTTCTCACACAGACATGGCTACAAGTTCCTCCATGGCACTCTAAGTGAACTGCTGAACCCATTTACTGCCTACTGGCTGCAGTATCTCATGTTATTACTTTGTTTTGTGCCTCTTGCCTTGTCTGCCTATGGAGTACATTTTGTATGATGCTGGGGAGGTAAGCCCAATCAAATTCCAAACTTTCTTTCTGACTCCGTGATATCAGACAGTAGCCTGCGGAAGGCAGAAGCAAGCTTAATTTGCTGCAATTTCTCTTATGACCCAAATGTACTTAGATGGTTTACATGAATGATTTCAAAACTGGGTTACACAAATGATAGCTATTACGAGCAGCCTGACATTTCCATCTGGTCAATTGCTTTCAGGTGGCTTCAATATAAAGCTGGTAGTCTAGCCAAAGCCAAACTAAGTTAAAAGTTGTTCTCTTGATATGTTCTTAAAATCACTTTCTCACTATTTTGTATGTATCTCTATACTGCCTCCTTGCTCAGCCCTGGGATCTTTTCTTATCCTCACCATGTATACGCATGCACACACGCACACACACACACACACACACACACACACACACACACACACACACACACACAAAGCCATTCAGTCACTGCTGGCCAGCCTAGTGCCTGCATTAGACATATGAACTCTGAAAGGCAACTGATCTCTCACTTGAGTTGTCTCATAAATCACTTAACCTTCCTCCTTTGCTTCATATTAACCTTTGGTCTCTAATGTCTTCCTTTTCACTTGGTTTTATGACCTGCTCTCTCCATAAAGCCTTTTTATGAGGATTTGTATGGAAGTGACTCCCTAAAAATAAATTTCATTTACACTTGATTATGATGATCCTTGGGCATAACTTTAGATTTAAAAAATTATGCTGCAAATTTATGTTTATAAATAATTGAACTAATAATCATCTAAAATCTTGGAAATTAACATATTCTTATTCATTACTTGTCTGCTTCGTATTCTGCGGAATTTGTTTGGTTGTGTTCCTTTTTGTTTTTGTTCCTTGCTTCCTCTGGTTAACAAGTAAAGCCTGAAGAATTAACGACAACAACAGAAACAGAGTAATCTGCAGAGTTAGGAACTGAAATCTTCCATCCTTAAGAAGAGAATGTCAAGGCCTTATCTTTTGTGGGTAGCATCTCTCTTGCCTTTCTTATGCATATATGTAGGTTCTTTCAGAGCTGCTTCACCTTCCACTGACCCAGACTGCCACAGGAAAAGCAATCTAGGGTAGCATCCTTTAGTACGTCCATGTTTATTATTCAGTGATCCAAAGACAAAAAATAGCTGAAGAAAATGGGCAGCAGATAACTACTGATATAAGGCACATTCTGCTAGGAGATGAGTGACATTTTTAAAGAGGTCACTTAAAACAGCACAAGGATATAAACAGATAATGAAACTCTCAAGAGCTCCATGCATACAGAAGAGCTAAGGAAGACTGACATGCTGGAAACTGGAGGAGTAACACAAACCTCACATCTAAGGGTTGGGGAGTGATTACACACATAGAAATACAGCCTTTCTAACGAAAGACAGATGAGGAAAACTGAAAACATCAACTCATGTCAAGTAGGGTACGGAAAAGTGATAAATACATAAGGTCAGTAAGTACTGATCTGGGAAGGGTACTATTCCCTGCAGGCACACCAGGTGCACACCACAGCGATGACATTCCTAGAAGTATTTTTTCACATAAAGCAAAAGATGAATAGGATCAATAAACAACAAGAGTTTAGAAAGATAACTGAGCATTTTTTAGCAACTTCTAGTATTTTCTTCACTGTCTGACTTAGCTTCCTTTTGTCACTGGCCTAGTAATAAGTTCTTATCCCTCAGCTTTACTCTCAGCACAACCTCAATAAACAACAAAACAAAACAAAACAAAACACCACCTCTCCTTGTATTTCTTTACTTGATAACTCCCATTCCAAATTCAGTTTTAGATTGGGTTTCTGACTTCCATCTCAGAAGGCCTTTAGCCTTTTGGTTCCACTAGCTGATCCTACTCTGGGGATTCCTTACTGATATCCTTATTGCTCTCTAGTGACTTGTCCAGGACCCTTGTCCTGTCACAGTGCCTTCAGAGCGCCTTGAGAACCAGGATGAAATTCAGCCCTTTCAACCCCCTATATGCCAAGCACACAGAACATATCTGATACAGGAATTCTGACAATTTAAGACAGAATTTTATACCCATTCCACCATCCCAAACCCAGGATAATTCAAAAATTTTATAGGAGTTTATCATTGTTCCTTATGTTATATATGTTCCCTTTCTGGCAATATATTTAAATATCTCTCTTTTGAGTGTCAACTCCTGATAATATACATTTCTGATAAAGAAATGTGTCACCAGCACACCCACACTTCATTAGTGGAGAGAGCATTGTAGCTTGTTGGCTTTCCCCGACATTCCCATTACATAAAATGACAGTCTTTTGAATTGGAAACAACGAGAGGGAGTCTCAGTACAGGATTTATCAAAGACCTTCAAGCAGTGTGAGAGGAAAAATTTTGTATCACTGCAAAAGAAAGGCGTTCCTTTATCTTCTGACAAACATTAAATTCTCCAGTTTGATTTAATGCTACCTAATGACATGGCTTTGGTGCGGTGTTTGTGGTTCCCAGCTTCGCACACACGCTGGTAACAGAAGTGCCCTGACAAGCGCTTTGAGTGATGGGAGATCCACAACAATCCTGTGGATGCCTGAGGAGGTCATGCCTTTGAGTATCTTTCTGCACAGACAGCCCATGAAGCACCAGTGTCTCTGTGGACTATGGCTGTAGGAATAATATGCTCTTTTAACGATGCCAAATACACATTCTGAGTTTCTTGTCAGTCCATTGCTTTCTTACCATACAGTGTTTTTTCTGGGAGAGGATTTTTTGACCAAACTTCCCTTATTCCTCTCTATAAGGCAAAAAACTCAAGACTACTAGAGTGCCCAACTCAAATGAAAAATCAAAGAAAACATATGTTTCTTAAGAACTTGCAAGAACTTATCACATTTTTCTAGAGAAACAGTTCCTAACATTCAATCTCATTCTGCCTACAACGAAGGAACTAAGGTATGCTTAGTAAATTTCTGAGTCAATTAAATCAGGGACATTCCAAATACATTAAATGACTGGGTAAAACTTCAGAATAATTGAGTCAACTAAAAAAAAATTAAAGAAGAAGATTAAGTGCTAAAGACAGATGGAGTAAAAAATATAATGTTAATGACTAACTCGATATTTCTCTCTCCACGTCTCTTTCACTCTGCACCCCCTACAATATATACTCAGCTGAGAACACTGCTAATTCCAATCAAATTAACATTTACTAAGTGCCTGCTCTGTATAAGTACTATGCCAGTTAAGTATACAAACATGAAGAAAATAGTTTCTGACTCTAAGAAACTTATAAGCCTAATTAGAAGGCTATAGATACATAAACCATGGGCCGAGCAGCAGTGAGCAGTCAGGGATACTGCAACTGGGGTGCAGGACTGGATGGGAGCTGCTGAGGCTCAGGGCAGACTTTCCTCAGCTGTGTACATTTAAGCTAAGTCTTAAAGAACAAGTGGAATTTATGAAACAGATAAAGGACATGAGAAGATTCTAAGCAGGTAGAAAAATCACTTAGAAGTCACAGATGAATGTAAGAGGTAGTGGCTTCCCCTACAGTTTGGCCTGTAGAGTGTGGGAGCTGGAAAGGGCAGCCTAGAAATAAGATAAAAAAAAAAAGGCCTGAAACATCATCCGCAGCTCTGCAAGGGTTTTTTCAGAGGACAGTCATAAGTTGGGTAAAAGGGTAGAGAACTAGTTGATTGGAAGTCTGAAGGCCACAGAAGTTATGTTGCATTGAAATGGGTAAGTAGATTCAAGAACAGAGTAGCTAGTATTTTGGTTGTTTGTTTGTGATTGTGATTGTTATCTGTTTTTCTTTTTCAGTATTGGGAGACTGAACTCAACTCCTAGCACATGGTAAGTAAGCTATCTCAAATGTACCACCTAAGTCTCATCAGCTTGGAAGATGATGGGGTCATGAAAGCACTATTGTTGTCAGTGAGTTCAGTCACAGATGAATTAGAAGTTAAATGTGCTCTTAGGAGGTGGGGCCTGTTTGGAGGCAGGACTCTGAGCCCCTGTCCTGGAAGGGTATGTTCTTGTCTCCAGCTCCTCTTATCTCTCTGTGTTTGGCATACTGGCTAAGACCAGCACTCCTTCGCTGGACCCTTCCACTATGGTGTTTCTATCTTGGAGCCAGCTGACTATTAACAAAAACTGAGCCACATCAGCCCTTCCTCTGTCAAGCTGAGGGTTTTAGGTCCTTGCAATAGAAAACTGGCTATGGCATGCACAAAATTACATCTACAGCCCTTATAGATCAGTCTATCTGTATAACATTCCATTGGAATAGAGCACAGAATGCTGCACACAAAAGACATTCAAAAACACTTGTCACCTGGAATTAGTAGCTCAGATAAAAACAACTTGTTGTAAGTGCCTGTGTGGCAAGAGTGAAGTCATGAGTCCAATTCCTGACACACACAAATAAATAAATAAATAAATAAAAACTAAAGAAAACCCAACTCTGTTTATTTAGGGGCCAGGGATTTAGCTCAGCAGCATAAGTGCCTGCCTGGCAAGCATGAGGTTGTGAGTTCAATCCCTGGTACCAAAAAAAAAAAAAACCCAGAAAACAAAACAACAACAACAACAAAACAACCTGTGCATTTACAAAGAGTACTTAGTTGTTTTTTGGTTTTTTTTTTCTGAGAACAATCTATTCTGCTACCTTAGAATATGAGTTTGACTTTGTCAATATGTTCAAAATTCTTGTTGGTGACCACAAGGAAGTACATCAAGCAAGTTCAATGTACCACACCTGGTAGAAAAAATACTCAAGACTGCACAAATAGAAATAAAAAGTAAAGGAGGTAGAAGCTGGTTAAGGACAAGGTGAACTGATGATCACATATAGTACTTGTAAATTATTATCTCAGAACATTAAAAAGTATAGAGAAATAATATGCATCTATATACTGTTCATTTTGCTGAGGAACTTAGATTCTACAAATATAACCAAAACTCTTAGAAAGCCCTCTCCTTTATCTCCCTTCACATGTTAGCACTATCATGAATTTCTGATTTTCATTCCAGATTTTTAAAACATATTTACTCCATGTGAATACTTCCCAAAACAGTACACAAAGTTTTATGTATCTTAAATATTATATACATGACTATATATATATATATATATATATGACACACAAAAAAGTAAACTCTTTTGAAGTCTTTTTACTTCAGTAATATATATTTTTATCATCTATTTATACTGATAAATATAGTTCTGGTTTATTGCTTCACAGATACACAGAACTCAAATGAATGAATATGCCATACTACACTTTCAAAGATAAGCTTTTAAATTGTTCCCAGTTTTTTCTTACAGGAAACAATGTTGTAATAAACTTTCAGGTACTTATAGGAAAGTTTTCTTCGGTACTGATTCAGCATAAGTACATTTTTAACTACCCTTTGGTAGATATGGTCAAATTGTTCTGCAAATATCCCAAAAGCCATTTCTTCCCATTAGTGTTTGAGTTTCTGTTGTTTCTTAGACTCAAAATTTTAATTTGGTCCTCTAATTTGGTAGTAAATGGGAGACTCACTGGATAAATATTTTGATGATTAGTGATCAGTACAGTTTACTTTTCCAGTCAAATAAGACTTGGTCAAGAAATTTGTCCATTTTCCTATGAAATTATTTGATTTTCTGTAGAATTTATAGAATTTCTCTTTATATGTCAGTATTGATAATTTGCTAAAAACATATGTAGAAAACAAATAAGTGTTATGTATTAAGAGCCTTAAAGATGCTCATTCCTTTTTATCTCAAAATAAACTTCAGTGCATTAAAAATAAGAATAACTAAAGTACACTAAAGATTTAGGCTTCAGGGATGCTCATCAAAGCATTATTTCTAAGGAAAATAGTGTAAGTAATGTTCTTAAGTAATAATCATGAACGTAAAATTGAAATTCTCTAACAAAAAGGGGTTCAACATATTCAGAAAATAGACTGTTACAAAGATATTAGGATTAATGTTATAGAAAAATATTTAATGTAGAGATGGGTGTTAACAATACATTAAGTGGAAAAAGAAAATTAAAAATTCTCAAGGAAAAATATGACATTACCTGTAATTATTTCTAGTTTATGAGATTACAAGTATATTATTTTCTTCCTATTTTTTTCTGAAATTTCTACAGATGATATGGTATCTCTTTTGAAAGGTTATCTTAATGGAGAAGACTCTTTCAGAATTGGAATATCAGGAGAAAAATTAATCTTAAGAGATAGAAACTTGAAAAGAACCTGACTTCAAGTAGTATTGAAAGTTACAAATAAGACCAGTGTCTTATTTGCACATGTATAGGGACTTCTGTTTCTAAGGACAAGCATTTCAGCCAAGCTTACAGAAAATGATCACCCTTGGATCACTGCTGTCTCACCTAATGGAAAATAATAACCTGAGAAGTTCTGTGGGTTCCATGTACAGCAGAACTTGGTGTTTCCCCGGAGGCTTACAATCTAAGTAAGACAGATGATACAATTAAGGCAAATAGACAAGAGATAGAAAAAGCCAATTTGTACCCTAGTCATGAAATGAGCATATGGTTGGTTTCTACGCTCATACTTAACATTTCAGAAGAGTTTGGGGCGATTTAAGCCAGAACTAACAGGAAACATAGCTAGAACTAGATATTGAAGGTTATGAAATCAGACATATATTTTATGTAACTGATAATAAATGGAATCAACTCAGAATGAGAAAGGTACCAAAGGTAACTTGACACCAAGTCTGATGGTCTGAAACACTAGAATCTTTAGATTATAAAACATTAATTAAAATTAAACAAAATTTTGAAATAATCAAGGGTAAGTGTGGAAGACAGAAGTTCCATCAGTGAGACAGACCTGGATTTAGTCTTATACACATTATAGGCTCTGTGGCCTCAAATTCCTCCTTATAAGAATGGAGATAACCATTACACAGCAGTATAAGCCCTGCTGTTATTGGACCTTTAGATATGACAAAAATAAACACGATACTAAATGGCACGACAGGACCACTAAGTGACTTCAAAATCATCATCACAGGAATATAGTGGTTCCTTCCACATTTAGAATTGGAACCTCATTAGATAACATGTTCCAGAAATTTAACTGCTGCAATATGTAAACAAAATGAAATTCCAGAAGCTTTTTTAAAAAGCTTATTAGCAATACCATTTTGTTTCAAGGTTGACTTTTTTCCTACTTTCCATCTGAAATAACAAAACAGAAGGTTTTAGAAGATGCATTATAGAAAAGAGGAGTCACGCATGCAAAGAGCATGAACTAGTGCTTCCTATTTCTTGGTCACATAAAATATACATTAATATTTTAATTTAGCTCCTAAAATAGAATGCACCCATAACTCTTTTGTTTTGCCAAGAAGAGACAGATGGCAAATCAGCTTATAAATCAGTCCCCAAAATTCTTGAAGCCAAATAAATGCTGTATAAATTCAGGTTTTTGAAAAGGGCTCATTTTTATAACAGTTATTACTTTGAAGCAATCTTTCTCTAATTGTCTTTATAAACATTAAACAGGGCTAATTTATGAGTTTCTGGAAAATTTTAGGTTTTGAAATAAAAAGAAGATTCCATGTACCTGCCTTTTCTCTTTTAATCATCACTAACATGTGGTAACCATGGTTGGCTCAATGGTTCATTAAGTTTTAACTCCAATAGACAATGAAATCATGCTGAGAAATTATTATTTGGCTTTAAAATTCAGGATATCATTGAGAAATGACTGTAGGATGACTAGACAACTTGGAAATTTGGCTCTGGCTTCATATCAAGGGAGCAGAAATGATAAGGAAAGAAATCCTATCTAGAGATTGGCACAGAACCCCTAAAGCTTTCCATGTCCTGTAAACATCACATACTTTTGTGCTGATCCTACCTCAGTTTTTCACACGGAAAAGGAACAAAATTACAGTATACTTTTCTTCAGAGTACACTGAAAACCATTACTTTACAGATACTGTTAAAATGTACAAGAGAAATTTCTAAGGCTTCTCTCAAGCTTATAAAGCACTAAGTTGGTTCAATCGTATTCTAGTCTGATTCTCTTGATTATAATACCTGTACTTTTGTCTAGAGAAGAAAACATCAAATTCCTACAAGACACATGATAAATGGGTTATTTTCTATAGTAGCGATTCTGTTATTATAGGACTAAATTCCCTGCTTTATCCACAATTCTAAAATCCCAAAAGCTCTGAAAACTCATTGACTGCAAAACCTGATCTAACCAGAAACCATTTAGTGATTAAACCTGACCTGGCTCGATGTGAGAATACTACATTCAGCCCACTAGCGTGACTCTCCATGTTTTGCCACTGAAGTATTGAAGTATTTGATTACAAGGCACTGCTCTAAACTCTGCTGAGAATATTACGCATATCTTCAATGTGATTCTCTGTGTCATATGTTCAATCCTGACTGCCTTCCTAAAATTCTAAATTCAGAAACATATCTGGCTCCTAGTGTTTTGATACAAAACTATGGACCCATGTTAACATTTACAGTTTCCTTTCTCTTAACGGGGTAGAAGACAGTTAATATTGCAGTCCTATGGTTGAAAAAACAATGACACTTCAGGTAAGTGTTCAACACAGTTATGCTGTTGCCTCCAGATTAGAATAGAGTGACATGCCCAGAAGTACCCATTATGGAGTGGTTCATGCTGGGCACTGTACGGAGCAGTGGGTACAGGCACAGGCTTAAAGCACTGGTAATGTATATAGCAGACCAGCATCAAACAGAAAGCACAACTGGTGATCCCTGGGTATATGCACATACGATTAGCTACTTATGTATAGGCCAAGTATAAGAACATTTGAGGTCTGATGAGTAAGATACACCCAGGCTTTTCTCTTAAAACAGAGTAGGGATCAAGACTCTGCTGATTAAGCCAAGGAAGGGAAGGGTTTATGGAAGAAGGAGAATAACAACTAAAGACTGTCATTTGTTTGCATGTTAACAAATGAGAAGAGGCATTAAAATGTCAAAAGATAAGAAAAGAGGAGAAAGGATGCAGAAGTATTACCAAGCCAAGTGGGGAGGAACAACAGGGGATGCTGAGGGCAGAAGTGATAGATTTAAATCAAGGTTCCAGAAATAAAAGGTGGATTCGATAATCCCACCTCTAGAAATCGCTTCTCTTCTCATTTATATATAGTTGTTAGATTTGTCTTTGATTTCTTGTTTTCTATTTTCCTTTCCAAATTCCAGTTTAGTTGTTTATAATTCACAATCAGAATAGTTACCCTGTATATCCATAGAGATGGTCACAGTTTAACACACACTTTTATAACATGGCTTTTTTAAGACACGGTAATGTTTGAAGGCATTAATAGTTCTTAATCCCTAGAAATGAAATTCAGAGTCAGAGTTCAAATCAGAGTTGGTCATTTTTTTTACCTTGAATAAATTAAGCTATTAAAGCTTTGGATTTCCTATCTAAAATCAAACAAATAGACAACAAAACAAACAAACAAACAAAAATTCCAGCACAATAATACTTACTGTACAGTATTATGGCTTCCTTCCTCCCTTCCTTCTTTTTTTAATTTTTTTAATTAATTAATTAATTTATTTATTTTTTTTATTGGTACCAGGGATTGAACTCACGGCCATGCCCTTGTAAGGCAGGCGCTTTTGCTGCTGACCTAAATCCCCAGCCCTCCTTCCTTCCTTTTTTGCTTCCTTCCTTCCTCCCTTTTTTCTTTCCTTCCTTCCTTTTTTTCCTTTCTTCCTTCCTTCCTTCCTCTCTCTCTCTCTCTCTCTCTCTCTCTCTCTCTCTCTCTCTCTCTCTGATTTTGTGAGACAGAATCTCACTATACAGTTTAAGCTAGGCTTAACTTACTATGTAGCCCAGGTTGGCCTTCAGTTTAATGCCAATTCTCCTGCCTCAGCCTCCCCAGTTCTGGGATTACAGGTGTGCTCCACCAAGCCCAGAGATCAGAATTGTAAATAGAGTCCAATAAGACGATGTATTTGAGTAATTTTCAACATGAACAGTGAAGCTCTGTCACTACTGTTTCTGACTGTGACAGTCACATCTGTGACTCTGTTCATGTTGAGTTTTAGGAAATATCTCCAGTTATTTTTCAACCTATGATTTTTTTTAAGGCAAGGGTTTATAATATAGCCAAAATTCATAATAAGCCTCAACTTAATTTTCACTTATAAAATAATTCTGATAATTGCACTGGTTTAATATGAACTGGCCGGCATAAAGCAAAGCATAGTCCAGCAAATCACTCAGCATTTAAAATGCTATCGCATTAGCTTGCAATTAGTAGTTTTCACACGTACAAGAAAAAATAAATTGATTTAGCACCTTTCTCCTATCCACAGTAATGCTGAAGACTTTGCCCAGATATTATTGTACCCTAGCTGCAAATATTAGTTACCCTAACTGCATATCATGTAAATCAAATAAATGCGTCCTCTCTCCCTCTAATCACGTCGGCAGCTGCTGCAGCGTGTTTCAATGGCTAGCCACTGGAACTCATTAAGAAAGCATTATGTATAGTAAATTAAAATGCAAGGTCTATGATCTTCAGACAAAAAGATGACAAAGCTTATCAAATGTATGCTTTGGCCTTCTCATTAGCTCTTGGGGTTTAAATGGCATTGTCCTCTCAAACAGGTCATGGCGCATTTTTATTTGTAGTAGGCACAGTGAAGCCAGACAAGCTTTATGTGCTAAGAATATTTCAGCATTCCAAAAAAAATCTTTTAAATAGAAATTGGCAGTTTAATTTAATACTTAATCTAAGAACTGCTCAGAAGTACTTACCTAATCTATTTATTCTTTCACTACTCTGACAAATATCGAATCCATCCACTTTGGCATTATTGGTCAATGTATGATTTATCAGACACAATGGCACTATTTCATACAGGAAGTAGTTTCTACACAGACCTTTTAAGGGACTCCATGCACACTTTGGCGGAGGTAGCCATGTCATGACAGCTATTCCCTAAGCTTTCCCCATGACTACAGGAAGCCTTGGTAATGTGAGCACAGGGAAGCCCCAAATTATCCTAAATGAGAATCAGGTAGAACAGCAGAGAGTGTTGACTTGATAAATTAAAGTCAATGTATGAATATGACATCTGTCTTTGGACATTTTAAGATGAAAACATCATCCAAGGTTGAGATTTTAGCCTACAGAGACCCATATACATATACAAGAACCAATAACTAGAATGCACAAGAAAGAATACTTTAAGTTGCTCTAACTTTTGGCAGAGTTGAGTGCCATTTAAATCACCATGATTTATGAGGACTGTTGAAGAGCACTGCTTTTACCAATATGGAACTAGCTCATCTTTAAGGGCATTTCCAAGTATAGTACTGGATGTTACTGTAGATTAAAGCACTAGTTCTCTTTTATATTTATGACTGCAGAATTTAAGAGGGATATTGTCTCTATATTCTTTACACCTTACATAGTGGCTGGCATGAGTATGTGAGACCAGCAGCCATACTTTATTGGCCACTTATGTCCTCTCTGCTAGATATCTAACTGTTATGGTTGATACACTATGTCAACTTGGGAAGTTTAGAAGTTTAACTAAGAGACTCAGCAGGGAGTCAGGAGCCTTAATCTGTAAACATCCTGAGCCTATGAAAGAGGAGGGCAGGGGGGTAGTATGAATGCTACACCTGCCCTGGGGAGTGGTAGCTTCCTTCTAATATAAGGGAGGAGAAGAGGCTTGTTGTTCCCCACTTTTTTCTCTTGCTGCCTTTGCTGTTTTCTGCTGCCTTGAAGTGTTGCCACTGTGCCATGCCACCCTGCTTTGGAGTCAGCCGATTATGGACCAAAACCTCCACAAATTGGAGCTAAATAAACATTTCCTTCCTTAATTTGGGGTGTTGGGTATTTTGTCCCAGCAACAAGAGAAAAGTAACTAAGATACTAACATTCATTGTTTCATCATGTACATATGGTTTCACCAAAATGTTGGAAGAAGAAAATCTCTCTTCTGTCTTGAGAGTTAGGGAAATCTGGCAACATTCAAAGTCACTGAGACAGAAAAGACTGAGAAATGCAATTCACAGACACGTTTTTCTAACTTACAAGTCTCGGCTCTTACTTTCCCAGTCCTGCAATTGACAAAGTACAATACAGAATGGTTGCCGGCTTACCTGTATACCAGTAGCCTGGGGTCCTTGTTAGATACACAGATTCTCAAAATTAACTAGCAAAGCTGATTGAATGAACCTCAGTGGGACTCAAGAGTTGAGGTTTTAATAAATTTTCCAAGTCAATTCTGATACTAATGAAAATAGCTGCCATTTACCAAATGCTTATTAATTGCCAGTCACTAAAAATAAGTAGTGTTTTTACATGCCATATTTTATTTTTTCATGGTGATTCCAAGAATACGTTTCAGTAGTATCCGCCCTCCTACCCCATTCTACAGATGAGGAACTGGAGCTTTGAAGGTTTTCAGTCTTTCTCAGAATTACACATTCTGTCAGCTGACAGAGCTAGAATTTGCATAGACTGTCTTGCCCTGGAACTGGTAATCTTAATCACTGTCACACACTCATCTCTTATCAATTTGCTAATGGATCTCAGCAGTTCTAATTCCACATATAAATTTCCTTAAAGTTTGGATGTCCTTGAGTTTTCTTCATAAGTCAAAGGGTAAGAAGCTGGACATGGTAGCTCTCAAGAGGCTGGGGCAGGAGGATAGTTGCTAGTTCAAGACCAGCCTGGGCTACAAAGTGAGCTCAAGGCCAGCCTGAACTGCATAGTGAGACCCTGTCTCAAAAAGACAAAACAATAAATAAATAAATAAATAAATTAATTTAAAAGAAACAGAATTTACTAAAGAAAACATATAAAATGACAAAATATTTATGCATTCAGAATGTGTGATTCTAATCCTAAGACTCTCTTTGGATACAGCAAAGATCTTTCCTGATCCTCAAATCTCTCTTTCAGATAAGTAACAGAAGCAGTTGAGGGCACAGCAAGTAGAGGTGGAAGTGAGAGTTTCTAAAAGCTATTTCTTAAAATCCATTTCTCCCATATTTAGATTCAGACCTTAACCTTCACACTTCCTAAGTAAGGCAGCCCTTGCCTGTGAACTGACTCTAGGCACCCATGCTTTCAGCCCCTTACCTGCGTCTGTGGCCAATGTTTTGTTCACCTTTGGATTCCCTTCCCTCCTATTGTCTTGTGGATGGTTATTGTCAATAGGTATCAGTTTAAAAATCAGCTAATTTATGTGACTGTTCTAACTCCAGAAGGTTCTCTATCACTACACCCTCCCCCATTACTTTTTATATTCTCATGTTAATTTTCTATAGCACTTTGGATTTTGTAAAAAAAAAAAGTATATAAAAATGATTGCTTTAATTTTTATAAATGTGTTAACTCTCATTTTAAATGTGTTTAATCTGATTCTATCATTACTTCCAGATCATTAACCAGATGAATGTGGGGACTATGTCTGATTTAGTTGCTATCATATCACCAGGCAGAGTAGAGAGGAACGAAGAAGCGGGTGGCAATAATGCATCTCTCCTCTCTTCACACCTGGAAACGAACCCTTCGACAAGGTCAGAATTAGGGAAGGACAAGGGAAACATTTGTGGCATTTACCCAGGGTACAAAATTTCTCTTTTTTGTCTTCTTTCCTTCCTTCTTCCCTCCTCCTTGCTCTGTCTCTGTATGTCCCTACGTCTCTTATATTCTTGTTAGAAGATATCTTTATTCAATGTTTAAAAAAATGTAAATTAATGTAATCCATCCTAAAATATCCAAATTTTATTTGAAGATACAATCCATATTCCTATTTTTCCTCCAATAGCCACACCCTCCAGTAAGGGAACTGCTTGGTCCTGCAACATTTTCCTGGTACACAAAACTCAGAACAAAAAGGACCTCCAATCTGATTTCTGGATAATTTCATAATGTATCTGTAGTACAGTGATGACGTTTCACTTGTGAGAGGAGTCCCTTCCCCTACTTACAGAGAAACAACTTACATTAAAAGCCTCCCATTACATGCCTACAACATAATTATATTTTAGGGATAAAATGTCCATGACATATCTAATGAGACTAGAGGCATTGGGTGCATGTGTTGTGCATGCAAGTGAGTATTTTTCTGCAGGTTATAAAGGTCACTTCCTTGCAATGTGATGCTATGTTTCATTTTTCTTATCAGCCTTGGTAACTTCATGCTAGTAGCAACCTCTGTACCAATGAACCACATGGTATACAACCACATTCTAATAATGTTTTCAGAAAGTTTTCAATTTTACATGAATGCTCTCTTGTATGCTAAAGTACCAGTGTTAAAGAAGTGAAATCCAAACCAACAAATGCTGCCACAGATAAGGAAGCAGCACTCCCAGTTCATTCATTTTCGTGATTCTGACAGCTGCATAATTAGTCCAGTCCTGCTGCCTTCCTGTGGGTTGGAGCTGGACCTGTGCAGAACATGGCAATACAGAGATCACTGCCATGCTTCAGCAGAGACCTGATTTCCCAGATGGCACCTCCCTTTGAAGAATATCACTCATTCGCTAGAAAATAAAAACACATCAACAAGCTGCTGGGGACTAGACAAGAACTTAATTACCTACCCTCCCTTTAATACGTGGATTCAATATTTAGGCTTCCATTTCTCTAACCTCTGAAAGTAATATGAAATCCATTTCCCAGGACTCACTTTACAGAGCATTGCCTAACATTAAACTGTGCCCAAATATCCAAAGCAAGCATCACTGGAGGGAAAGGGAAGACAGAAAACAGCTGCTTTTTAAAGCTGGCTAATAAATAGGTCCCCAGCAGCAATAAACCCCCGGGCCAAAGACAAAACAAAGGAAAACATATTTTTTCTTTGCTTTGCACTAACTATACCTCCTCTTGCTTAATAGTATACTTGAAAGAGCTCCAGGCATGCAGTCATGGCATGCAGATTTAAAGATCAACTAGCCCTTGAAGCAATGGTAGAAACACACCATGCCCTGCAACAGCTGTATTCTCATTCTTGGGTCACAGAGAAATGAAGGTTTGATGTTTGACCATATAGAATGTGTGGTGGTATCAACCACTGCTGCCTATTCCCTTAATTAAGCAAGTGAAGCATTTACTTTACTGTCAAACAGGCAAGAAATGAGTAAGTCTCCACCGGCTCCCCAAATCAAAAAGGGATGAACAAAATTATCTTGGAAAGAACTTTATAATCATTCTATCATCAAATATTTCTCAGCACTCCCTCTTCCAGGTACAGGCAGGATTATTAGAGTTTTGAAAAAGGAAGGGAGCTTTCTTTAGTAGAGCCCAGAAATAACTCAGAAGATAAGAAATAGCATCATACCCTTACATGGAAGGGCATGTGTTGAGATTTACTCAAAGTGAAAAGCTGGCAAGGAGCAGAGCTGGGCACTGAAAGCCTTCACTCTTGCCACCACTCCATGCTCCCACTCCTTATGCAGCTCTGATGGCCAGCTGGATCTCCCCAGTGCTGCATGATGAGGCATCTGCCCTTCGCCGACTGTGCTCTCACAGAATTCTTCCAGTGCCAAAGCAGGAAAGGACCCACACTTCCACAGGCTGTGAAGCAGTGAAGGTCAAAGGACTGTAACAGGTCACTGCCTGCATTTCTGTCATCTGCAAATGCTATGGGGAAATATAATCAACTTTCTTAACATAGCAATAAATAATTGCAAATTTCACCCAAATTTACATTTGCAAAAACAGTTACCAAGTACCTGAGCATGGCCCCCAGAACACATGTCAGTGTTGGTAGAGGAAGACTGCTGAATAAAACGGAGTGGGTTAAAGACAAACACAGAATTTCGGAGAAGGACTCTGCTGCCCATCTAACTAGTTTAATCCTGCCTCACAGCCTGCTCAGACCCAGGATCAAGCAAAACTGAGCTAGCTTTAGTCATTTCTCTCTATAGTGTATCACATGGTATAAAAACCCACCACATGTGAAACTTTGATTTGGATAAACTAATATGAAGTCATTTATCATTTAAACTAATGTAACAATGCCCCCAAACAGCTTGAAAACTGAGTAGGTTAGAGAAATAGAGAAAGAAAGGTAACTCTGCTGGTGGCTAGGAAAGGGAAATTTAAGAAATTAGGGGGTACAGCTAAGAGCACCGAATTTCTCAGAATTTCATTGCAAATTACAGAAAACAAGCTTGACCTCATTCTAACATGAACATTCTTTCCTACTGAGTAAGCAGCAGCAAAAAATATATGTTTCAGGTTCTGGAAATTTAAAGAAAATATTTCCACAAAAAGCACAGCCACACCAATCTAAATACACTACAGCTAAGTGTACAAGTAAATGTCAGACCCTGGAAATGGCAAGGGAAATGTTGCTTCCAAATATAGATTAATGGGCATTATGGCATTTATTATTTATGGAGTTAGTCCTGCATGGTTCTACCCACTGCTTCAAGTCCCCAGTGCAAAAATACAATAGAATTCCATTAGTTAAAATATTTAAAATAATCAAGCTAGAATACCATATTCTCATCACAGCACTGTTTAACATGGCATGAAAAAAATAGAAACCATCTAATAATATGTGATATGTTGATGAAAACTGGAGTTTTCTCCTGGTCATAAATAAGACACTTTCAAGACAAAGATAAGGCTTTCTTCTCAGTCCCTAGCCAGATGAGAGGTAGGTGGGCTTCTGGATTAATTCTGACCCAATGGGTTCAAGATATTTTAGTTTATTATTATGCATGACTATATTAAATAGAGTCTTAGTTTGGGAGATTAAGCCCATCACATAGGCTACTATGTGATGTAAATGTTAAGAGATTTTCTTGTTTAAAGATAAGGCTACTCATTGATGCTTACTGATGAGTTCTTTCTCCCTTTTTTAGGTACCCAAGGAAGACCCAGGCCCTCTTTATAGAGCAACTTACAGGTATTGGCAGTGGCTCCCCAGAGTGATCACAAAGCTGCAACTGTACTTCCGGCTTCTCAGAGCTCACACATCCAAACCACATAGGAAACAGGCATGTGAAGCATATTTACCTTTATTGCTGTACCTATGCAAGACAATATCTGCTTTGAGAAGGTTTTCTAACCTCCAAGGTTCATGGGTTATTAATTCTTCTGGGCCCTCCTATATGAGAATTGCACAGACCCAAAGGTAAGAAGAGTATCAGAGAACTGGTATAGGGTCTTTCTTACCTTTGTCCTTAGCTTATCTTTTGGGCTTTTCATGAGCTGTGTCCTCTCACAGCATATTTGCAATGTGCCTGCCCCTTATTGGAATGCTGTTTGGTATTGCCTCCCCCTGTGTCCTCAGTTCCCAGGAAGTAGTAGTCTCACCTTCTCATCTTGTAGCTGAGACTTGTGTTCATCCTCTTTACCCTGGAATTTATATAAGGCCGTATACCATAACAATATGCATGGCCATTTAATTTCAAGATAATCTCACTATTGTGCATGACACACATGTGCAAATGGACATCTTCTAAAGGTACAACAGAGGAGGCTGTTTGAATGAATTATAGTGTGTCAATACAGTGAAATCATATTTAGTCACCAAATATTGTTGAGAACAATTTATTAGTAGCTAAAAAAATCTTCATAATTCATTACACAATATAACCATGGACCTTAAACAATATAAATTATATAATTATATTTTAAAAATTGATATAACACACAAGTGTATGAAAGTAAGCCAGCAAATGAGTTAACAATAGGTATCTCAGAGTGGTATCACTATGGGTCTGGCTTGCTCCATCTCATTTTGTTTATCTATGTTTTGTAATTTGTTTACAGTTCTACTCCTTATTTTCATGAGTAGAAAAAGAATTGTTGTTATTGTTCTCTATGAATAAAGAGAGTCCTTTGGAGGAGGGAATAATGATGTTATTACAGGTGAAAAGGTTTGAAGTTGCTGTACTTGTGTGTTACAGCACACGTGTGACAATGAATCATAGATTACTTATAGAATAGGTCTGCCTCCCTAATGAAGCTGCACTCATCAAAGATAACATTAGTATCATCATAAACAATAGATAATTGCTTCTGAGCATTCCCTACGGACCAGGCTCTGGTTTAGATGTTTTATATACTTGGTTTATTTAGTGCTTAAAGTGACACTCATGAAGTAGCACTCATATTATCTGCACTGCTGGAAGACACCAAATAGTCAAGAAACTTGTTGAAGATCACTCAGCTAGGGACCAGTAAAACCAAAATTCTACTCCAGGTCTTCACAAATAGAAACATCATAAGTAAATAAAAGATTAAAAATTAATTCACAGGTTTTCAGAGCTAAATGCTAAAAGCTACAACTATACACATTGCCCATTCTTCATCTGTAACACCCTTCTACCTTAATTTTGATCTCTTTAATTAGACTCAAAGCTAAACAAGAGTGTCATTTTTACCAAGAAAAAGCTTTTAGATGCTGCTAAGTAAAAAGTCAGTATCAATATACATCTGTGAAATGGTAATAGAATTAATGGTTATTGAGTATTTCCTGTGTGAAGAATTTTGTATGTTATCTTGACTTTATTATTCATCACACAAGATAGGATGCTGAGACATTTATAACTTTAAGAGTCTGAAGTAAGGACTAGAGCTGAGATTCAGGTCCAGCTGGATTTCACTCAAGAGTTCATGTTTTATATCTCCACTCAACTCACAGAATTTCTGCTGAGCAGGAGCCCCATAAACCAGACCATTCAACAAATGATGTTTTTTCTACCCAAACTCAAGTCATATAGCAAAGCTAGTAGAAGCTGACAATTGTCAGTGTTTTTCTTGCCTCCTTGATTTGATTTCCCAGATCACTACCTACAAGAAGCCATGCTTCAGCCTGGAAAACATCAGCCCATGAATTAACAACATAATTACCGTGATATCAGCTGACACTGCACAGTAGTGAACAGGTGTCCTGGTAGAGTAAGATTAATGAAGTGAGTGTAGCAGGAACTTGTCAGAGCCACAATTTCTGTGAACAGAGAGAGTCATCATGCTAAAACTGCAAAGTGTGGATAAATGGAAGCTATTGACTCTCCAGGACAAGTTTTAAAGTATCCCACAATTTTTAAAGTTAAAGTGTTACTATTCTCACACTCATGAAATGTCCTTGTCCCAGTGTCAAGGATATTTGGAGATATTCTTCATAGGACAATTCTTGTATGGCAGTCTATAGCTATTCCACCCTAACAATGCCTAACCTTAGATGATCTCAAATGATTGTAAATTCTTAGCTAGCGAGTATGTGGATTCCCCTGTTCTGTAAGAACAAAGACTCAGGCACTATGCACAGCTGATAACTATGAGACTTGTGTGATCCTTATTTTCCCTATGTGTGTAACGATGCATCCAAAATTATAAGGATTAAAAGAGATGACACATATGAAACATGGCTTGGCAAGTAGAAACCACTAAATAAATGTTAAATGCTACTATCACCATCTATCTTCTAGTCAACCCATACATACACCTCACCCTAATTACACTGTATTTTGAATTTTTCTTACTTCCAAAGCCCAGTCCAATGGTTCCATCTATTATGTCCGCTAATAGTTTTAACTACACCTAAATGCTTATTAGAGTTCCCACATGCAGAAAGTCAACTCAAAGGCCTAAACACACATAAAATTAAAATTTATCCTGACAAGGTTATATGGAGTTTCTGGATCCCTTTTCTCTGATTTTCTTTAAGTTATAAAAGAGTCCACCAATTGTTTTCCCTTCCCATTAGACAGCACTGATGCTGGATCCGTATGAAACAGAAACATCAAAGAAACATAAATGTTCTGTGTCTGCATGGCTTTTGCCAGCTGATTCCCAGAGGCTGGCCCAATTCCAGATGATGTTGTTAAGATTAAATCAGACTGCTTGCACTGCACTTCTGGGAAGCAGGGTGGAGAGACTGCATCTTGCTGAGGACTTGCATTGTCCAATGTGGTAGATACTATTGACATATGTCTACTGAATTCTTAAAATGCACCTGGTCTGAATGGAGGTATGCTATGGCTGTAGAATATGCATTAGATTTTGAAGATGTAGATGAAAATAAATGCAAGTGTATTATTAATAATCTTTATATTGAGTACATGTTAAATGATAATATTTTAGATATGATTTATTAAATATAAAATATTACTCTAATTCTTTTTATATATTTTTTTCTAGAACACTTAAAACTGACTCACAGAGCATGAGGCCCACAAATCACATATAGTTAGACATTTTCTTTCTTCTTCCCTGCCTCCTTTTCTCCTTCCCTCCTTTCTTTCCCTCTCTTCCTTCCTCCTCTCCCTTCCTCCCTCCTCTCCCTTCCTCCCTCCTCTCCCTCTCTTTTGCTTTTTATTTATTTATTTTTTTTGGATAGGGTCTTGTTATGCTGGCAGTCTGATCTTGAACTCCTGAGCTCAAATGATCCTCCTGCCACAGTCTCATGACTGGCTGGGATCACAGGAGCAAGACGCCCTAGCCAACTGGACATTTTATTTTCTTATACGACATTTATTCATTGGTTTCACATTTTACCTATGCGGTTAATAGGTGTTACCTTTCAAAAGGAAAAGAACAGCTAATAAAATAATGACTCTGAATAACAGAATTCCTCCACAAATACTATCTATTTTTATGTAGTCTTTTTGTCACAATGAATACAAGTAGTAAAAGCTTAACTTTAAGCAAACCAAATTTCTTTAGTCCAGAACTTCTTAGAGCTACTCAACACTTCCCCAGAATCTGACTCTCAAAGAAGATAAAGTGGTCAATGATTCTCACACCCATTTATGCCTTTTATCTTTCCCTTTCTCTTTCTATTTCTTTTCTTAGTTTTCTCAGAAAAGGTTGTATGAAATGATTCCAGTTTTAATGTGAAGTCTGCAGAGGTACAAACATATAATTCTTCTAGTTAAAGAAGACGGGGCGTGCTGAATAAAACAATTCAAAGAAAAGGGAAATGGGGAAAGTGACCATTCAACCTGGCTTAAAAATATAGTGATCATGGTAATAATACAGGATAAATTTTTAACTCACACTCTTCATTTTATTAGTAAACAGAAAAGTTGCATTTGCGCAATAATCTGGTTTCCTGCAACTCTTTCACTGAATCCATGCCCTGAGAACATCTTTTGGTTAATTTCTTAATGTTGGTATCCTCTAAATATTGGTTTATTTGAAGATAGAAGATAATTTTCAAAGATGTGAATGGTGATGGGCAGAGATCAATTGAAAAAAAGAGGAATATTGAGTTAGAATTGCCACGATGCCTGTTTATAAGGCCCTTAAACTGCCCGCTATTGTCTTTTTAGTCACTTGTATCAGAGGGTAAATATTCATGTGCTCTAGTTAGCACAAATAGAATGATGATATACAAAGTCATGTCAGCACCATCTTCTGGGTATATATTCCGGTCATAGTATCATAACAGTACTGTCCAAACCTTTCAGAAAATTTCTCCAGTGCCATATTCTATGCCAACTGTCACTCCTATTGTTGAATGGCCCCCTTCTTTTGCCAAGATATTAATAACAGCAAAGAACTTACATTGATCTCTAATTCCTGTTGGTTTCTACTACTGCATTTCTTTGAGGGTATCTCAAATCTCTGTGAAGTCCTAGCTTTTGCTAAACTGACATTCTTTGTGAATGATCGGACACAATCCCATCCACATTAAACCAAAGCTAGAATAACAATCTGGAGAAAATACACCATTATGAAAGATCACTAGCTGTGAATGGGTGCTTACAGTATGGAGCTCTAGAAGTGACAGCTGAGACTATCTACAGTCTGCTTGATTAGATCCCATTAGCTAAAAGCAAGTATTTGTATTTCTCTAAGCAATCAGTAGACCCATAGATAGAACTACATCTTGATATGCTGTGTTCTTCCTGGCTCTATTTCTTTCTATCTATCCATTTGCTTATCCAACTATGAATACCTAAGGAAGTTTCAGAGAAAATAATGATATAAAATCGTAGTTGTTTGGAAAAAAATCTTTAAGAAGATATGTACTGAATACCATTTTTGCTCTTTCTTTAGACATCTACTATGTGATCAACTCATGTCTGGCACTAACACAGCTTTGGAATATAAAATGCATATTCACAAGTGTGATCTAAAGATTGTTTTTGTCTGTAGAAAGTTAGTGTAGTCTGCAACTCACCTTTTTTCCTCCCCCGTCAAGAATATTTCAGTTCTTGACACTGTTCCTTAATCTAGTTGCCAATTATTCACATTATCTTCTTCCATAGGAAGGTACTACTAAGAAAAATATAGAGAAAATGTGATATTGAATTTCATGGGAATATCTAAGGGCTCATGAAAAGGAACATCTGAATCCTATTATACTCATACAGCAAATGCTCACTTTCACTCATTCAAAAGGTTTGCTTCTTTCCTCTCTAATGTCTTCCATAAATTTGGTCACCAGGGAATGCTGGCTGCCGATAATTATGCGTATAAAGTCCCACTGTGACAGAGGAAGCTTAATTATTCTAATTTTCAAGGTCATAGAAATATCCAAACATAACAGTTTGACAGTTCAAAGAATAATACTAGTACACAAGAATCAAAGATAGAATTTGTCATGGAAGACTAGTTACAACCTTATCCAAAAAACTGAGCTGAGAGCTCATAAGCTCCACAAAACAAATTAAACTGCTTAGGACAATCTCCCCCAGAGTGACCTGCCAATGAACCTGGCCATAAATTGGAATACCACTACCAGGAGTGGGCAGTTGTGGAGATGGGGGAGCAATTCTCTTTCTAGACAGTCAAGTGATTGAACAATCACTTTGCAAAACCACTTAAGCCTTCCTGCTCATCTGTAGATGGATTGCTCATGGGAGAAAAAGAAAAAAATGAAGACAAAAACAAAACAAAACACCCAGGAAAGGAATTGCTCTGTAGAATTCTAAACAAAACCATTTCTACATTTCTAAGAGAACTATCTCCAGAAAATATTTCAAATGATTAATCAAGACTCTGTTTAAAAATTTCTTGATTTCTAAACAATGCAAACCGGTCTTATTAATAATGTTTCAAACGAACACAACTCAGAATTTATCTATACTATCACATTACCATAGCCACTCAAGTAGTGGTTATTTTAGACCCTTAAAAGTACCACATATAAAGGAAGGAGCCTTTGGGATTTCTTAGATTCTAAAATATATCTTTGGATTCACCTGGAAATGATAATATTCTAAATTCTGGGTCTAACTATAGGTTCAAGATTTCCTTTTTTCCAACTACTTCTCCACAGACAACAAATTCTGTGACTGCTGTTTCTAGCCAGATGTGGTTCATAAGTCCTTGCTGGCACCAGAGGATATGACACCATGTTCCTTTCAGTCCATCTCTAATTCATTCATAAAGATCTTTCAGGAAACCTACTAATGGGGATCATAACACATAAATTCCCATCCTGGAAAATCCTCTATCCCTGGCCATAAGGAACTCAGCCTCTGATCATGGATGTAGCTCGAAGTAGATCCCCACCCCTGTAGGAAGTTTGTGCAAGCTGTCCTTGAAGAGGATGCAGCTTTGCCCTCCAGTGCCAAATAGTAAAATGCAATTAAGAATTTTAAATATTAAACATCATGTTAATTATATCTGAAAGGCAGAGTTTTATTTATTTATTTTTAAGAAAGGCCTCTAGGCAATGAATGGGACCTCATCTGGCCTATCAGTGCAGAGTGCTGTCAAATAAGGCAGTAGACAGAGATCCAGTCTGTCACTGCCTATGGACACTATAGTAGCATTCTGTCCGTCTAAGAAGGCATTTATAGCACAGCAAGACAAAGCATAGGGATGGAAGATGTGAAGATTTAGTGCACCAGGTCAGAGTCAGTTTTAGGGGAAAGATGTTGTGCTGGGTTAACTAATTGTCAACTTGTAACACACAGTTGAACTGAATCAGTGTGGTTCTGGGTGCGGAAGGCCCACCTGAGGATTGTTGCCAAGAGCAAAAAAGGAGAACTGGAGGGGAAGATGGTTTGCTGTTGATTCTTCTGGATAAATTTGTTAACATTAGTTTTCCTGATATGAACTCAGCTCGTCTCTTCCTTAGAAGAGCTTAGGTCCTTGCTGTCACTGAGAATAGCTGCAGTTCTCTTTATGGAACTCTGGTCCTTCTCTTCCTTGAGCATCACTTTCTGTCTCCAGTGCATATTCCTCAGCCTGCTGGCACAGATCTTCCATCCTGCTGATATAGACTTTCTATTCACCACTGGCCTTTGGGTCTTCCCAGTGCAGATCCTCAATACAGACTTATATGAGACATTGCCTTGGGCTCTAGATCTCCAGTTGGACTCATGGAGGACATGGCCATGGGCTCTAAGTCTTCAGACAGACTTGTGCAGGACACTGATGTGGGGTCCAAGCCCTCAGCTGATTTCTTTGGGCCTCTAGTGTGTGGACAGATCTCTCACACTCTTTTGGATGACTTTTTTGGTCACTATAGTAAATAATCCTATTAGTTATGTGTCCTATATTAAATCTATCCCCTTATAAACCCTGACTACAACAGACCTTTAGAAGACAAGGTGAATTCATAAGAAGGAAATAATCCACACTGTAGGGAAAAAAGCAGCTAAGATTCTCAACACAGAGTAACAGGAAGGTCCTGGACTGTTCTCCTCATCCACCTCCAGATAATGTGAGAAAATGGCCATATTCGTATGCAGGAACTCTGATGGTACTCAGATTTGTGTGTTTAATCAAACTGGTCTAAATTGAGAAAACAACCTAAGTAAATCTGTGCTTAATGATAGGTATAACATTGCATTTTTACATGAATTTTTTAATAGAGGTTGCATTTTTTCCTATTTCTCTTTTAATCACCAAAATCCATACAGTGAAATACCCTTTAAAAGAGACCACCCTTCACCCAAGCACAGGATGTTAAAAGTACCCATTTACAGTATATGAAATGGCATCCCCCTTGACATATACTCACAGCATGTTTTTTTCACTGACTTTGCATGGCTTTCCTTGAGGTACACATTTGGTATCATTCTACTAATCATTTTTATAGACTAGTGACTTCATTTGTGTTAAAAATAAAACTTTTGTGTTAATAATTAAGTGTTAGTTTCTTCCCCCTGGCATATATTGGGTGGAGTAAACCTACTAGAGAAAATACTTATTTATGATTCTTGGATAATCATATATACAAAATATTATTTTGGCTGCTGTAGTACAAACTATCTTTCTATCTGACTGTGTAATGCAAAGATCAGTGGCTCTAAACTGCACCCAGTTTAGAGCCACTGATACTTATCAAATACTTGAGATTCTGAATACAAAACACAGGAGAAAGGAAACTCTTTGCTATGAATTAAAACATATTTAGTGAAAAGTCTCATTTCAGCATAAGGTAGAAAAATGTAATCAATTTTCAGACCCACTCTTAAGAAACTAGGAAGTCTTTCAAGTTATTGAATTTCCCTGGGCTTTAGTTTACTCATCTCAACTTCACCCTATATTAGTTTTCATGAGGTTATATTTTTCTTAACTTAATTCTGGCCTCTCTCCAACATTTGATTTATTCCATTCACTTCTGAAATGGGTGATTCATTGATTCAGTATGTTTGAAAAGATTAATAGAAGTACCTCACTCAGCTCTGTACTTCTTCACCTTGAGGTTGAGCACTCAATAAGGGAGGGCCCACTTGCTTCTGTGGTCAGGTCACAGGTATGGAGGTCTCCTCTGTTGTAGTGACTGGTATATATATCAGCATAATTCTAGAATTCAGGTTTTGTAAGCTTCTTAGGTTCTGATATACATATCTAGTAACTCAGCACCTCTAATTGATCAAGATGTTATTTTGATATTTACTTTTGCTCTTTTGCTTTATTTTCCAAATTGTTTAGAAATTAAAACAAGGAGTGATAGTCATTAATGGCCTTAGGCATGACAACAATCTATATTATAAGCATTAGCATGTTGCAAAGAATAAATTAGGAGGCACTGAAATTACCAAGCATTAAGCTTAGTCCACTGTAATATTTCATTAAAGGATAGCTAAATCAGAATCTCATATTCCCTGCTGAAGTAGTGACCCAGGAAGACCCAGGACCACATGCCAGCCAGCCAGGCACATGGCTGCAGATTCCAGACAGAGCCTGGCACCTGAGCGGTACCATGCTGGCCTTTGGAACCGTGTGGGTAGCAACATCTGTGAGCTTGTAGTACATTCTGCAGTAACAGCATGAAAAACTTAACAGCGGAATGCAGAGATCAGTGGCTCTAAACTGGGCTTAGTGACAAGTCAAATCCCAGAGATTCTGAATGCAAAAGGGAGAGAAAGGAAGCATGAAAGCACCAGTTCTGTTTTCCCAGCACACTTTCAACAGGCAATGAAGGTAATAAATTAATGGATGAGAGTCCAGACCTACAAAAGTCCAGCTGTACTTAGCAGTTTAGAGAACAAGAAATACATTTGAGTCCTAAGCAAATACTTTTGCTTAAAACCAATTCACATTCTAACCTCAGAAATGTTAAGACTATTTATATCTTTTGTGTTCCTGCAAATGTGTTCCCTAACTCATCCCTACTGAACTACAGATTTTGGATTCTAAAGATTAGTAAGGATGATAAATTCTTCACATGGAAAGTAAATTTTTCCATGACTATAATTTAATGACAAAACAGATCAGGATTTTAATTTGTAATTCCATATATTTATCTGCTTTCAAGAAGTCAGAAACTGGCAATTGTTACCTCTTAAATGAAAAGGTACCTAAGTCCAGGTGCAATCATTAAAAAAAAAAGACTTGGGGAAAAACCTTATAGAACAAAATTGACCATTCTCCTATCAGAGTACATAGGTACAAAGGTAAGTAGGTTTCGTAACTAACATTTAATGAATGCTGACATTTTTGTTATATGTTGTACAAGGACATTCCTAATTTACTTCAACTTCACAACAAACTTCTAACTGCTGTGTTTATTTCCACTATAAACTAAGAGAATTGATCAAGTTCTTGCAAATAGTAAGGGGGAGCCAGGAGGTGAACCCTGCCCGTAGGTTCCAGAGTGACATCACCCTAACTCCTCTCACAATACCTCTTCCTTGTTCTAAAATGACCTTAGTTTAAACCTAATTTTAGATCCTAACTCCTGTCATTGTGTTTATATTATTTATTCAGCAACCACCTTAGCAAGCCTTCTGTGGACAAGCCTTACTCTGACTCCTGTTGCCCATGGGATTAGTCGGGTAAGAAGAGCCTTTCTGATACTTTTCTTTCCACTTCTCCTTCCAAAAACTTCTCCATATGGCTGACTACTGGTCCAGATTCACAGAAGAAGGCAGACAGGCTTACAGGGAGCTCCTCATTCTGACATTGTATATTGAAACACCTCATCATGCAGGGCACCTCACCAAAGTGCAGCCAAACAACCAAACAAACGAATAATAAAATGTGTCTCTGCCTCTTCCCAAATAAGACCAAGGACATTTTATCCTCTGCTCTTACTCTCATTGTCCTCATAAGCACAGATGTTATTTTACTTTTAATAATTACCATGCTTAAATTTGGAGTGAATATAATAATGTTTAATACTGTAATACTATTTAGCTGTTGTTGCGTGTTTAGTGGAACAGTACCTCAAAACTTGAAGCATCCCACCCTTAATTTGGCTTAACCTTCATCTACAGATAGATATTACTGTCCTCACTTTACAGAAAAGACTTGAGAAGATTAAGGTAGCTGAGGTTTCAGGGGACCAATAGTAGAGTTCAAGTCAGCCTAACTTCAAAAAATGAACGGAACCCACCATACACACATGCACACACAAATACTATATGTGCATGTATATCCTTTGCAGGTGGTTAGAGTTTAAATCAGTAATCATCATTAGGTGGCATCCAATCAGCAGGAAATGTTCTGCAAAATACAAGTCCTACAGAGTTAGAGATGGCCTTTACACAGGGTATTCAGTCTCAAAAACTCACATGCCAGGTTGTTTTAGAGATGGAAGTATAAACATAAAAATGCAAATTCAGATCTCTGAACTCAAAAGATCCTTGGTAAATACGTTCTTTGATGACTATTACATGGAACCATAAAAAAGTGTTTTTGTGTAGGTGAAAAACTGAATTTGAAAAATATATACCCCTATTTGTAAGCATACACTTAAAGATTAAAAACAAATAGGGAAAAATGAAAATACTTGGTATTACAATAGGTTTATATAGATAGCCTATTGGTGTAGGGATTCCTTATAGTTTAATGCAAGGGAAGATGCATTAAGATAATTATATTCAAGAGAACAGCAGTATTTTTTGTCAGAAAACTGTATGAAAAAATTACTCTGAATGTGGCTATTTGATAATTTATGGTTTTGTACTTTTATTGAAAAGTTTGTGAGGATATTGGTTAAAAATCTGAAAATTGGCCCTGTTAGAATTAGGACAATTTTCACAATAAGAAGAAAAAGGCTTGGGAAGAATCTGATAGGTAAACAATGAGGTCAATAAGAAGGTACTAATTAGTAAAAAGAGTCAACTGCCTCTGTCACTTTCCAGTCTGGAAGCCCTGAAAGAATTACCCAATACTCTCCTGGCCTTAATTTCCTCACATGTAAAATATACATAGTAACACTTCCATCTTAGAGGCTGGTTTGTGATTATGCGTAATCACTGAGTATCATTTGTGACATGATAGCTATTATTTTGACATCTAATTTTTATTTTGATATCTAGTTTGTCTTTCTACAGGCTTTTACCCCCCCCTTTATCTTTGACCCACATATTAGCTTATTTCGCCTGGAAATTGGTGACTTTAGGTCAATGAAATGTTGCATGCATGCAAGACTGCAGATTTGACTGCTACATTTCCCCAAAGAGGCTGATTAGTATGTTCATAAAGAGGGGTGATTACCAAACAAATGAATTAGGAGTTCATTTTATACTTCAATTGTGAACAACATAATTTGTTAGCATCAAATCTTTTGCCCTAACAGCAGGTTTTAGAAGGAGAAAATACTGATTAACCTGAGGTCATTACTTCAAAACACCAAACTGTGAAATTCCACACTTACTTGGTAAAATACTCCCAGTGTCCTTAACACTCTCATCACTGAAGAGGATAATAAAGAAAATAAGCATCAGAGGAAAAACAAACAAACAATACAGCAGACTAGAATGTGAACCAGTTCCAAGGCAGACTTACAAGTAATTATTGAAGACCATAAATACATATAAAATAAATGTTAGATCATCTTTAATCTAAAATTTCATCAGAATTCCCTATAGATTGTCTAACATATACAAACTCCTGCCCTCTGTCCTAGAGTTCCAGAGGCTGACAAAATAAAAGTCTCTTTGAATTTCTATTTTTAAATAGACAGGTGATTTTAAGGACTCATCGTCTGAACTGAACCATAAAGGATCAACTTCTGACTTTGCTCCATAAATAATGAGCTGTAACAATCCAAGAAGTAGATGGAAGATTCATTTCCCCTCCACGAAAGGGTGTAGGTAGGAACTCATTGCGGGGATCATGTAAAGCAATGATTCTCAACCCAGACTGCATCAGAATCTCCTAGGAAGCTTTGAAAAACATGGTATCCCAAGCATTTGATTTTCACTCCTCTGGGATGCTGTCCAGAGCACTGATATTGATGGGAAAAATTCTAGAGGGACTCTTAAACACAGCCAGGTTTGAAAGCTATTGCCTTCAAAGTGTATTACTTTTCTTAGACTTCCTTCACAAATGCCACAGACTGGGGGCCTTGAGCAACTTACTTTATTGCCTCAGAGTTTCAGAAGACCGAGATCAAAGTGTCATAGGTGAGGCTCTGTTGTGGCCTCCTGTTAGCTGTCTTCGGCCTGTGACTGCATGTTGTCTTACCTCTGTGTTGATCACAAACTTTTCCTTTGTAGAAGGATGCTTGTCATACTGGATTTAAAGCCCTAATGGTTTCATTAATTTAATTAGCTCTCTAAACATCCTCTCATCAAATAGTCATATTATGAAGTACTGCAAGGAAGGGGCTTTAACAAATTGTGACTTTTCAATTTTTCCTGTGCCATCAGAACAACAGCTTTTCCTTCTAAGACAGCAGCCATCAAAAGGGTGTAGCTATCACATTACAAATTTGCAGTTTCGGTTGATTTCCTTTCTACCTATCTTTGAGAAAAGGAGTGTGCACACTCAGACCATCTCAACCAGATGTCCTGAGCATGCTTATGGTGTTCATCCATTCTTAAAAATCAGTGTCCTCCTAGGAAAATAACATAAACTGTATTTTTTGTTACATATTAATACATTTAATGTATGTTTCTTCCTGGGAGCATGGTAGATATTTTCCCTTTGTATTTGCAAGGCACTGCAAAGACTCTTTTACTATTTCTTATCATGATACAATTTTTATTTCTTAATTTATTACATTTTTCAATAATACTCATTCTTTGAGGACACTAGCCCAATACTTTTCACAGACACATTAGCTCATATACAGCAAACTCCATACTGTACTTGCACAACTGTGAGAAAAAAATAGATTATAGTAGTAAAAATCAAAGGGCATTAGAAAAGAGACCTCATTTCAATTTTGTGGTTTTCTAATTCATAATTGTTTGATTTAAGCTCCAGGATATAATTCTTCACAATTACTAAGGTAACTGGCCCAAGTAACTCCCAATGGGCATATCACCTCCAAAGGGGAACATGTGAAATGAATCACCATTGACAGGAATAAAAGAACAACCACTGCTCAGCATCCAAATTTACAGGGTAGATGCTCTTGTTTATATCATTCACACGATCTTATTTATGCATGTGCAGCTATGAATGGAGACATGGAGTCAACTGATAGATAAAAATGTCAGACTTTGAACAGAAATTCAGGCTCTAGCTGTGCCACTTTTAAACTATGTCATGCACAGAAAATAATCTCTCAGAAACCTGAGTTTCTCACCTGTAACACCCACTATGCCCTGCCATCTTTTAAGTGTTAAATTAGAATATTAATATATAAATCACTTTGTAAGTGACAACAGAATGAACAATTTAAGGACATTATTATGCTTTCCTCTTTTTCCTCCTTTTCTTCATCTCCTCTCTCACCTCTTCTTTCTTCCTCCTGACTCCTCCTCCTTCTTATTACAGCACAACAACATGATGCTTTGGAACAATTGATTAAAAGTGAAGAGTTCCTTGAAAAATAACCATCTTTCCACACAAAATGGATTGGTTTCTTGCAAAAGCTCTTCAGGAAGCATCTCAAAATGTCATGCTTAGAATGAAAATAAAATACATGCTTTCTGCTAGACCGTCCTTGGCGACTTGAAAAATTAACTGGATAATTCTCATATATAAGAGACCACATGGTTATTCATCTTTGGTATTCATGGCCAAATCAAGGGCTTAAATCACATCCTGGCAACAGCTCAAAGGAGTCCAAGACAACCTGAACATTTCTATAAAAGTATATTTATAAAGCATGCTGTGTTCTTAGAAGAAAACACATATGCCAGGAATTCACTCAGTAGCTCTGCATAGATTTGACAACATGGTACAGCATGCACTTAGGGACATTGAGCTACTGACATCCCATCTCTGCTCCCCAACAGCTGTACCAAACTAAGAAAGCTTACTTCTGGGAACAACAAAATAGAAAGAGCCTCAATTTTCTCAAAGGACTGGTTTGCTGACTTGATTTTTTACCCATTGATTTAAAAGATTTCAAAAGACTTCCACATTTGAAAACATAAACTGGCACAAAGGTATGGGACATGAAAATATTTCTTGACTATAGTTTTTAAATACTTATATTTATACCTCAATGGCATCAGAAGAGCAATATAAAAAAAACAAACCCTGGACAGGTGAGCCAACTAAACACTCCTCATTTGTTTGTGCTTCACCAAGTTTCTAGAGAGTTTACATATATCATACACTGTTTCAGGTGTTATTAAAAACAACTTTAGAAACAAGAAAAAAAGTTTTATCACTATTTTATAAGACGCTGAAGTTGGTAAGGTCAAGCATCTCACCTCAAATACCTTAACTAATAGGCAGTGTGGAAAACCTGCACATCAGATCTTCAGAGAAGCAGTATGAGAGATTTTTCACTATACAAGACTAGACAATTCCCTGTGGGGATTTATCAGAGGAAATACATTCTGTTTTCCATTTCAGTGGTGTAAAAATAATACAGTGTCCTTGGGTACCAAAGCAGCAGGCAGACACAGGCACATTAAAGCACATTGAATGCCAGCAGATTCACAAGCAAGGGTGCCTGACCTGAGTCATGTCCTGATTGTCCCTACCATCTCTTCCATAGGAAACTTTTGCTGTCTGTGTCCGACTGCTGCTTTGTAAAGAGCCTTAAGTCTACATTTGCCAAGAAATTTTTAAGTTTCTTCAAGGTAGCAAATAAATTGTATATATTGACTAGTTTATTTGTTTATTTAGGTGTCTATGTGCTTATGTAATTAAGTACATTATTGTTTATCAGTCTGAACACCAAAGGTACTTAACTCTATTTCCTAAACTTTGTACCAAAACAAACAAACAAACAAACAAACTCAACCATATATTTTTGGGGATCAACATTTCACAAAATACCTCCTTAGAAAAATGGAGTAATTTTTACAGGATAACTTTTCTAGAGTAAATCTTTGCATCTGAAAGTGGGTGGCTGTCTGATACACCTTTCTAGAGTTTAGTCTGGTGGCTTCTATGAGGAGGAAGTTGAAGAGGTTAGAATAAAATATATCTCTAGGAGCTCCTCTACCTAGAGTGGCTGAATCTAAATTTAATTTGTGTCGTTATATTTACATGTTTCATTCTTACCTGCATCCTCTTAGCTTTGTATCCTGATCAAGAGACAGGAAGAGAAAAAGCCTGTTTTACAGCAGTAAATATACACTCCCCTAATTGGCACGAGAAGCATTTTCAGTTTTAAATCAGCCAGACAGACAGCAGATTCTCCGGGTTCTGTTAGGGAGCAATGAAATGAATCAAGCAGCTGAGGACTGATATTATAGCCCAGAACACACTGTGAAGTTTCAATTGGTCGTGCTCACCCCTCCTGGTTTGGGGGGCCTGTTATAATTCACAGCAAGTGCTAAAATGCTTTAAGAAGTATTTATTATCTTCTAGACACAATTTACTGCTTTTGATTATTCATTTTTCATTACTATGGAAAGCAAGATTAAATTGTTTCAGAAGCAACTGCTTATATTAATCTTTCAAACACATGCTCCACGTAAAATTCTCTGTCAGGCAAACGGATATAATTTCTGCTGCCAAAACAGCCATAGATAAAAGTCAACTAACACTAAATAAAAACCAGTTTAGAGTCTAAGATGAGATGGAAAATCAAGGAGCAGACAGAGAACATATAAATTGGAGGATTCAGAGACTGAGTGGGAGAGAGGAGGAGGGCTTAGGAGTTCATTTATTAGACCCAGCAAATTTATTCCATTAGCATTTTCATTTCAAAAGTAATTTAAATTAGCACTTTATTTAACTGTGAAATTAGATTACTTCTCTGTTTAACATGTAATGCACTTGTGAACCTAATAGAATGATAAGTAGTGAGGTAGGAGTCATATCATATCTTGGAAGTCATACAAATTGTATCTTAGTTCTGAAGAGATTGGAAGAAACTGCCCTGTTTTACACAACAGAAACTGGAGACCCAGCGAAGTTAAGGGAGGTGACTGAGGTCACACAGCTAGCATATAGCATAGCTGCATCCAGGACCAACTTGCAGAGGCAAGCCTCGTTCTCTGTATCACTCAGGTTAATGCATACTTGGGAGAGTTTGGAGTTTTCAGTTACTACTACTGTTTGATAAAAGTCTAATTTTCTTTCCATTTTCCCTCCTTATTTAAACTCTTCCTCTCATCAGCCTGCAAGTAATTTTACAGGGGTAAGATTCTATTTTACCCCTGCCCTCTTCTCAATTTGATGGACAGTTCCACACATGACCACTCACTGAACTGAGGTACATCTCAACATTCTATTCCCTTTCCTCTACATGCTAAAGGCTGTAACTATGAATAACACATATGACGTGCTGCCTGAGAGCTCTTAAATCTAGCCACAGTAGAACATACCTATTTTCCAGGCAAATCAAAAAGGTCTAAGTCAGTGGTGGCAAACCTATGGCACATGTGTTGTGTTGTTTTTCTTTTAAGATGAAGAGTCATAATGAATGAGTTTTGTATTTTTTTTAACTGAAACCTCAGTAATCAGGTTTAATTGCAGTGTTGGCACCTTGTAATAAATATGTTTTGGGTCACAGTTTGGGCATTGATCTCTAAAGGGTTTGACAGTACTGGTGTAAGTGAATCCCCCTGGAGGTGATCTAATAATGAGACTTCTAGGCAGGAGCTAGCATGCCCCTTCGATGGGGTTAAATCTTCACTATATTAAAAACTGTTTATTAGAATTCTCCAGAAGCACTGAGATCTACTTTCCCAGTGTTCACTAGTTTAATGCCAAAGCCTTTACTGGCTTCTTTACTATGTTTCACTTCCTTAGGTCTCCACTAGGACCACTTTCTGGGTCCATTCCCTAATAAACGAATTGTATGCAATTCTTCCAATTCTGCTTCAAGGAAAATTTAAGGTAACACATTAATCAAACCTCAGCCTTTATGTCTCCAATCCTGCACAGAAAACTGCTTTGAGAACACACTTCTATGCATGACTACCTTATCGGTTACCCACCCTTCAAGTGTCAGTGCCAACTTCCCTGCTTCCAACACTTCATAGCAGACACTCAGCCCGAACTCCACCATCCAGAGGACTGCCAGCAGATCTTGTTTGAGAACATTTACATATGTACTTGCTTACACTACCATCCAAGGACTATGCTTGAGCTCTGGGAAGGGCAGACAGGCTGTCATATTCATTCTTGCATTCATCAGCACAATTGTGCATCCATGAAGTAGAAATTTCCTACATGCTGAGAAAAAGTAAAGTTAAGAGATGTCCCTAAACAAAACCATGTGTTTCTTACTGAAAGATACTTTCTTATGACTTACTTTTTCTCCTTATCTTACAGGGAAATCTGGCTTTCACATTGTGGAATAAATATACCTGATAAAACAGAGCATGTAAGAAAAAAATGTTAAAATACTCTCAATTCTCTGTTTTACATCAGAAACACTAGAGTCTGCCTCTGGTAAAGAACTTTTTAAAAATGCTTATTTGTTACTTTGAGGCCCTTTTGTTTTGTTTTTGTTTTTTTCTGGGGATGGAACTCAGAGCCTCAGGTGTGCACTCTGTGGCCTTTTGTTCATGGTTGTACAATAATGATTCTTAGAAGGAATTTAGACAGGAAAGAATGCAATTAGATGGAAAATGAAATTAATTTTAAGGTTCATGATGCTAGGACACAGTATGGTTTCCTCACAGACAGCAATAGGCCAACACAAGGACGCCTACCTAGGTCTGTAACCTTGGGTATACAAGCTTAACCAGTCTGGGTCAGTGAGCATCTTGAAGCATATGACTGAGTAAACACAGGGTTATGGGTCTGGTGTAGCCAAATCTTTCCATATACTGCTGTCTATTGGCTCATTGCAGAAGCCTGCACACACAGTAGCTTCTAAATCCACTTACCACTAACCTGGAGCTCTGAATTGCATTGGCAAATAGTGCTTTCTACTCCAGCAGAATAAAAGAAAAACATCAGTCATCTCTCTATTGCTGCACTTTGTTTCCATTTCAAACTATCATAATGGCCAGTTAGTGTCAAATCCTCATGTTTGATGTTTTAACTAAAATTATGTTTTTATTACAAAATTAAAAATATAAGTGAAACAAAAATATTCCAGAAAAGAGAAAAAAATTACAGCACCTATATTCTAGAAATTTGTCATTGTGATGATTGCATAAGGTAAATATATTTAATATTATAGACCTGTGGGCTTAAAATATTAATTTTATGTTGTATGTATTTTATTATAGTAAATAGAATTAACTAAGACATGACCATCTAAGATAACCATTGTTAACATTTTGGTTTATATTCTTTGTAGATTTTTATGGATGAGCCATATGCTTTCTCAAATACACATATTTTTAAGTGGAATCAAACTAGTATTTTATATTTTTAAAGTCATTTTGAAAATATTTGTGTAGCCCATATTAATGAATAGCACCACTTGTAACAGTATACAATAAAAATCATTAATTTGACATGCCTTTATTTAACTTTTCAACTGTTATTTGCTATTTATGTAACATGTACTTATTTAACCAGTTATCCATCACTACACCTTCAGTTTGCTGTTAGTTTTAAACTATCACTTATGCACAGTTTTCTAAAATCAAAATTTCTTGGACACATTTTCAAGGTTCCAACCAATAGTGCAAATCTACTTTCCATACTTCCACTTTCATAAAGAAGCCTTTCTTTAGCACATCAGCACTCAATACTCTCTCTTAGCACCATGCTAATCATTTCTGTTTTTGTGTCTTATTTCTGCTTCCTTTTAGTTTTCATTTTCTCACCAGCTAAAGCATCTAATGATTACCATCCCAAGCCAATAATTCATATTCCACATCCTAACATCAAGATTGACCACAGTCGAGTTTTAACACCTTGTCCAGTGTTGGCCTCTAATAGTCACCTTTTACAGCACAGTCATGCTGGATCATTTCCAATGTTCCCATTAAGACATTTAATTCTCTGAGTCTGTTTGTGTCTTCCTTCCTGGAATAGCCTCACTCACTACTAGCACCTGTTTAAAATGTTTTCCTTTTTGCAATCCAGCTCAATGTGGAATGATCCTGTTCGTCCCCATAATCCTTCATAATAGCTACGGTTTACTAAGTGTGCCTCTCAAGTGTACTAACCAGTGGTGACTTTATCTCATTTAACTTAAAATAGCTCTACAAACTAGACTGAGAAAATTTCGCCCTTCACATAGAGGAGGACACTGAAGCTTGGAGAGGTTAAATGACTTGGCCAAGGTTACATAGCTAACAAAAAGGGGAGCCGAATTCAAATCCAGTCCTTATGTCTCCCATTAACCACCCTTAATTAACTGTGCAAAAAACCCCTGCTAATCTGGGCTTAATTTTCTAATACTTAAAATGAGTAAAGGTGGGTTAAATGACTATGGAATTATTTTTCCACTCTGACATTTCATGAAATTTTAACAGTAGATTAAATATTTTATGTTTTCAGGGTTGGGGATTTAGCTCAGTAGCATAAGTGCCTGCCTGGCAAGCACGAGGTCGTGAGTTTGATCCCTGGTACTAAAATAAATAAATAAATAAATAAACAAATATTTTATGTTTTCAAATCTATTCTTCAAAATAGAGTTTGTTTTCTGCTACTCAAAACATTGCTTGGTTAAATAAGATTTTGTCTTCTAAATTTATTGGAAACAGGAAGAAAAGATTATAATATACTAAATAAAATGGCTGCATTGCTGCTACTACTTTTTGGAGAACAATTCATGAATTCCAACAAAAATATTAACCCAAAGTGGAGAGACAGGACGTGTGACAGCACTGGGAAACTAGCATCAGGAGACCACTATTTATGGAAGCCTGAACGTTCAGGGTTTCACAGCAAGCACGAAGATAAGTCAATATGCCCCATCTCAATTTTCTTTTGTGGGCTGCTGTGCAACATGTCACATTATACTGGCTTGTGCTCAGGAAGCAAAACAACACAGAGCAGAAGCCAGGGGATCAATGTGGACCTGTCAGAAACTGGGAACTCACAGGCCAAAATGGAACAGATGGGCCCAAAAGCTGGTGCAAGGCACTGAGCCAAAATTGTGTCTTGATGGGACCTTGCTTCAGGATGTGAAATTTTCACCTTTGTCCATCTAAGGGTGCTCCCTGATGCCAACCATACTGCCCAGCACACAGCTAGAAAGTGGGGTCAAAAGATCTGGTCCTTGAAGGAATGCTGGGCTGACAATGTCAAAGTCTGAAGAGGAAGACACTCTTCCTTCACAGAGAAATCTGTCTAAAAAGCAAAGATACTTTAGCTAGCAAATTAAAGCAAGCCATTCCTGCCTGTGAATTGTTAGCATGTACACAAATGAACAACAGCATGTCAGTTATACTTTCATTTATGCAGTTATGTCATGTGACAATGACTTGAGAAGACAGATGTGAAATCAGACTGATAATTGATTTAACTTAAAATTCCTATCACAGGCTAGGGATGTAGTAGTTCAGTGTTACAGCTCTTGCCTAGTATGTGTAAAGCTCTGGGTTCTATCCTCAGCACAACCAAAAAGCCAAAACCAAACCAAACCAACCAAACCAGACCTCCTCAGTATCTGCTACAATTTTCGACCCAGAACAGATAACAAAACAGATCAGTCCTTAAGAGCTTTATCATCACCTCTGGCCATGCCTGTGACACTAACGCCAACCAGTAGTGTCAGAGTACAGATGCCAGGAAATGGATGCCCACTGTTGTGCTGAAATTGCACGCATGAGAACACAGACATAAAAATCACCAAGGTCATTCACTAATAAAAATAAAAACAACTGCATGTAATGAATACTTTTTATATACTTAATAATGTTCAGATTACTGGAGGCACATCTTTATCCAGTCCCCAAAACAACTCTGCTAAGCAGGTGTTACATTTCCAGGCTGCAGAGGGAGAAACGGGCCCAGCCAGGCCAAGCAGCTGTGCTGCACAGCTAATCCGTAACAGAGGCTGCTTTTAAATAAAAAGCCGCTGGACTCTAGAACCAATTCTGTGACCAGCCGCAAAGTCCTAACATGGGAAATAGCAGGGATAGGAGAGATTCCAAACTTATAAATCCTTCTTTCATCATTTCCAAGCATGTCTAGATTACTGACACTCTTGAGAGTGCACACAAGCTTGTCGGATCACGATTTATGCAGAAAGGCACCCAGAGGATCAGGCTAATACAGACAAAGATCACATTTACTCCTGATATTTTGAAAGTCTGAAAGGAACTAGAGATGTGAGCGCTTATTATAGTTTGGCTGGCGCCAGAAATGATGTAAACAGGTATGGACACGGGATCGTAAAATACCTGCAGTTTCCCCTTTGTTGTCCTTGCCACGTACAAGGCCACTGCTAAAGAAGGTCAGGAGCCTCAGAGAAAGGTCATTTTCATTTCACTATTGCTCACTTTCTCTGAGTCTGGGACCAGCCTCCGTTACGTATGATGAGATAGATACTGTCCTCCCCTCATTGGCAACCCCTTAAGTTCAACTCTCTCGATGCAAGTTTATGGCTCTCCTTAAGAAGCACCTTTTTGCTGTCACGTAGTAAATGGCTCAGCCCTCTATGAAGGTCTCCAGGGATGCTGAGAGGGTTGAGCTCTCTGTTCTCCAGTAGACCAAAGGACTCAAACTGGCCAGGACTCAAAGGGAATGCTGTAATTCTAATATTCTACAGCAACTGGAAAGATGTCTTCGAAAAATCCTCCCAGCTCCAAAAAATAGATAAATAAGTAAATTGACAACCCCTCCCTAAATCCAAAACAACAGAAAAGATGGATTTACAAAGCAGTTAGATGCTGCCTTACTTAGGACAGTAGAAAGCTGGGAAACAACCCCAAAGTTCCTAAAGGGAAGACTCTAAACTAGTTAAACATGACCCATCTCTATGATGAAATGTTATACAGACCATAAACAAGACATTTATTAAGAATATTTAATGTCATTACAAAATGTTGTCATAATAAATCTCCTGACACAAACAGAAGATATAATAAGCGTATAATCAGTGAGATTTTTATTACTTAAAAAATTCACAAAAATCAAAAGTTAATAATCAAACTATGGCCCTAACATTTTCAATTTTTTTCTCCTATGCATTTCATCAAAAGTTTCTAAATTGAAGTTTCTCTATTTGGATAATAATTCTTTCCAAACTAGAAAAATAATGCAAAACTCAAGTTGGCAGGGTTGTATGGGGGTCAAGAAAGAAAGAGGTGAACATATCATTTTTACCCTCTTCAGTATGGAACCTTGCAAACTTGTTTTTCTTTCTTCAAAGATGCTAGAAAGATCCAAATTAAGTTTCTGTTAAGGGTTTGCCAGCTATATTGCTACAGCTTACTAAGGGCAAAGCCGACCAGTGGTTAATTCCTGGGATTGAGTAAGAATCAAAACTTTCATAAGAGTTTTCCAGTCACTTCATGAGCCCTTCAGAATTTATCCTGAAGCAAGAGAAATGGTAACTTGTTTAATGCTTAGAAAGTTATTTCTATGACTGTCCAAAGTATAGGCAGTGTGACCTGGAAAGACAAGTCATCCTGAGATATTCTTCTCTAAATATTTCATAAAAGCATTTCATAAAATATTAAAACAATGTTGAATGAAACAAGTACACAAAACTTACACCCAGTTTGAAAGCTAGCTCAAGTAGCAAAATGAGATGCCAACAACTTTTTGTCCATTATTGCAGAAAGCCACAAGGTAATAGAAAGGGTCACTGTATTCACTGGTAATGAGTATAATAAAAGTAAACAGTGGCAAAACAATATTGACCAATGGCCCAGCAGCAGCACAGGACTTTAAACACTAGAGGCAGCTTTGGAGCTGCATTCACCTGCCATTTTCCTTTGGGAATGGTAAGATTTGTATGGTTTGATTTGACAACCTGGCTTAGCTATGGCGCTTATTTGTTTCACCAAACACCAGTGTCTAGATGTTGCAGTGAAGGTAATTTTTAGATCTGATGAACATTTTTAATCAGTGAACTTAGGGTGAAGGAGGTTATCTTTCATACTGCGTGAAGGCTTCTTCGTACTAGCTGTGGGCTTTCAGAACAAAGATTGAGATTTCCCAAAGAAGATTTCTTCCCAAGACTGTAGCTATGAAAGGTCAACAGAGGAAGAAATGAATGTTTCACTTTGATATTTTTCAGTATGGAGCTTTGCAAAATTTTCTGTTTCTTTAAAGATCCTAATAAGACCAAAATTAAATTTTTGCTAACAGTTCACCAACTACTTTATTGTGGTCTACAATGAAGCAAAGCTTACTGGTGGGGGCTTTGACAACTCATAAAAATATGTGAGCCAATTTTAAAATATTATTTTTCTCATATATATATGTACAAATATGTGTTTATAGTATACATACACATACATGTTTACACATATATATGTATGAAAACATATGTGCACATACATGTGTATTTGTGTTTATATATTTTTTCTCTAGAAAGATGCCAAGTGTGCATATTTCCTCAGCTTGAGGCTATGTAGTTTATGCCTGTTGTCACAGTACAATAATTAAGAGCTACCACTTTGCCCTTGGAAACATGTCCTAGTTTGGATGATAAATTATATGATTACCTTACATGCAAATATAAAAATAGATTATTATATTTCAAAGTAATGTATGATATTTAACATAATGAGCTCCTTTCATTTGCAATGTTGTTTTCCAATGTCTTGGCGACTCATGGTAAGAGATACATTTTATGACACAGTCTAAGACTGACCTTTATGATGTATAAACCTGTGCTGTTTTTAAATTTTATTGTGTGTCATTTCTTTTTTGTTATGGTTTAAATTTCATTTGAAAAATTGTATTAGTAGTACACAAAAATTTGTAGCACATCATGATTACATTAACTGTGGGTAGTCAGCACATATGGATAACACATCTTAATTCCTTTTCAAGTGCTCTTTACAACCCACTAATTACACGGTATGATCCATGGTTGGCATTATCACTCAGTGCCATCCTCACTGCCTTAGAGGAGCTGGTGACTGTCCAGAATCCAGTGGTAATTACTGCTGTAGGACACACTGAACACAGGAGGTGAGTGACGGAGAAACAAGGCTCAGAAGTTTTACTTCGGCTTTATTCCATAGTCTTTGCTGTTATGTCTCTAGATGTAAACAAAGCAAGACTATCATAAATACAGCAAATAGAAATATTGTTCTAGTATGTAGTTCCTTCAGTGCATCTCAAGGTTCCTATGCATGCTACTCACAGAGAAGGGAAAGAATGAATAATAAGATCTCATATTTAGTCGTGCTGCCTCAAATGTCAATAATCTGGTTAATTTCTGTGCAAAAAGACTCATAAAGTTCAGGTCTGATTACTGGTCATGCAGTAAACACATTGACAGCCTGTGCCAGGGATAACACAAGGCTTGGCTTTTCTTGCTACAAAATCCTAGAAAATCCATTACAAACACAAAGTCCAAACCCCTATTTGCGTTTCAGGTTCTGAGTCCCAGCTTCCTAACTTCTCAGCCTTTTGTTTCTCTCTGCCCAGCTTATCCATGCATGCACTCTGGCCTCCTGCTGAGGCCTCTGGGTTTTTACTCTCTACCTTCACCAGGACTCTCTCCAGGGTCTCCTTATGCCCTGAAAGGGTTCTCCTCTCATTCAATCCCCACTCCCTGCATAGGATATTCTGAGATGCCATCAATAACTGAGCAGGCTCCACATCTTTGAGATGAGATCTGGCTTAAACTGGGGGGGAGCCCAAGTTCAACACAGGCAATTTACACTCACAGGTTGCTTCTAAAATCTGAAAACCTGAAGGAAGCCTAGGAAATATGAGCAAAAGACCGAGGGCAGAAACTGGATTAAAGTGAAAAGAAAAAGGTACAGTTTAGAAATAAATGAGTTGGAATTCAAACAAGGAAGAAGTCATTACGGGAAGAGATTATTAAAAAAGAAAGCAAATTATCCTTTCAGACCAGTCATTGTAAGAGCTAGATGCCTCTCTTGATAGTACACTTAATAAAATTTGATGACCGCCCAAAAATACCATGCCATAAATGTTGGTCACCACCGTGCAAAGGGTCTTGAGGTGCAACGAATGGTCTCCAGGCCAAATGGATCTTCATTCAGAACTTTGTTCTGTCACATGTAATTCAGACACATGTTATGTCACTGCTAAATATCAGTATTTTCATCTGTCAAATGGAGGGAAAAATAGTAGCTTGGCAGCTGAGAAGAGCTATGAGGATGTGCTGAAGAGTTTACCTGACACCCTACCCAGCGCTCAGCCAATGACTTGCCCTTTTCTCACTTTTCACTTACCACTTTCTCCCCTAACAAATGGAAGAAAATTGCCTCCATCTTCAAGGGAACAAGAATATAAGATATGGTCAAGAGTAAAGGGAAACAAATCAATAGTTTGAGGTAGATTGTCAATAAAACACAAGATGTATTTTCAACCAAAAGTCACTATTTCAGAAAGCTTTTTCTTTGAATTTATTCAGAACCAAAAAATTAAGATCTCCAAAAGTTACTTATGAAAATTTCATAAGCCCATGTAAGCACACAATTGATCAATTACCATACGTATGGTCACTTGCCAGTGAGACAGGAGGAAGCTGAAATAATAATTCAAATGCCTTATTCAGGCATAGACTGTCTCAGAAACAGACTGAAGGAGGAACAACAGAGAATAAAACACTAAATTGAAACCTGTTAATACAAGACTAGACATATCTTCTAATGAATTTTACAGACAAGAACTGAATAAATATGACTGCATCACATCATCTTAAAAATAAAAAAATTTAAAAACGATACTTTTTTTGAATGTCTAGGCTTTTAGCAATAAGAAGGTAGCAAATAGAAAAATAAAGACACTTAAATCTGAAGTAGTAATCAAGTGACAGCTGAGTTATAATATGAAAAGTGAATCTGACTAAAATGAAAACTGGAAGAACTATTATTTGAATTGTATTCAAATAAAACCACGTTACTCAAACATCAAAGAGTGTTTTGTTTATTCTTTTGAACAATGCATTTCTATTGAGTTCTCCAGTATCAACAGGCAGGAGAATTATCTGAGACAGGAAAACATCAGTTAACGGAAAATGGGAAAACTAATAAAGGGAGTCAAACTGGGTATTTTATAAGCACTGCTGAAAATACATTTATAGAAGTAAAATGCCATCGTTATGACTGAGGATAATAAACCTATTACTAGTCTTAAAGGCTATGTGTGATAGAAATCATTTAAATCAATTGAGTTACTGTTTCTTAGCAATTTGACAAAAAGGAAAAATAGTGTAATTGGGAATCGAGTGCTCCACTGGGAGCTTAAAACAAGACAGCTGGGTTTGTAAGTGCACTTTAATTTGTTTGCATATTTTTTCCTTCTTTAAAAAAAATGAAAGACAGACAAGATTTACTGAGTCATGATACCAAATTCCTGGAATATATAGAATTTAAATTATTAGTAAAGTTAGTTATGATAGACAATTCTTTCCCTCCCAACCCCCTTCAGAACTGAAAAGCTAATGTACAGTATTCAAGTCCAGAATTTTTTGTCAGTATGAAAGTAGGAAGTAGACAAGAACAGAGGATTTCAGCACCTCCCTGAATAAAGACTGAGCATAGCTACACACATGTAATATCAGTTCAATTTTTTTTTGTTTGATTGATTTTTTAAAGTTTTTTTTTTATCACTGCAGCTTGAGTGTTCAAAAAAATATTTCTCTTGGGAGAAAAGAAACCATGATGTGCAGAGTTACAAAAAGACTCTTTATGACTTTTTCGTGACTTCCTAAAAAATATCAAGTAACAGTAAGGCAGGGTAGGCATTGGCAAACTTCGTTTGACAAAGGACAAGTGGGGGTAATTCAGGCTTACAACTCTATTGGTCTCATGGCAAATACTAGACGCTGCCTTTGCACGGAAACAGCTGTGTTCTATTAAAGCTTTATACAAAATCACCTACCAAACTAATAATGGGCTTAAAAATCTAAATGAACTTTTAGTGTTATTTGGGGGCATCCTCAAGGAAACCATCTTTCAGAAAGTTTCTTACCTTCCTTAAAGATTGTATGAAGTTATCCTCTAAAGGAGACCAATATCTCATGAGCCAACAGGCTATGATTTTGTCATTTAACCTGAGGGATGACACAGACAAATTGAGAGTACTTCAGATAAATTAAAAAGAATGCCACTGAAATTGACTCACTAGGTTTAGATGCTCACTTATCTCTTTTAGTACTGGTCACAAGTCCTGGCTTTAGTGACAGGTACACAGATGGAGATGAACAAATCTATAATAGTAACACCAGTAATAAACATAGAGAACAGGAAAAGCAGAAAGTGGAAATTCAAAATTCCCCATTATCTTGCTGATTTAGCCATGCAGATAAGAAACTGTCTCAACACACCTAAGGATTAAAGAAATGTGAGGTCTAAAAGAAATACAAAAAAATCCTCCTATCTCTTCTCTATATCTTACAATTAATCTGCCTGGGAACTCTTAGATTTTCAAGTTGCTGTCTCCCTGCTCTAGGCATATCATAACATGATTGATGAAAGCTGGAGTCCAGTGGATTGTCCTGCATTTATGTAGGTTATATTGAAAGCCCTCACCTGTAACCTTTTTCAGTGTTTCCTGGAAGGACATCTATTTAGAAATGTGGAATTTCTTTAAATCACACTTAACTACTGCATAGAGATGACAATAGTACCAGATCACTACACCATGAGATAGAAGAAAACTGAGCAGAAACAAAATCATTAAGCCCCTGCTGAAAGCTGTTTTTATAATCTAAGTGTTTTTACATAAGGATTATAAAATCCAGCAGCCACAGTAATGGTTCAAACTTGATGAGTGTTTCTATAGATGGCACTAAAAATTTAAAATAGGTATTAATTATAGTGGGGAAACAGAGTCTGTACCTAAGAGTTATCATTCAGGAAACTTAAATCAGGAGTCTAATGGGGAAGGGATCAGGACAAGGCCAAAGCTTATTTTTAAAAAATTTTGCTTTACCTGTAATTTTTAATGCATAGATTAACACAAGCCTAATGGTTTCCTAAAAGGTACAAGAGGTTCATCTTTGTTTTGCAAAGACTGAGAGTGTTGAAAGGGCAAAGCGCTGTGTGTTATTTACCTATAACACCAGTCTATAGCAATTCCCAACAAGATGTGTCCAGTACAAAAACAGCTCTGGGGGCTAGGAATGTAGGTCGGTGATGTGCAAAGCCCTGGATTTGATCCCTAGCATATGAATGCATGAATAAAACAGCATAAAGATATAGAATTTTGACTCAGAGAGACAATGCAGCAAATTCCCTAAGCAAACCACATTACACATTTATTATCCCTGAAGGAATGAGCACTCTCAGCAGCTGGCATGACCTCCAGAGCAGCAGGGTCAGTCAGCAATGCAGACCTGTCCTAGGGATCTTGATCACGTCAAGGCAGACCTGCTGTAGGTCTGGTCAGAATTACTCACTGCCTTCTTATGACTTAGTGTGCAGAGTCAAACTTGGATGATGACAACCAGGACAAAAAGGCAAGTCTAACGCATGACTAGGGTTGTTATAATGGAAATCTGTATTTTCTGTTACTAAGAAGAGAGAAGTGGTTGTTTAAACTTTGCTGTTTCTACTATTGTTCTTTTCCTTAAATAACTGCATTTAAAAATAAAACCATTTCTTATTCTCTAGCTTAGTAAAGGTGGTGTAATGGTTGACACAGTGTCAATTTGAGAAGTATAGATGTTCAACTCAGCAGGGTGCTGGGTTCCTCACTTTGTAAATGTCTTCATCCTGTGCAAGAGGGCACAGAGGTGGCGTGAGTGTTGTACCTGTCCTGGGGTGAGGGGTGCTTAATTACAATATAAGGAGGGAAAGAGTGAAGGCTTGATTTTTGCTCTTACTGCTTTTGCTGTCTTCTGCTGCCTTGAAGAGTTGCCACTCTGCCACTCTAACCTTCTTTGGAGCCAGCTGATTATGGATTGAAATCTCTACAAACTGTGAGCTATATAAAGCTTTCCTTCCTTAATTTTGGGCATCAGAAATTTTGTCTCAGCAACAAGAGAAAAGTAACTGAGACAGATGACTTCTTCAATATATAACTTTTTCATGAAATACATTTACTAACTGGTAGATTAAACAACATGGAATACCTTGGTTGTCTAGCATAAGGCAATTTTTCAGATACATGAGTATTCTTTTATTTATGAAAATTTATTTTAAAAGTTTTATAGGTAACAAAATTTTCGAAGATAATTTAACTACTATACACAGAAACTCCTTATTTAGATGGTGAGGCAAGCGAGATTCCACTGCATGGCTTGCTGAAGTGCACATCCCAAATCACTGGTTCAAAGAAAGGAACTGGAATTCCCACCTCACAGTCCCCAGGCACTGACTCTCCAGAAAAGACTGCTAGTGTTTCCTCTCATAATTTAGGGAAGATAATTCTCACCTGAGCCTAAGAACAACCATCACTCAGAGATCCACAATGAAGAATAATAATGTTAAATGGCTAAATCTCTGTATTAGCTAGCAAAGTGAAATGATGCTACTCTAGGCTTTTTTTTATTGTATTGTATTGCTTTAAAATATTCTATCAGTCAATTATCTCCAGTCAGATGTGATTTATGTAAACCTCACCTATGCAAATTTGCCTGCTTCTCTGCTCAGTGGGTTTTTCTATCAGGTAGCTAACTATTCCCTATTGTGTTCCTAGCCACTTGCCAAGTTGCTTTCCATGGTGCTCTCTCTCTCTGAAGAATTCTCTGATTCACTTGCTCCTGATGAACTAAGAAAATTGAGCTCCCCTCTTTCATTCTGCCAACTACAGAACCCAGCATAACACCTAAGAGACAAGCAATGTATGCTTTCCTATACTGAATTTCAGAGTATGTACAAATTAAAATTGAATTCCTTAGATAGGTTTAATTATCTGATGAGAAGCATGACCTTGTGATAAGCTGGCCATAAACTCTTCTCCACAGCAGTGATCTAGAAATAACTTGCATAATACATTAGCATTTTAAAAGTAAGAACCGAACAATGAAATCATAATGGATTTTAAAGAACTATCAAAACAGATGGTACACAAACAGCAGTAACAAGAAATTCACATTTAAACTCAGAAGACAGCCTATGAAGTCAAACCGTTTTCTCAACGCTGTCTCATGCTTCACCCTTGTCCTCCAGCCCTGTTTTCCTTTCTAACTGGTATCTTCTCATGCACTCAGCCAAACTGCCTTGGCTAGGTGCTACAGAGCATTGTCTATCCTACAGCATCTGTCCCCATGTCCATCCTCTGCTCCAGTCAAAGGTCAAACATATTTATACTTCCCAGAAGGACGCCAACGGAACTCCACCTGTAAACTATGCTGTAGAAGCCATCAAAAAAAGGTCAATTTTTCTGTGCATTTTTCCTCTTAACTGGAACCTACTAAACAAAGAAATTTTGCAGGGACCGCACACCCAACTAAAATGCCATTTGTCAGGCAATGTTTCTATGGGTAGATTGTTAAAATGTTAACTATGTGCCAATTTAGTGACAACTTTCTGGTCTGAACTGCTTTACATCCCAAAGCAAGTCAGTGTTATGCCGCTGATAAAGCACTCATAAAGTTTGGAAATAATCTGAACCAGGTAGCTCTTCTAGTAGTTTCTTAAGAGAACAGACTGTTCTCCCAACTGGATAAAAATGTATAAGTGACACTGATTTGAGTGTCATATAAAGAAATTATCACTAATGTTCATGTGAAAGATTAAAAACTAATTTTGAGTCCTACATAATTGTGGGATATGTTTGTGTCTGAAATGCAAGAACTAAGTAAGGTTCAAAACAAAGTAAAAATTCTGATCCTGAAAGATTTTACTTTCCTTGATATATGGGTATTCATATCCTTTTGCATTTTTCAAATGGGTGAGGTTATAATAAAGTATTTTCAGGGATCATTTTGGATACTACAAACCAGAAATATCAGGGAAACACCCCAAAATCAGTCCTAGACTTAAGATGCTTTGAGTCAACTGCCAGCATATAGTTTGATGCCTGGCAGTATTTTGTTCTTTTCTGTCACAAAAAGTATTCTTTTTGCAAATATGACAATCCAGTGTATTCCTAAACCATGTCTATTGACATTTGAAGCATGAAACGAAAATACAATATATGGAAACCAACTCCTGAAATTGGTCTGCATGAGGTGAATCAGTTGTGATTCTGTGGCTGCTGTGATGCATAAGCACAGATTAGCTAATGGCCTGAGGCATCTGTTTTCACTCCAAGTTTCCTGAGTCCATGCCCATCCTGATTCTGACATGCCAAGAACATACAAATATCTAGCAATGCTGTACTCAAGGCATGTAACAAACGAGAAGGTTGATCAAGCACTAATTTGCCAAGCAAAATTAGATCAAATAAAAATACATTTTAAATTGTAAAATTGCAGAGTTATTTGAGGGCTATAATTTGTAAAGAGAAGAATTTACAGAGCCACCATGGTTATGTATGCTGAACTTGACAGAAAAATCTATTTTTCCCCCAGCACATCAGAAAAAGAAAGTTTGTTTTAATTCAAGAATAGTCTCAATTCAATAAGTTCATAGAACAAAGCAGTTAATAGTCATAGGATTGGAACAATTTTGCATGTTTGTGTCAGGTGACCTGAGGAAATCTTGAAGATCACTATGTAAAATATCAACCTTAGTTCTGTTCCTACCACCGTGTTTTGAAGGCCTGTATCATTATTGTTTTGGGCTCTTTCCTATTATTATTTGTCTTTTTTGTTTCTTATTCTTCTAGTAATCTGTTTTGTTTTGTTTTTTGCTCTAATGCAGAAAGTATAGGTATACATGTAGAGGCTTATACATGCCTAGAACATCTCCTAAACAGTTTATGAGAATCAATTCTATTATGTGTGATGAAATGAACAGCTATTTTGAAGAAAAACAGACATTATGGTATCCATTGCTGATTTCATATCATCATTCTGTGAAATCCAATAATGTTTCTATTCTTTGTTCAGAGTGGTTTTAATCTCTTTTGTATTGTTTAATTTCAATGTACATGAAAGTATGGACAGCTACTTTGAAGAGAACAAGAGACATTAAGGTAGCCACTGTAGATCTCCTATTGTCTTGTTTTGAAATCTGTGTCACTTACATTGTTTTATTCTAATCTGCTTTGTTCTGTTTTGTTATGTTTAGTTTTACTCCTTTTTTTAAAAAAATAAAATTAAATTAATTTAAAAAAGAATATTCTCTATCAGAGATGTCATGGCAAAAATTTTAAATGCAAGCCAAATTTATCTAAGTGAGTATATTTCTTAGATTTTTTTTTTAAAAAAAATATCAGTTGCAAAAGGGCAGTTTGTTTTATTCTCCAGCAGAGAAAAGTATACTTTTATTTTTATTTTTATTTTTATTTATTTTTCTTTTTTTTGTATGGGGGATTGAACTCATGACTTCGCACTTCCCAGGCAGGTGCTTAAGCCACTGAGCTAAATCTCCAGCCCAAGTATACTTTTATTATATGCAACTTTTGTTAAGTATGTCTCTAAGGAAAAAAAAATCCAATTTCACATGTTGTATTTCTACTAGGCCATGAGGCAGCAGAAAAGTAGAAAGGTTATGAAATGGCTTTGAAAAGTAAAATCAGAAATGACAGGCTAAATTTTAAAAATAAATTCTATGAAATTAATTACATTTTATTTTGCAATGAAAAACAACCAATGGCTGAATTTGACAAAAGTAAAGTTACTCAGGAGGCTCAACTTTCTAAAGAATTCCCACTATCCAGTACCACTAAATCCATGAAATATTGTTCTGGTTTTCTTCTTAAACATCACATTTGCACTTATGTGCCAGTTTCTGCGGAGTTCCCTGTTCATAGTTTGGTGAATCATGTGTGGGATGCGTGTGTCTTAATGATCTCTCAGCTTGTTTTCTGATAAGTGTGTTTTGTTGTAAGCAAGATAATTCAAAGTCTAAGGATAGAAGATGAGTAGATTTGGCAGGATGAAAAGTAGTATTTCAGTATCCAGGACAAGCAGGAAATCATAAAGGCTGAGCTTCACTAGCCAAGCAGAAACCCTTCAGAGAAGTATGCATACAACAGCACTCCAGATCTCCCAATATGCAAAGCCAACAGAGAAGGTAGGTAAGGCTGTCACCTGTTTCTATAGAAACTACTGGAAGGATACCCTGTGTCAACATCACCAGGATAAATACACACATTCCAGAATTAAGAGAAGATTGGGCCAATGTAATTGCATTTCCTTAATGTTAGGGGGCACATTGAGACCAGCCATACCTTCATCTCAAATCTGTTAAGAGTGTTTATTTAGTCTTCAACACATTTTTAGACTCTTGGATCAGGAGTTTTCTTTCCCTCTCCTGTCGGCGTACATAGAGATTATTTTCTTAGAGGAAAGGAAAATCATTATTAGAAAAGTGCCTCACATTTTCAACTTTGTGCTGTTGACCAAACCCACTTCATACTATTTCCATTATTATCGCTTTTAGTTTAATCAGTTCTAAACTTACAGTGCAAGATGAAGGGGGCTCATTATGACAAGAAACAGTACAGGGAAGATCAAGTCAGACTCACAAAACTTTCGGAACTGAAACTTTCTTCCATCTCTACAAAACATGTGTATATATATATATATATATATATATCCACAAAGAGATGAGAACACAGACACAGAGCTGGAGTCTGGACAAATGTTAACAGAGTCCTGCAGAACTAACTGAACAAATGATCTTGATGAATTAAAAGGCACACAGCAGACAACATAATCAATCACAAGTGATACATACCATTTGCTAAACACCTACCATATTCTCTTCTATACAGAAACACTATGTCAACCTGGTGAATTTCATGAAAAATTGATAATATTCTCTCTGTTACGTAGAAAGTTCAGGCCACAGGCCATAGAAAGGACATTAGCATTTGTATAAAATATATGATTCCATCCATGTGATATAATGGGAAAGGAAAAAACATGAAGACAGTAAAAAAGATGAGTGGTTTCCATAAATTGAGGAAAGGGAAAAACAGGCAGACACAAAGACATTTTATTGCAGCAAAATTACTATGGTAGATACAATTATACAAACTCATAGGACATAAAACACCAGGAGTGAACCCCAATGAAAACTATTTAAGTTAGGAGGGTATAGTACATTAATTCAGGTTTATCAGATATAAGAAATGTAACAGCTGGTGGTAGACACTGGCAGTGGGGAAGGTTATGCATGTACAGGTGCAGCAGGCACATGGGAAGTTTCTGCTCTCCCCTTATCTTTCTGCTCTTAATAAAACTGCTCTAACAAAATTCTTAAATTAAAAAAAAGATTTCCATCATAATAATTAACTTTTCCTCTTTTCTAAGGAAACTGATAAAAGATAATATAACAGATCTTTATTAATCTTTATCATAGCTGAATATGTTAGGGATAAAAGTAATCTATGTGGGGGCCACTGTAGTTATTGATTTGTGAACAATAGCTGGTACCTATAGAGATCTAGGAATCCATTGTGAAAAACCTCAATCCCCAGGAATCCAAGGACAATGAATTAAAAATTTGACCCTACATTCTGCTACTTCTCTAGGTAAACTCTGATGGAGAAAAACAGAACATGTGGGGGTTAAGTTTTCACCCACTCTGCCTACACAAACAAAGACCACTTCAACATAGCACAACACAAAGTTAGTGTGGGCCTTTGTAAATATGGAAAAATACATAAAATTTGAAGAAAGCCCAGACAAGAGCAATGAAAATGATGAAAGTGTTAGAAGGTAAGAGAAAAGTCTAACAAAAGATTATTAATTAACCTGCCGAAGAGACTGTGGCTAACTTAATATCCTCCTTGAGAGATAGCAAAGGCTATTATACAAAATATGATCACCATGATTCACGAGTCCACAGAGAATGACAACAAAGGAAATGGGCTTACGAGAAAGGCAAGTCAAATTCAGATGAAATAGAAGATAAATCTTTCATTGTAAGAGTTGAAGGCAATAAAATAAGCAGGACTTTGGAACTTTGTTTTGCTGCTGTGTCTGCTCTTACTGTCTGAAGAACCCTTTGATTCTCTACTTCTACACTGATCAGAGCAGGCATTTCTCAAATTTTAGTAAGCATCAGTATTACTTGGAGGACTTGTCAAAATACAGAACACTGGGCCACACCTTCAGAAGAAATTTCAGGTAAATTCCTAACATTACGTTTCTAAGAAGGGGCAGTTCTACAGACAGCTTCAAATGCAATGAACCGATTATAATCTATCCCAGCTCTTCCCATAAAAATGCATATGTATTTCTCTGGGCAGTTGACACTACTCTCATGCCATAGCATTTTATACACTTTCCTTCTAAACTTTGGTCTGGTTAGACTAGCACAGCACTATGAACTTGGGTTCCAAAACCGCTATCTTTTTCCATAAGAAAAAGAGGCTCACTTTGACTTCTCTGAAAGTTTTCCCTGATGTTACCATTTCTCATGCTATTTTCTTTATTGTCTCCTTGTCTAAGTTATGATACAGCTTTAAGGCTTTCTGATCTATGCTTATGAAATTATCCTATATACCAACCATACCTAACATTCAAAATAAAGCAAATTAAATAAATATCGAATTTGGTGTATAAAAAATTCTTTCCCATAAGGTTTATCTTTTCTTTTTAGAGGAAAAATTAGGCATATAATCTCAAGACAATGTTCTAAGAAAATGGCAGGAAAGAAGCCATATCTTTTATTTATTGTTTACTTTGCCTAGTTCTGGCAGGGAAACCAGGGAGATAAATGAGCAAATAAGGACCAGACATGTCTGAAATCATGCTGGTTACAACTAGAAATGTGGGCCAGATTCTGATCTGGAAAATTATACAGTAAATTCATCCCTTTCCTCATCAGCTACAAAAAGGAAATTACAACACTTGAATTTATAGTAGCAAAAATAAGAACCCGTTGTAGAAAAACTGAAAACATTTCTTGGGTTTCAAGTTAATGCAGGTTGACTCAACCAAGGTTTTTGTTAGACTGTAGGCCCAGAACCAGGGCAGCTGTAATCTTTCAGATGTCTCAGAAACATGATGAAAAAACTTCACTCTCCTGAAAATTAGTCCCATAGTAACTATTCACACATGCACACATATACACATTAAAAGATTTTAAGATTCAAGTACAAAGAGCATTTAATTAGTCACATAATGAGATTAGCACATAGGTGAGGAAGGCAGGGCAGAAAACAGCACAAAGGATTTCTGCATTTGTGGAATCCCACAGCTGCAGACATTGGAGGATAAACAGATCACTCTTCACCTCACACAGAGCAGGTATAGCTATAATCCTAAAAAGATGTTTAGGTAAAATAAATGTAAAAAGTATGCTTTTTTATTTCTTACATTTTGACCTTTATTCATTCCATGCATTTTCTTCTTTTTCCCAGGATCAAACAATGCAAGCACCTTGTTTACCTCTTCTTAGAATGAGTACATAAACCAATGCACCAGCCCAATTTACTGGTCAAAAAGACTGTGTCTATTTCAGTACACTCTATTCAGGAAAATTAAAGGTCTGTACTGCAGTATAGAGTGCTGTCTGTGACTGGCAAAGCACAAAACAAAACAAAAAACTACAAGTCCACTTCATCTGGGAACCACAGCAAGAAGGAACTCAGAGCTGTAAATACTACCCTGCAGTCATACTGGCTAACTGTGAAATATGGTCATTATCTCATGGTACTGATCTAATTTTGTACTGAATGCCCTAAAATAAAGGGTTCCTTTTGAATACCAAATACAAATACCAGGACGAAAAAAAAAAGAGAGAGAGAAAGAGATAGTAATTTGATAGCACTTTGAAGCATAGCTTTTATTCCTCCCTCCTGTCAAATTAAACAACACCAACTGACAACTACTCTGCAGGCTGAATGAATGAAAAAAAGATGTATATTTGCTGAAGTGAGGAAACTTCACACTTAATGTTAGCAGAGGACAATTGGTTCATTAGCGAATCTATTAGACAGGCATATTTACCAACAATCTACAAAGATATTGGAATGCAGGAGGATGGACACAAGACGACATTTTTTTCTTAGGTACAAAGAAAGAAAAGAATTGCTTATCTGTGTAAAAGTATTGATGCTTGGGCTGTACTGATGTATTTATATGTATTAATAGATATGTATATGAAAGTTTCATTAAATTAGGTTAACAAAGAAAACAAATATACTGTAGTGACATTTATTAACATCTGTGTTAAAGTCATGAAAAAGAATTATATATAAAGGTACCAGAGAAACTTAATTTCAAATACCATGAGTAGGATGCCCAAAGATGTAGCATCTTTTCTCACGAGATTTATCTGCAGCATAAGAAATAAAAACATCAATTCTACATATAATGTTTAATTCATTAACAGCTGACAGGATTATTAAAGAAAAATATTTAAACATGGGCATAATTTTAATATGGAATTCTACTGAAAATTGCTCCATTTTATTTTCTCATCAAAACAAGTCCTCTGCCTAATCCTGTAATTTGAAAGAATAGAATTAAAGCCACTCTTTCATTTATTGAAGTCATTAAAAATGCCTTCCTTAACATCACTATGCCATAATTTTCAGGGGAATTAATGTTCTTGTTAATCCTCTCATTTTCTCCAACTCACCACTTATTCAGCTAGTTTACATCCTGTATTTGATCTATGCTTCTGAAGGTTTCCTCCCCTCCTGGAAAATGATCTGGCAACCACTGAGTCCTGCTTCAACATCAGAACTGTGCCTGCAAACTTTGCATGCTGCCTCACCACGCAAAGGAGGAAAAGATGGAGTAAAGGAGGAGGTGATGGCGTGGGGGTGGCACTTGGTGAGTGTTCACCCTGTGCCTTGTCCTGAGCACAAAATACACTCCTGTAATGCACCGTCATCTAATTTAGGCTGTGACTGTTACTGCAGTAGCAGAATTAGAGGAACTCAGGCTCCAAGAATTTAAGCAACTGGCCAGAAGTCAAGCAGCTAAAGTTCAAGAATGAAGCTGTCCCACTACTGCAGACAACAGCACAACTAAGAACAGTCACGAAAGAAAACCTCCGAAACTACTTCAGAGAGTGGCAAGAATGATGAGATTAGTATGCTCAAAGCAAGAAGGAGTACTTGGGAGAATCAATGGCAGTGTGTCTTTTACTGTAACACATTTTTAAATTTAAATGTTAACTATGTTTTCTTTTAAAAAGTAACACCTCGTACACATATTGAAGCATTAACCACTAGCATGACTGTCATTAGAGCCAAGAGCTATAGGGAAGTAACTTAGGTCAAGCCATAGCATGAGCATGGGCCCAGGTCTGGTGAGGTTAATTTTCTTAAAGTAAAGACATCAAAGAGCTTTCAGGCTCACTGGCTCTCACCCTCCTGGAGTGATCAGAAGAAAGGCCATCTGAAAACCCTCACCAGAAACTGAATCTGCTGGATCCCTGATTTTGAGCTACCCAGTTTTATCATGAAAAAATACATTTCTGTCATGTGAAATACCCAGTCTGTGGGACTCTGTTACAGCAGCCCAAACCCATACATCCCCTCACTCTAAAGATTTTCCCTGCCACTCTGCCTCATGGGATGGGAAGGTTCATTCCCCATCAATCTCTGCTGCAAAAGCTTTCCTCTGATCATCCTGGTCTTTCATTGTCTCCCTATTAGCAGCATCCATATGAATGAAATATGTGATTCTGCAGAAGGCTCATCATAATTTAACAGGAATTAATGTTCTCCTATTATAAAGGACCCTACAAGCCTCTGCTTAACAGACAGCAACAACTGAAATTAATTCATGTCAGGCGAACATCAAAAAAAAAACCATTTATGACCCTGAAGTCATGAAATTTAGCATAATTACACATGCTTCTGTTTAGATAATTTTTCTCTCCTCATTACATTAGGTGCCTACATTAGATTTCAATCTGATCAGTCCCAACTAGTTATATTTCTGTAATCAAAGGCATTTCCTCTCAAATCAACGCAAACTCACAGAGGCAAATTATAGTGAATGCATGAACAGAAACTAAGGAACAAGCACTGAAAAACTTATGAAACACATAACAGATATAACATAAATTACAGTGTTACATCAATTTACAAACCAAATTCTTTTCATGATTCTGGATGCAAACTGAAATGGTCATGAACCAAATCAAATTCAGTGGTTAGATTCAAAGTTGATCTTATGGGTAAATCTGATTTGGTTCACAACCAATTTGGTTTGTGATCAGAATTGTGGAAAGAAATGAGCTCATGAGCCCTAGTACTACTCTATTTATTAATATTCATTAATAATATCCCTCAATAAACATTTATTGATCATCTGCTATGAAGTAGGCAGTATTTGGGATATTTGGAAGATACATAGATTGAAAAGATACAAATCCTTCTCCCCACTGTATCCCCAACCCTAGCAGGCACCCTAACTCTTGGTATCTACTCTTATTAATAGAGAAAGAAACTTAACAAAGTTTCTCAAATCATATCCCTTAAGTTAACAAACTGGTCACCATGTTCCTGTCTTTGTTGAATATACACACAGTCTGCCCCTCCAATTTTTTTGCCTTATCTTCCCAACAAGTTTCTATTTAACAAAATCACTTGGCTTAAACCTGAGCAGAGATGGTACATTAAGTTGATATGTAGCATCTGGAATACTTGTTTTACTATCAAAAATGTTTAACCACCTATAACTTTTTCTTACTGTAATGAGCTCCATGGGTCAAGTCTTCTAGCAGAGTATAAGACAAAGTTAAAAACTAAACTAAACTAAAACAATACAAAAACACCCTCACAGAATTTCCATCACCAATAGGATAGATTCCTTATTTGGTCAGGAAAAATGTGGAAACTTGGGCCAGTTCAGCATTTGCCTATAAGGCTATGTTTATCTAACTGGCACTGAAAATTTCAGTCATGTGAACTTCAAAGGCAACTGGAACTCCTGTAATTTACTGCTACTGGTTCCTGGAAGGCAGCTGAAATCAAAATGCTCCTCCAGGTCAGGCCAACACAGAGGACTTTACTGCAGTGATCCAGGTAAGTTACTTTTTCCCTTCAAGACAATTCTAGAAGTTCATTCCCTGCAGCCTATCTTGTTTGCATACTAACAAATTGATCATGAACACAGCGCAAAGATTTCAAACTATGTTCCAGCAAAACAAAACAAAACACCATTTCCTTGGTTAATTTAGGAAGCACTAAGAAACACTGAGTTATGACAGAGTGTTTAAAGACTCCTCGGGTGCTTAAAAAAAAAAAGCATCAGGAATCAAGTACATAAGCTGTTCTAAAATATGCTTTTATCAGGACTTGGAGTAACACAAGGAAGCAGAAAGAAAATGGATCTAGTTCTCTAGATTATAAACTCTTAAAATTGCTTATTTGTTAGAGAATAAAGCAATCTGCATAGAAATAGGGAGATGAAGCCATAGAAAGTATGATTCAAATGATAAAAAGAATACAAAAGCCTTCCTTTTTTAGTCTGCTATTATTAGACTAAAAATGAAGATTGAACTCTTTAGTGAAAACTAGGAAGAAAATATAAGCAATATTATATAAATCAATTAACGTACACTTGTAAATGAAGAAATCAAGGTTTTTTTAGCTTTTATAAAAAAAGAGATACATTTCAAATTTCAAGAATACATCTTGAAATACTCTGAGTTTCAAAATATTCACAGTTTTAATGAGGAAACCAGAAAAAGCTCAGAGCAATACAATTTTGCTAACACAGATGTCAGTGGTGAAAATTTTAAACAACTGCAAATGGTCTAAAGAAAGGAAAGGAAATTTCTAACTGTTCGCTTTCTCCATTCCCAGAACCCCTCCTCAGATAAATATTTTTTCTTAAATATTTTTCTCCATTGATAAACGGGTCTCAATTGATTAACAGTATATAAATATCTTCCTCATTTTAACATCATCTTTTGATGCCAGGGGAAGTTGTATTAGATGGGAGATGTGTTATAGAAAATTCTGGCCAAATAACAAAACTCTCTGGACAAGGTACTGAGAAAGACTCTAACAATGAATTTCAAATGTCAGCAGATGCTATTCTAATGATGCTTACTGGGGTCCCTCGAAGATGCCTGTGCTTCTGGAGGCCATCTGAGAAGTCATCCCCCACTATCAAGAGTGATATTTGTACATAGCAGGAACACTAAGGCCTCTATATTGGGAATTAAACCATCTGTCATACCATAAGTCCCTGAGTGGGCTGAAATGGCCATGAAGAAGTATACACAGGAAGGAGCAGTACACTGCATTACATATGTCAGGGTTCTCCAGAGAAAAAGAAACAATCTCATACATGAGACTGACTCACATATTATGGAGGATGAAAAATCTTAATATCTGCCTTCTGCAGGGTGGAAGTGTAGGAAAGCTAAAAGTATAATTTCAGTCCAAATCAATGTCTGAGATCCAGAGGAGCCAATGGTGTAACTGCCTGTATGCCTCTTAGGCTCAAAACTCAGGACCACCCACATTCAAGGACAGGATTCAGTGGATGTCTTAGTTCGAGTAGAGTCAGAAAATGTGTGCTTCTTCCGACTGTTTTCTTTGGGCCCTCTGTGTACTGTACTTGCTGACATATTTGTGAGTTAAACCTTCTTTACTCAGTCTACTAGTTCAAATGCTAATCTCTTTCATAAACACCTTCATATATAAAAATGTTTTACAAGCTAACTGGACATTCCTCAGCCACATTAAGATGACCTATAGAGTTAACCATCACAGGTAGTAAATAGAAGGAGTCTAGGAGGAACTTTCCATAATTGAGGCCTGATAGTAGTGGGATTTGGCTTTAATTTGATATAGGCAAAGAACTTCTAAGATCCAAAAATTTTCAGTGAGAAACAGTGCTTAGAATTTGCCAAAGATGGATCATTTTTTCCAAGTGTCTTTCTTTTTTTTTTCTTTTCATTTCTTTTCTTGTATATTTTTTTGAGTCAGGGTCTCACTGTGCAGTTCAGATTGAGCTTCCACTCACTATGAAGTCTAAGCTGACCTCAAACTCACAGTGCTTTTCCTAGGAGCCTTGGTGTCCAAAGTGCTGGGATTTACTCCAAGTTATCAGGGATAGTTTACTTGGAATTACATTCCCCCAGTGTTTTGTTATTCAAACTCCTTCCTGAGGAAAGTAACCACTCTTTCTCCTGAGCTTCCAACACCAGGGCACAGATTTTGTATAAAACAGAGATCATATACATCTTGAAAGTTTAATAAATACGACTGTAAAACTGTTGCACCTTGTTAGTGAAGGAGGCATGCTTGCGTGCAGGTAGGCAAAAAGCAGAAGGATTCTGATTTTTGATTCCTTTATGTCCCTTGTCCCCAGTTTCCTTTAAAATTTTCTCTTTTTCATTGGTTTTCTCTCATTTAAATATGACTTGTCTCAGTTTGGAGTTTTTGGTGTAAGCTTTTGTTTGTTTGTTTGCTATTTTTGACTAGCGTTCTCTGTGCTTCCTGAAACTCTAGGGTTTTTTTTTTATCTGCCATAATATTTATAATATTTTCAACTATATTACTTTCACTACTTCTTTTTTCTTCTTTCATTTTTTTTCCTGTTTATTATATCTTTTAGAGTCTCAGAATTATTGGATTTTTTATTTGTATTTTTCCTCCATCTTTTTTCTTTCTTTGCATTTCATTTTTAAAAATTTTATTAGTTTAACTTTAACCCTAATAGTTATTTTTCCTCAGGTTTGTTAAGTCTACTTGTTAGTCTTTTGAAGACATTCTTTATTTGTTTTACTGTGCTTTTTTTTTAATCATTTCCTCTTGATTTTTCCACTAAATTTTCCATATATACCTGCTCACATTACCTATATCGGCTCATATGTTGTGCAACTTTTTTTCATTAGTATCTTTAGCATGTTAACCATAAAAATTTTCAATTCTTCATCTGATTATTTCTAAATCTGTCATATCTGAGTCTGCTCCTTAAGATTGCTTTGCATTTCAGATTATATTTTTCTTTTTCCTTGCCTTTTGGCATACCTTGCAAATTTCTGTTGAAAGCCAGAAAAACTGTCTAAGATAATAGGTACTGAGGTTCTCAAATCTTTAATATGAGAATTCATATTAACTTGAGATGAAGTATGTTCAATTCTTATTGTAGCTTTTGACATTAAAAGCTTAAAATTATAATAGTGGGATTCTTTATTGTTTTCTGCCTAGCTTTGGAATTTCCCTTTATATGACTCCTTAGAGAGAGACTGTGCCTTGCAGATTTTCCATGGAACTTCAGTATCATTATTTCTGGAGATTTGTTCCTGTAGCTTGATTTCTTTATTTCTGCCCTGCCTCCTACTCTCTTTCCTGGCTACTTTATCCCCACTCTGTGCCCTTATTTCTCCCCCTATTGATGATGGCTGTATTTATATAATTTACACTTAGCAGAGGAAGGAAGGACAGATTGAACTGTGGGCCAAATTTCCTTCTCCCAGCTGGGAAAAGATTTCAGAATTGTCCTTTCGAGAAATCTTCCTCCTTGAGATCAGGCCTTAAGGGAAGGTATGGAAGGGATTTATAATGGCCATCCCACCCCACTTCCTCCCTGAGGCCATGAGAGAGCTTCCTCAGAGGGAAAATTGTGGAAGTGGGTGAAGCCCCTAGGAGACTTGTAGTATTCCCCCAGTCTGCATTCACATTACAGCATTTCATCACTGACAAAACATCCTTGCCATCTTATGGCATCGATAGTTTGTACTAGAGATAACCAAATATCAAAGGAAATCAATTTCTAGTGTGTTTACTGTTTTCTTGTAACGATAGAAACAACAACTTCTATGCACCTTTTCAATGTAGGAGGTATAACTAGAAATCTCCTTCATCATGGTTTTAATCTCTTCAGAATTTCTATTTCTTCTCTGATCAATCAGAATACAATACATACGGTATTTAGAAATTTTTCAATGTTATTTAAATTTTAAAAGTTATTGGCACATGGTGTCTTATATAATCTCTTGGTAAGTATGTGTAAAAGCCCTTAGAAATCTTTAATTTCTACTAACCCTGAAATTACACATTCCCCTAAATATTATTAACTTTTGATTCCTTTCATTTGTATATATAAATATATCTAATGTTTCATTATATGTGTACTTTCTATTTTACCCTCTTTCTACTTGGGTGGTTTACTGTGTTGCTGTTTATACAGCATACAAATGTCCAAGTTTTAATTTCTGGGCAATAAAGCTACACAGAAAGTATTATTAAGAAAGGAAATAAAAATAGCATTCATTTCAGGCATGTAAAATGCAGTCAAGAGGACATTGTTAAATGTTGTCTCAGACATTTGGCAGCTGAACCTTTAAATCCAGCTACCTGAACATATGTATATAGACACATTTGGACATTCGGCTGCACCAAATTGCAATTTACCAGCTTTCGTTAACCACTTGTGAAAATTGCTAACTTATCTAGAGAGTGAGACACACGTACTTTTTTTCTAAGACAGCTTGACTCTTATTATTGCTGGGCATAATTCCTCAAAAGCAAACAATGCAATCATTAACACCCCTACAAGTTTAACCTTTAAATATAGCTGGTACAGCCACCATTCTGCCAGACTGGAAGCACATTTTCAAGACTGCTTTTATCTCTATTTTTCCAGATTGTAACCCCAAATCTGTGTAACTTTTATTTGTTCTCAGCTAGGGTAATTTTATTCTTGGTTGACAGTACCTTCTTCATTGTATTGTTCCTAAAAAAATTCACATCTTAAAAGAATAAGTAATTCAAAAATGTCAGACAATATAAGCATTTATTGCAAGCCCATAATACTTTTAATTTAAAACATTTTATTTTGAATTCTTCTGTCTCATATGCAGTATTTGGCATCTCCCACCAACCTTATCTTCTGAGCATTATGCTTGCTTGTTGAGGGTTGTGATTCACAAAGAGAGCACTTAAAAGAACACAATCAAAGTCAAAAGCACTATTCCTTCTGTGGATAAGTGATCCAAAAATGAGACAGTCACAAAGAAAATGGTTCTCAGTTGTTTCAAGCCAAGCTGCTGGCCTCCTATGGATTTCCTTGGCATTACCTTTCTAGGTTAATAAATCACCACTTGACATTTCATAATAAATACCTCATGATGTTACACAACTGCCTTTTTAAAGTTCAGTTTATATTAATTTTGCTAGACAAAAATACCCACCTTAAAAAAGTCTCCTGCGTGAGTAAAGAAAGCTCCTCCTTTATGGAGTGTGTCCTTTTCCTGACACTCTCACACGCTCAGTGCAAGAACATGGAGGCGTCCGTAACCTCTGCCTCACAACCATATGTACCAAGGGCACCTCCTTGAAGCACCACAGGCATAAGGAAGCACACGTGTACTCACTTCTTATTTCATGACATTTCACTATTGCTGTCCTCTTGTCAGTCAGATCTGTCTTCATGATTACAAAGTTTTCATCACTAGCAGATGCACAAGTAGAGGAGAGCAGCAGAAGGTGCAGTAAAGCATCCCCTAAACCATTTAGGCAGCCTGTGGTTGAGAACTGGCTTGTGTGAGTGCATGTTAAAATATAAAAGTTCAATTAATCCACCACCATTACTTAGCCAGATCACTAAATCAACCATTGGTTTCCTTTCCCATGGCCGGAATGAAAGATCATGACCAGTCGGTATTTCTCCGCATACTCTCTTTACTGCTCCCACCAGTTGAATCCTATGGTTTTCATGCAGCTGTTAGGTTTATGCCCCAAATTATGTGTGCCATTTTTACTTGGTAACAGAATTTTATAGATGAATTAAATGTTTCCCCAAGCAAAAATGTATTAGCATTAACAGAAAGAAAATTAAATTGAATGAAAATCAATTTTTTAAATCAGCCATCAAATTAGATGAGAGTAGCGATTGTAAAATTTTGTAGGAAAATAGCTGTATCTTATATCAGTAGAGACTTCTACATAAGTACTCATGTTGTTGTTGTGGTTTTCAATTTTCACCCAATTATAAAGAAACAACAAAATAAAACTGCAGATGACATAGGCTTCTGGCCAGAAAGATGATGTGACAGTCAACTATGGAAATCTTTAAAAACAAACTATTTGTTCGAAATGAAAAGACTGGAGAATAAGCTGAATATGGTAACCCATGCCTGTAATCCCAGCACTCAGGATGCGAGGTCAACCTATGCTAAACAGTAAACTAAAGGCCAATCTGAACTATATTAGCAACACCTTATCTCAAAACAAAATAAAACACAATTAAACAAAACAGACTAAGAAATAAATGAATCATCTGTATCATTGTAGATATCTGTGCACACCTGTACATAATTAACAATTCCATGTTTTCATTGCATTAACAAACAACTAGAGGCCCTGTTTACATTAAATATAAAGGATTATACATAGTAGACAAATACTCATAAATTCTTGCTCATGTTATGTTGTCTATATCACATTTAACTTACAAATATTTTCTTACATTTGTGTTAACTCTCACTGTAATCCTACAAACTAAGATGGCATTTTAAAAGAAAGAATTTGAAAATCAGAGAATTCAGGATTCAAACATGAAACATTGTACTGTCAGTCTTTTAAAATATAAAATAAATTTATTGAGAAGCAACCAACATTTTTCAAATGAAAGAATGCAATAAAGTAGATATTAAGATATTATTTAAGGTTTACTTATTTATTGTAAATTGAATTCTTTCTCCTAAAAACATGGTACCTGAAGTCCTAACTGGATAGGCATGCTCAAGCTTGACACCCCTCAAAATGTGACTTTACATAGTAATAGGGTCTATACCAAGGTGACAGAGATAAAGCTGAACTCTTAGGATGAGCTTTAACCCAACATGATTGGTGTCCTATCATGAGGTGAAATTTGAACACAAAGAAAGAAACGCACACAGGGAAGATGATTCGGGGATACAGGAAGAAGATAGCCACGTGTCAGTAGTGATGCCCTCCAAGCCAAGGAACACTGAAGGAAGCTTGCAAAAACTACTAGAGTAGGAAATGACAGAAGACATTCACCAGAATCTTCTGACAAAGTGTGATCCTAACAACCTCTTGATTTCATAGTCTTGTTTCCAGAACTGTGAGACAATCGATGTTATTATTTCAGTCACCCAGATTTGGGTACTTTGATATGGCAGCCCTACAAAAGTAAGCATATTGTTTTGAGAAAGCCTTTGCTGGTGTAAAGGCGTGTGTGTGTATGTTCACACGCAAGTGTGTGTATTCTGACTCACAATGTAAAATTTAATTCCTAGTGTGGGTTGCAGTCAAAAAGTTTGTAAAACAGCATTCCATAACATAGGCAAACAAACTGTCACTGAAAACCATCACAGCAAGCTCTTTAGGACAGAAGGCAGGCAGTCAAAAAAGAACAACACAACACAAAACAAAACAACCACAAGTACACCAGAAACAACAAAAGAAATGAGAAGAAGTCTGGAGAAAAAGAAGCATATCTGTAGGCAGGCAATATCAAAAAAAAAAGAGAGAGAGAGAGAAGTTTCTGAAAAGATGATTAGAAAGAGCCACACAATTAAATTAAATAGAGTAGTTAGTGATCTGTTGATATAGTGTCAGACTTGCCATGTGTTGCTTTCAAAAGAAAACAAAAATAGCTGGGTTTGGCAGGTAGTGGGGAAAAGGTTTTAGCCAATCCACTTTGCATAAGTAAAAATGATTTAACACAGCCAAAGCTTCAAAAGAGACTATGTGAGGAGTATTAATGATATTGGGAACTCCATCCAGGGAGAAAATCAGAGTAATGGAAAAGCAGACCTTAAGGGACCTGTGCTCTGCTGACAGCAGCCTGCAGAAGATGCTTGATATTCTTACACAATTAAACTAATCCCATTTAAGCTGCCTATACATAGCATGAAAAAGTATTCCATATCCTTTGGAAATTAACTTTATTTTATAAAAAAACGACAAAATTTCACAATAAAATAATAGCAGAATAATAATAGTTAATACATTCTGTATTATTATCTTTAAAATAGTTACTCAGAGTGCAAGATATGGGCATAAAAAATCCTCCAAAAGATATTAGCACAAATCTTTCTTTCCAATGAACTAAGAGAAACTAATAGTATAACTATATTGTACTTTTTTTTCCTTTTTCTTTTTCTTCCATTCCCCTCCCTAGTTCCTCTTTCCTTTTGAATAATTTCTTCCCATTTCACAATATTTATTGTACATTTTGGTCCTTATTTACTCTTTCAGTTTCTCACACCAGGGAGACAATGTGATGTTTACACATGTGAATCTGATTTATTTCACTTATGAGTATGGTCTCAAGTTCCATTCTCAGGTTAACTTTCCTTGTGGCTGCGTAGTATCCCATTGTATAAAAAGACCACATCTTTTTAATCTGTTCCTTGGTTGATGGGCTTTTGAGTTGTTTCCAAGATTTAGCTATTACAAATTGTGCTCTTATAAGCATGGATGAACATACATTGCTGTGGTATGATGTTTTTCATTCTTCTGAGAAGATACCCCAAAGGAAAATAGCTGGGTCAAAAGGAAGTTCTAACCCTAGTTTTTTTGAGGAATCTCCATACTAACTTTCATAGTGGTTATACTAGTCTATAAAATTGTTTTTAACAACTGGACAAATTAATTTGTAGCATTCAAATCCCCTCAAAAAATCCCAGTTAAGTTTTATTTTTTTAAAACGCATGCCAAAAAGCACTTTTTAAACTATTTTGGCCTTGCTCCTTTCTAGTGTAATGCACATGGATCATAACAGTAAAATGGCACCAGTCTCCTATAATACACAATAATATCATTAACTGAAAAATGGCATTATTCACAAATTTTATACCTCACTTATTTATGTAAGTGTATGTCCAATAACAGAATTAAAAAAACAGAAAACCAAACCCTAGTGATTTCTTCTGTTCCTAAAAGGATGACAAGATGGAAAAAAAATAAAAAAACTGGCATGATTTGCTTCTGAGTTGTTTCTAGTTTCATTACAGTGCTTGCTGGAGAACTTGGCTGTTCACCCCAGGACTGGGAGAGGCTTTTGATTTATACCACACCTCAGTCCCTGATTCCTACTGGCAAAAAATCATTCTGTGATGTTATCTATGAGTAGGAACAGGATTTCCCACTGCCTGGCTGGATGAGAGCAAGTAGATGGATTCTTCCATTCTGCCATCTGGTTGACAAAAAAACCCCTCAGGTATAAGACACCAAAACAGCCAGGAAAGGAGGGTAAAAAGTAAAGATAAGAAAACAAATATTGCAGCCAGGCATGGTGGTGCACTCCTGTAACCCCAGAACTCAGGAGGCTGAGGCAGGAGGATTGTTGCAAATTGAAGACCAGCTTGGGCTGCAAAGTGAGCCTAAGGCCAACCTGAACCTCACAGCGAGACCCTGTCTCAAAAAGATAAAAAAAAAAAAAAAAAAGAAAAAGACAAATAGTAGTTTGTTCCTGTTCTCAGTTTAATTTTATATTCAGTCATCTATGTTTCTGGATCCTCAGAGTAAAATGAATTTAGGATTATACCCTTTGCCCAGAGTTCCTGAGTGCAGACATTATAAAAGCACCTGGTTCATGAGTGTACACCATTCCCCTTGAATTCATTCAATACAACTCCCATTCTCATGTGCTATGATGGTGAAAAAGCTAGTTTTTCCAAAGGAGAGGGCCACACAGATGAGGGAACACAACAACAAAACTTGGAAATATAACACAGAAGAAGAGACAGACACCAAGGAAGCCCAAAGCCAGAAAAGAAGGCACTGAGTCACACAGGATACAAAGCAAGGAAGACCAGAAATACATGAAACAAACCAAACAAAAAACAAAACACACATCTTTGGAGAACAGCAACAGTGGTGAAACTGAAATGCCAACTTGGGCTTTGTTTTACACGTACTAGTGAGCAACAGGGTGGCACAACAGAAAGGAGCTGATGCCAAGCAGACAGGCAGCAATGTTTCCACACATGCCTACTGAGCGCCCCCTATGCAGTGCTGAAGACTATACACCACCAATCCATTGAAATGTCTACTTAACAACCAACTCTTTTCATTGTGTAAAGATGGAAAATTGTAAAGGACAAAATGGGAACATATCTAGAAAAATTTTGGGGAAAGCGTCTTTAGTATACTTGAGATTATTGTAATTAGCAGTGTTAAGCAGGAAAATGGCTACTGTGTCCCACTCTCAGCTGGCTTAGAAAGGATAAGGGACATGGATAAGGGTTCATTTACTTACTCAGCAAATATTCCTCTATATCATCTGTCTTAATGGGAGCTGGATTCTTGGGAGTAGAGCTAATGTATTCTAACTAGGAGGGAGAAGTAAGGACATAACTAAAACTTCGCACCCCTTTTAAAGATTCTAGTAGCCTTCACTTGTATAGGTAGTTGCAAATGTCCTATAGCACAGATACTAAGAAAAAAGTAAAGCACAGTGATGTATGCCTAATCTCAGAACTCAGGGGGCTGAAACACCAAAATCACAAGTTTGAGGCCACCCTGAACTACAAGGCCACATTGAACTATGTAGCCACATCTTATCTCAACAAACCAAAAGCAAACAAGAAAAACAGGATATCCCCCGTATTAATTGCGGATTGACCTAAAACCTGCAAACATTTGGCTCTAATTTAAAAATTAAAAGTTTTCTGCTTTAATTCATGTTGTGGATAGAATAACTTTTGATAAAAGTTTGGAGTTTTTATAATCCATCAGTGACATAACTATAATGTAATGTCTCCTAAACAAGTCTTATTTGCCAATATTATTTTCATTGAATTTTTTCCAGACCATCTCCTAAGTACACAAAAGTGTTGTGGGTTTCAATAAGTGGAAAAGAATAAATATATAGTTCTCAACTTGACCTATGTATCCCTTTTTGGGGTGAGGGTAAAACATGCATGTCTGTAACAACTAGGCAGCAATCAAGAGTAATTCTTGAAATAACGCAAGATAACAAGTCAGTACACACAGTTGCTGTATTAGCATCTCAGAGAGTGGAGTACTTCCAAATAAGAAATTAAGAAACTGTGCTGGGGTTTGTCTACATCCAGCCCTAACAATGAGGTCCCATAGTGCTGCTCCCTGCTTGAGCCATAACTAAGTTTCTTCTACTGGCCTAAGGATCCTCAGCAGGTTTTTGTAGGACTGCACTGGGGAGGAAAGCTTTCAGCTCTTCCTGTAAATAAACAACTGCTTCTGAGAGAAGCCCTTCATGCTGTTCGGTTCAGTAATGTTTCTCACTCACAATGAGCCAGTATATTATGCCTTGAAAAATATTGCACTCATGGAAATTAATTAATCCATTAACTACACTGTCAATTATTGTGAGTCAGAAGTAAATTCAAAATTATTTTAATATCTATTGTTACTGACATCAAAATTGCTAAGCATCCAGTCCCCTCCCTTCTGCTATCAAAGCCAAACACAAGCTGTGCTTATCCAGATCTAGATGTGGGGTGCTGATCTATGATGCCTCTCTCCTCAAACACTTGGGATGTGGGTATTCCTGCTGATGAGAACATATGGTTAGGGTGGTTTGGCAGGCGAAATCCTGGCAGAAGAGTCTCAAAGCATCAGCAGATGCTGTCTTAGCACAGATATCCAAATGGTGGCATAATTGCTGCTGCTGCTTTGATACCACATGTTTCATGGTGGTGACAGCAATAGGTTTTACAGAGAGGTAGGTGGCAAAATAGAGCCCCTCTCCAATTCCCAGACAGACACAAATGAGTGTGAGCAAACACACACACACACACACACACACACACACACACACACACGTGTGTATACAAAATCAGGTAAGGGTACCTCTACAGCTCCCTTTCATCCATCTGTAATGGTACAAATCCAGCTAGAAAAAGAATAGCAGCCAAAGAGCTGTTTTGTTCTTTGTTTGCATAATTGACCTCTAGGTTCTACTTTGAAAACAAGAAATTGCTGCCACCTTTCTACAGAATTTACAAAAACCAAAGCAAAGATGGGTAGTCAATATAGACTAGGGACTTGGGGAGGTGGTGACAGAAAGAGGCTGATACTCTGACACCTAAGGATTCGCTGTGGCTAGGCAGGTAGCTGGGGAGCACACAGGCATGGAAAAGAAAGCAGATAGATCTGGGTCCTGGATCACCATAGGCTACAAGATTTAGTTCTTTACCTTTATATGGGAAAATAAAAATACTAAGTGAAAAAATGTGAATAAAAAGTTTAGCATCCAATGCTTGACAGCTGTCATTTTCATTTTTTGGTGTTATTATTATTAACAATAACAAAGCATCTGCTGCTGACAGGATAGAAAACCAATGACACATCCTAAAAAATGAACACTGTTCAAATAAACTGGGATATCTGTGTGTGTGTGTGTGTGTGTGTGTGTGTGTGTGTGTATTTTCCTATGTGACTGTTCTGTTGGTAGAAGCCTTTAACCCTGAGTATGTCGCTAAATGCCCACAGTGTGACACAAGTGAGCATTCCATGTAAGCATTTCCAGTTACTACTCCACCAACAGTACTATAACCCTTATGCACTTTGGATGTCTTGTTTATCAAAAATCATTGGGACACTTGTCCTGTCTATTTCAAAAGATTGTTGTGTGGTAATGGATCTTGTTCCTAACTCTGAGGTACCAAATAGAACCCCAGAAAATACAGGTACAAACACTAGGAAACACAGTCACTGTCATGCTAATTTAGACAAATCTTTAAGTCAGAATGAGTAAATGACTTAATAGGACAAAAGTGCCCAGCTGTGTGTTTCGAATGTCAAACATTTGCACAGTCCACATTTGTCATTAACCACATGAAAAGTAGACAAATTAATGAGCTGACAGAATACAGATCTAACTCACATTCATAATATGAATTCACAGGAAAGCATTCAAATTGTTTTCTTTAACATAGGGACAAAGTTATTCTGAAGAAGTGAGTGTAAAAGATCGCACACTTGAGCTTTTAAAATGTAAATCCAGGAACTAAGATGTTTGGATAAAGAACATTTTGCTTACGATTGCAGGACTAATGCTGATGAGTGAACCACACTGATTCCATTTTCTGTTCCAGATAGACATTTAGAGATGGAGGGGCCACAGAATCTCAGAATGACCAAGCTAGGTAAGTCTTTTGAGGTGAAGATGTTAGGGGCTTATATTTATTTGTAAGGCTGCACAGGTGTGTTTCTTTAACATTTAGTCCTCTATCTAGATAGCAATCCGACTGTGACCTTTTACTGACCAGAACGTTAGGAAAGGCAGCAGAGAGGCTGAAGGACAGGTTGGTGGAGTTGAAAGCACACAAGATTTTGTCTCACAAGAATGTCAATTCAAATCTTCTGTGGCTACCACTTCTCAGTTATGTAACAGTATGGAACTGTTTAACTCTCTGGACTTGTTTTTGGACATTGGGTCAAATGCTTGGTAGATGATTTCATCAAAACATGATAAAAATAAACAAACAACAGGTAGCTTCAATGGTTTCTCTATAATTACAGATTGAAGTTTAAACTCTATAACCTGTCACTTAAGACCCCCAGGTAGAGTCTAGTCTCAGTCTGTATCTCCGAAGCTGAAACAGTAGTACAATGCTATACATTGCCTGTTCCACTCTTTACTTTTAAGGTTCTTCTTGCTCCTCCCATGCCAGCTCCCTGCCACCCCACAAAGTCCCATCCCTCCAAGTCTTGCTTGAGTCTCAACTGCCCCAGGAAGTTGTCCTAGAGTGCACTTCATGTCTCCTATTAGAACATGTAGAGTTGGTCTTCCCACCTAAGAACTAGGTTTTCTTCAAAGGGATCTGAGCATCCTCAGGAATACAAAATAGAATGTTCAAACTGGGGGGTTCACATCTAACTCAGCATAACCACAGAGCTCCAGGAGAAGACATCAGTTCTGGTGTTTACTCCTTAAACAGTACAGACAGCCAGCAGTGAAAGATCAGATAGGCCATCACGAGTAACTATCATAACTCCTTGATGCAGGTGACTTACAGCTCTTATTCCAAAGATGAAGGAGAGGGCTGGGGTACAGTACAGTTGTAGAGTTCTTGACTAGCATAAGCAGCAGTCTAGGTGTGATCCTTACCACAGCAAGAATAAATAAAGATGGAGAAAAGCAGATTTTGGCTGGGCTCCCTGAAATGGTCCTGGCTGGCACATGGAACATTCTCTATAACTCTGTCCTCCAGGGTTTGTCTACAGGTAGATCCAGCCCCACCAATGTAAGCCAAGAGTGCTCCTTCTACTTGAGCCCTATATAACATTACTCTGCTAGGCTAAAGATCTTCAGCAGGCAGCGGGCGGATTGCACTGGGGAGGTATGATTTTAGTCCTTCCTGTCATCTCTCCCCAATCCATCACAATATTTACTCCACTATTTTTAAAAAGTCTTCACTTTTTTTGAATTTCAAGATATTTTTCTTCTCCCAACAAAACTTAACATCAAAACCTTTGCTTTTTACAGTGTCACTTTTGATGTGGATTTCAAAAAGATTTTTTGGAAGTTTAAAAAACACATGCTTTCATTGCTTTTCTATGGACATTCCTTTTGCTTTCTTTGGTGCCAGCCTGGAAGGATCCCGAGTGAAGATCACTAGCCGATGAGGAAGAGAACAGATAAGTCATCATGGAAAAGAAACACTCAAAGCTTCCTATACTATCTCAAGGTATTATACTGCCATATTCTTGCAAAATTTAAGAGAAAAAAAAGCACTGAAAATAGGCAGCCCCCATGCCTATTTTGATACTTACTCACTGAAATCAACAGCAATTAAATTCTCTCTGCTGCCATTCTTTCATTAATAAAAGAAAATTGTCTTCACTTCTAACTGCTGCTGTGGAGACTGAATTATAAAACAATCCACAAAGAATGTCACATCCCCACCACTCAACAAATGATAGTTGTCCTTGTGAACCATGCATTTGGCAACTACGTTTTTGCCTTGTTTCTAGTGTCACTAATCTTTAATACTTTACCTATTTTTATTTAATTTTCTCTGTATGTAAATTTTCAGTTGAACTTGATTTTAAACTTGCCCACTGTTTTCTAACCTTTAAAACAAAAACAAAAATAACCTACCTTGTGAAATTCTAAGCATTATAGGGAGATTTCTGGTTGTTCAACCCAGTCCCACAACAGAGAATGGAAGTCATTACTGTCCCATAGGTGAATGTGAGGTGCCCATGAAGCTCACACATACAGTTAGTCCATGCAAGGAAGATGGCAGGCACTGGAGACACTAGTTTTTCACTCTCATCACTTTTTCAAGGTACTCTGGTTGACTCCTTGTGGTCTAAAACTGAAGATTTTAGTCTAAGACTAATTAAGGTCACTCTGCTACTTAAAAATAGGCTGACTGCTCCAGGGAATTAACTCCCCACCACCACCACTCCCTACCAGTGATCAAATGGACGTGGTGATGAAGTGACCCAGCACCCTCATCCCTTGAATAGAGAGATTCTGAGATGTTCCATACTGTTTCCAAGGGTTCCCCTTCTGGATTAAATTCCAGTTTTTCACTGTGACAGGTGGCTTACAATACATCTTTCACTGGCTTTCATCCTTTCTTGAACTTTGTAGCAGTTAGGGCAGAGTGTTTAATTGGCAGAACACATTGGTAGGTGTTTCTGGGTAGGGCACAGAGATGTGGTCTGGGGTCTATGTCTGGAACTCCTTCTTCTTTGGCACTATTACCTTTGTCTGCTTCACAGCCACCATGCACTAAGCATCTTTGCTCCTCTATACCCTTCAATGCAGATGTTTCTGCCTTAGACCCAGACAATCATGGACTGAATCTGCCAAAACTCTGAGCCAAGCTAAAACTCTTTTTCTTTAAATTTTGGGTGTTGAGCATTGTGTTTCAGTAACAAGAAAGCTGACTAACACAAATATATTCCTTACAGTTCCAGCAGTGCTCAGTGCTCCTCCCAAATGACCTCCCTGAATTCAAATTCTGGGCAATTAAAGTAAGATAATAGGGAACCCTATATATACTGGTCCATTTTTTCCACAGTAACCACCAAGGATACAAGCACATACCTATCTAAAAGTATGGGAATTAGTGGATAAGAAAGTGCAATGAAAAAAGACTGAGAGTCAGAAAATCTGAATTGAGCCTTAGTTCACACAGACCTAGCTATGTGACCTTGTGCTATGAACAAACTGTCTATCAAAAATTTATATATTGAAAGTCCAGTCCCTATTTTGATGGCATTAGGAGGTGAGATCTTTGTTAGGTATTAACTCCAGAGGATGGAATTTTCATAAATGAGATTAATATCTATTTTAGCCTATTTTGTTGTTGTTGTTTTAATAAAATACTTGTGCTATGGTTTGGGTTTGGATGTCCCCTCAAAGTATCATGCAGTCGTGGTAGGTGGGGGCCCTTCAAAGGAGGCTGAATTTAGTGTTTGTGATTGATTCATTTTCTAGTGCTGGGATTGGCAGTGTGAGTGCTGCAGCTGTCCAGGTGTGGGTAACTAGCATACAATATAAGGGAGGGAAAGAGGTTCACTCCTCCCTTTTGCTCTTTTGTTCTCATCACTTCCAGTGTTTGGCACAGTTGCCATGTTGCCCCTCAGCCATGCCACCCTGACTTGGAGCCAGCTGATTAGAGACTGACACCTCTACAAACTGTGAGTTAAATAAAACTTTCCTTCCTTAATTTTGGGTGTTGAGCATTTTGTCCCAGCAATGAGAGAAAATCAACTAAGACAATTTGTACAATACACTTGTTGTATACTAGAATACATGAGAATGGGTAGTTTATGAGGAAAAGAGGTTTGTTTCATCTCGCAATTCTGAAAGTTGGAGAGCAGGACTCTGGCATCTATTGAGGGTCTCTCTCACAGCAGGAAAGTCACTATTGTGAATACACCCATAACCTTAGTAGTTTTAACATTTTTTTCCAATTATTTGTTTTGAAACACATCTTTCACCTTCTGTAAGTTTTTGCAAGTTAGAACTTTCGTGTTTTGTTTTATACACACACACACACTCCATTTACCTTCCATTGAGAAATTCACCTGGCTATCTCAGTACAAAATAGTGATAGTAACTGTTGCTGAAATATGAATCCAATTTTTTATCCTGCCATGTCTGAAATATGTTACTGAAACAATTAAGACATAAATTATAAACATATCTTCATCTTTCTGCATATTACTTCTCTGTCATTTCTCTTCCTGGAAATATCTTGATCTGAGATGATGAACACTGCAGAATAAATTATTAGAAAATATTATCTTTTATGCCTTTGGTGATATTCTCCTTTGAAGAATATATTAAAATGACCTGACCATGCAAGTTGCAGTGAGGGAGACAGCTTTCACTATAAGGTAAAGGTACGATTGCTCAATGAATTTTATTTCCTTTACTTAAAAAATTGTCACGTGTTCACAAAACCATGCTGAAGTCATAAAAATTTCATTGCTTTATCATGATAGTAAAAAGGAAAAAAAAGCATCAAAAACTATGCTCTATTTTTCTCTGCTTCTGAGTGTTACATAGCTTGGCAAAAAGCCCAAAAATGATAATTACTTGTTCAGATTAAGTCACTTGGCCAGAAAATACCTTTGTTCTATATTTAAACAAGGGCAGTGCACCAATAGTCCTTTATGATAGAACAATTACTCTGAGAAGACGATTTAATGTAAACTGCTTGTTGCTAAAGCTCCTTAATAAGGAAAAGTCAAGACATGCAATGATACAACCAGAAGATAATGTTCTTGAAGCCATCCCTGCTTTTTAGCTTCACTCTCATGGTAAATTCCTCCTCAGTGCCATACCTACTTGAAAGCTCTGATATGTCAGTAGCTCATAGAAATCCACTTGGACATTCTTTTTTCATTCCACCTTGATCTTTCCTTTACATTTTCCATTGAGATTAAAGATCTCAACACTCCATGTGCTTCATGATAAGCTAGAAACTTGAGAACCATCATTTATTTCTTCTTAGTTACTACCAAGGCACAGACATATTCACTGGTTACCAAGTTCTGTGAATTTTCTCTCCCTAATGTATTGAATTAGTACCTTGGCTTCATCTCTGCCGACCACCCTTACTGTTTGTTCCTCATTTCTGAATGTTGAACAATTAATCTTCCTGACTCTGTTCTATTCCTCATCCTATATATGCACTGTTTCTGGATAGCTTTCCAAAATGCAACTCTAATGTCACTTCCAGCTTAAAAATTATTCACTGGCATCCAGACCCAATCAGCAATAAACTTTAAGGCAAGACCCTTATAACAGTTGACATATTGGGTCAACTTGAGAACTGAGAAGTTTAGAAACTTAACTAAATGATTCAGTAGGGGACCAGGGTCCTCACTTTGTAAACAATCTGAGCCTGTGCAAGAGGAGGTCACAGAAATAGTGTCAGGGGGTAGCCTGCAAACAATATAAGGGATAAAAAGAGACTCTTCCCCACAAAGCTTTTGTTCTTGCTATTTTTGCTCTTCTGCCACCCTGAAGTACTGCCCCTGTGCCATGACATGCTGTTTTGGAGCCAGCTGATTATGGACTGAAACCTCCACAAACTATGAGCTTAATAAATCTTTGCTTCCCTAATTTTGGGTGTCCACTATTTTGTCCCAGCAACTAGAGAAAAGTAACCAAGACAACCCTTCATACTTCCTTATCGCAGACCATTAGCCAGGCCCAACTAGAGATAATTATTCATCTTTGCAGATTTCTCATACGCCTCAGTCTTTGCAAACACTACTCTTGTGTCCCTGGTTTTTAATGAGTTTCGGCCACCACTTGGAGCTAATATTTATTCTCTATTTAGGTATGATTTCAATGGGGCATCCTTATAAAAGTTTGTTCTGATATCCCTTCCCTCCAATTACACACACACACACACACACACACAAACACACACACACACGAGAATACACGTTTGTTGCCAAAGTCCCTGGACATAACTGTCTTACAGAATTTATCAAAGTATACCATAATTTCCCATTGTGTCAGAGGTCTCCCTAACAAGACAATAGCTTCTATGACTGTCTTCACTTAGTTCTCCAGAATCTGACATAGTTCTTGTCATTTAGTAAGATTTCAGGAAATATTTGTTGAAAAGAAAGAGAAAAGAATGAATGAATAAAGTCATGGCGTATTCTTCATTTCTGATGGGATGATCTCCCTTAAGAAGATAATGAAATGATCTGACTAAGCAAGTCAGGGGCAGGGGGTATATAATACGAGATATATTTGGCCACAGGCTGTAGGATCTATTACCAGTAACACTCAAGTTTTAATGGGAGCAGTTTAATCAAGTAAATTCATTACAGAAACCTCAAATAGCCCTTCAGGATTTTTCCCCTCATATTGGGTACTAGGCTGTTCACAACTTATTTATTGCTTCATGAATCCTCCCTTACCTTCCCTCTCAAATTTAAACTAACCAAGGGCGGAAGTTGATATCCATTCATTCAAGAAATACCTAGCAAATACTAATAATGTGCCCAGCAATAATAATAACTAACACTTAGTAAATACTACTCAAGCACTAGTTAAGCAAGTTCTATGAGGTTTTAGTGTTGCTGTAAGCAGAAGACAAGACCCAGACACATAAACAACCTATACTCATGGGAAGCATTTCATCCAAGCATTCATTTAATGTCTTTTTCAACAAATACGTATTAAATGTTCCTTATGCCCAAAGTGTTTTATGTATTTTGAGGGTTTTCTTTTTGAGACAGGATCTTGCTATGTACACCAAGCTGGACTTGAATCCTCCATTCTCCTTTCTCAGCCTCCCAAGCCACCATATCTAGATTCAAGGTATTTTCTTTAGATAAGGATCTATATTTTACTAATGAGGAAACTTAATGCTAAAGAAATCAAGTAACTTGCCCAAAGCACAGAGCTGGTAAATGACAGAGCTGTGATTTGAAACCAGGAAGCAAACTGGTCATTGCCTTAAAATAATAAAAATGTGTATTTCTGAGTGGTAACAGAAAAAGGATGTTTTCTTTTTTTCAGTTTTTAATTTAGTTTTATTTTGTATTTTGCTCATTCTTCTCATCTAGTTTTTCTACAGTATAATACAAGTTTTTTGGCTATGCAATGAAAACCATTGCTACACTATAAACGTAACGTAGAGGGTGATAATCAAATAGTAATAAGGTGAGCTGTCTAAATCAGCATGAGTCCGCTCCCAGCTTCACACTCATTAACATCATGGGTCCCTGGCCAGCTATTCCTGCCCTAGCCGCAGCCTGTAAAGACGAACCACAATTAAAATGCGTACAAGATATTTTCATCACTTGAGAAAGACATAATACGGAGCACGCAGAAAGATCTGGTGACTAGCGCTATTTTGAGGAGGAACCCCGCGACGGGATTTGCAGGCCAGAGCATTCAGGTTCAAGCCCAGCTGCTGGCCTCTGAAGTAGCGCTTGGTGTCCCTGTGCTGCACTGCGCAGCCTGGAGCTGGTGGATCCTTTGCTCTTTCTTCTGGATGTCTGCAGAAATCTGGGTCACTCCATCACATGACTGACCCACATTTACAGAAACGCAGCCTTCCCATCCCATTAACAAAACAGCAGCTCTGTGAAGCAAGCTTTATGAATAACTAAATTTACAGATAAGCCCCTTTTAATTAGCTGGAGAAGAGAAGCTCGGCTCTTCTACACAAAGGCGGTACTGATTTTCTTACATCTCTGCACATCTGTAAACAGCCCCAGACTCTTCCACTGGACTGATGAGTCTGCTTTAAATTCCTTTTGAATATAATTAATTTACTTCCCCCACTTTTTCAATCTGCACTTCAGGAGAGCTTTTGAACCATCAGTCTTCTAGGATGATAGCAGTGTGTGATCTCCCCGACTGGGTGCTCCTCCTCTGCCTGCGCTGAAATTTTGTTTGTTTCCTTTTTTTTTTTTTTTTTTTTTTTAAACAATGAGTCACGTTGTGAGGCAGAGGGTTGGGAGAGGAATTAGCTTAAATGAGCTATGAGCAAAAGTTCTTTTCTGTGGCTTCATGGTCAAAATTCTCACACTTCCACTACTTCTTTTCTGCTTTGGTTTTTTGTTGTTGTTGGGGTTTTTGCGGTTTTTTGTTTTGTTTTGTTTTTTGTTGTGGAGTGGGGGAGGTTTGGGTTGGGGGAGAAACTTGCTAAGGAATACAGCTTTGTCATTCAAATGTGTTTTAAGAACTACTCTTTCTCTTTAGTGTGGTACACTGAGCCCGGTTTCCTCCTCAAAATACAAAAGGAGCAGACAATCTTAGCAGGTCTACTTAGCACTAATGGGAAGACTTGGCTTATACCCTCAGGGTGGTCTCATTGGGGAGAGAAAATGAGGGGTGACAAGTTATATGCACTCCTTCTTAAATCACTGCTTCAGAGTTAATGTCCCCTTTCTGATCACACAAAAGAAGCTCAATGAATGACGAATAGTTACATCTGTACATGCTCTTGTGGTGTGAGGAAGGGAGACTCTGTAAAATGCACGTGGATTTCTTTGTTAAGCTTTACTTACTGCTGTGAAGCAAATTCTATAACCTGAGGGCTCCAGAAGAAATAACCAAAGAAATGTGCTGGTTCAAATGCCATCTTTGGATGGCCAGGAAAAGAAATATTATGGCAAATTAAATGTAATGTCTCTTTTTTTTTTTGTAATCTTACCCTTTCCCCTTTAATCTTTCCTTTAAATATATGTGTTTGTTATACTGATAGATCAGGGGAAAATCTGTAAATATAGATGTCAGCAAGTCATTTGACAAAATCTCTCATGAGATTCTAGAGGACAAGACAGAGAAAATGTGAACCAAATGACAAGTTAAAGAAAGGGGTTTAAAGGATTGAATTTCAGTATTCCACAGGCAGTGTCAACCTGGAAAAAAGCCTCTGGTGATTTGCTTCAAGGCTCTGAATTCAGTCTTACATCCATCAATATTTGTCCTTATAACCAGGATTAACTAATGAACTACTTACTCACCAGACATTCACATGGTTCAAAACTGGAAGGGACAACAAATACAATGGTTGATAGAATAAGGCCCAGTAAGATCGAACAGTGTTTCTCAAAGTGTAGTAACACATAGTGTCAACACCAGAATTCTCTGGAATGCTTGTTTATGAGGCAAACGCCCATCCATCCCAAACGTGCTGATTCTTACAGACACCACTTCTACTACAGAGAAACCATAACATCATCATGGAAAAAGTATCAGACTGTGCCTACCTCAAGATTAGTACAATCTAATAGAGGCAAAACCTACGGCATAGCAGTTTTGTTTTGATTTTTAAAATCAAACACAGGCCAATGAATTGCTGGAAGCTGACAGGCAGTAGATAGGGGCAGAGGACAAACCAAAGCGACAGCAAAGTGGAAAGGAGGAGTACTTCAGTGAAACACAGAGAGATCTTTCATACCATAATAAACTGCATAATAATTGCATTAGGTAAATGAAAGGTTTTGTTCCAGGTGAGTTCCCAGGAGAAAGGAGCTCAGCGGGTAGTCCCATTAGCTTTGCCACCTTAAAAACAGTAAGACTTACCAAATGAGAACCTCACAAAATATTGCACACAAAACAATGTAAATATTGCTTGTTCCTGAAAATGACACTTTAGCCAATCCCCTACCAGGACTTTTTTGTGAATTTTATATTTTGTAATCCACGTGTAAGTCCTATTTTCAGAATCACCCAACTTTCAAACTTCAGGAAATTAAAAATGTATGTGAAGCTAAGCCTTTTACTAGTGTTAGAAGTTGATACTAAAATCTAGAATCAAAGGAAAATGTAGCTCCTTGCCTTTAATAGCAGGGGTTTTCATGGCACACCTTTCTCCTAACATAATATGCAATTGATTTGAACCAAAGAGTTCAATTTTCTCCTTGATAACCTGGCATTTTATAAGATTTGGTCCTCTGAAAGTAACTTTAATGCTGCAATGAAGACCTGAAAAATTTGTGAAGCAAAAATCTTGCTAAAGGGACAAAAACTACCCTTCAATATTTGAGAAAAAGACCCCAGCTCATGATCCTGTCTTTATCTTTTACTTTTGTTGTTGTCCAGGCAGATACTTGTGCCATTGAGCTATATTCCTGGTTTTATTTTCTTTTCAATGTTTACTCAGCTTTTCAGAATGAATATTCTAACAATGTTTCAAAAATATTTCCCTATGAGAAACAAAAATAGAATAAGGCACTAAAAAGCACAATAAAAACTTTCCAATTTTTTTCACAGACTGTTGCTAGGATTCACCCAAACTAAAATTTTAAATGAAAGCAAAAATAGTTCCTCAATTAGTTATATTTTATTTGTTTGGCTAACTGCTTAAACCAGCACATAACCGCTTTTTCATAAAGTTCAGATCAAAGGTGCTTGAGAAAACTTATTTTTTCATTGCTAAAGAAAAACAAAGTAAGAGTTTTATTCGTTTTTTATTTTAAAAAGCAAGACAGAAAAAAAAGGATAGAAATAACACAGAATTTCAAAAAAGAAAAAAAAAGTAGAGAATGAACACTAGTTTTATTCTTAAAGCCAAACTTCTAGATTTATAACATGAAAGAAGCTCCAGTTCTCAAGATCCTACCTTATTTCTCCACTTCAGGTAATTGAATCATATTTCAGTCCTTTCTGTAGCACAGCTAAACTCTATTCTTATATAAAGCAAAAATAGAAACAAGAAAACGGTATTTTCCAGGAGCCAAGAAGGGGAGAAAACATGGGAATGATTGTTTAACAGGCATGGATGGGACTTTCTTAGGGGCAAGAAAACTGTTTTGGAACAACACAGGGTGGTGGTTGTTCAATATTATGAATATACTGGTGTCAATGGAGAATATATTATTAAAATGGAGAATGTTAGGCTATGCATATTTTATCTCAACAAAACAAAACCCATAAAATTCTAAGCTCCCCCAACCCCTGCCCTAGGTTATTATTTCATCAGTAGCTCACTGAGACATGAGTGCCTGAGATTCGAGTCCATACTCTAGCACCCACCTATGGAAATATGGCTTCATATCTTTCTCTACTTATGAAAGAACTGTGACTGCTAGATCAAAGACTGAAATATCGCTAAGAGGTAATCTCTCAACAGAGAATTGGCCTGAGGGTGAGGTGAGATGGTTTTCACCTCTGTTTTACAAAGAAAGCTAAATTAGGCTGGTTTTGTAGTCTCACCTCTGAAATGTGGATAATTATATCTCAAGGGGTTCCTGCGAAGGGCACCACTTCACATGATATTCAGTGTGGTTATTTTGGGTGCTCAAAAAAAGAAGAAACGTGGGTTGGGGATTTAGCTCAGTGGCTTAAGTGCCTGCCTGGCAAGCATGAGGTAGTGATTTCAATCCCCAGTACCAAAAAGGAAGAAGAAGGAGAAGAAGAGGAAGAAGAGGAAGAGGAAAGAAGAAATGAAACAGTTATATAAACTACATTTGGCAAGCATGAGGTAGTGATTTCAATCCCCAGTACCAAAAAGGAAGAAGAAGGAGAAGAAGAGGAAGAAGAGGAAGAGGAAAGAAGAAATGAAACAGTTATATAAACTACATTTGACAGGTTACAGAGCAAGTGTCATTTTGTGTGTCAGGTTCCAACCTTTAAGAGTTCTAAAGAGGAATAATGATTGTCAAAGGCCAACTGCAGAGGAAGTTTTGAAGATAAGAATTCTCATTCCATCTGACAGGTGCACTCACATTTGTTCCCCAACTTCATTGTCCTCACACAAAATTCTTCTTATAAATCAAGAACATCCTGAGAAAAGAACTGTATCTATAATACTTGATTTCTACCTTCCTTGGAAGCACACATATGTTTACATATAGGAACTCGATTACCCCATGGCATTCTGACCCAGCAGCATCTCCAAGTAACAGAAGAACCCATCTTGTCCTCAGTTACATGCTCCAGTAAGTACCTAAACAACTATGTCAGGTTGATTTTTGATGTCACCTAACCTCACAGCTCAACTCTGGGATACTGATCTTCCAGATCCTATTCTGATTCTTTGTTGAGGTTTTACCACTTCATATGGATAGAACTGTGAAACCCAGATTCTTCTATCTCAAAGAGCTTTTCCTAGTCATTTTATCAATTCTGAAACAATGACAACCATAAACCTTAAAATTGAATTTAGAGAGATGAAGATTTCCTGATACTTATGTTGCTTTTGATCATATCACTGAATATTCTACTTGGACACTGGATAGATGAGGAAACCAAAGCCTTTCTCTCATGTTTTTGTTAAGAATCTCACATCAGTCACAAAATGAACCAGCCCAGTTAAAGGTTTAAGGCTTTTCTTTTCTCATCTACAGTCCACCAAAGTGATTTGCATGGATGTAAGAATGGAATAATCTGCATTGGCTCAAGGGGCCAAATACCCATGGTACTATATATACCGATGAAATGATTTTCTGCTCGTTACCAACAGAACACTTTCCTTAGATATATGGAACAGGAAAATTCGATTAAAAAGGAAGTAGCTATCCTCAGGACAACTACTGTCTTTCCTCCCTTCTCTGTCCTTTGTTAAGGCCATACAAAACTATTCTTGGTGACAGCAGGTCATCACTTCCCACACCTGCCTCCCATCACAGGTGCTCTCTTATCGAATGACTGGAACATGAGTTAATTTCAACTGGCAGTTTTTATATAACACAATTTATACCACTTCAACTGTTCCAAAGGTATTGATTTTTACCACACTTATAAAGATTTTTAAAATATCATCATATCTAAGTTCCTCACTTTTTATTTTATATGCACTGACAACTTTTGGTGGTTTTTAGCAAAAGCACTTTAGTACTGTCTCAGTCTACTTGCTCATTGTAACAGAGTACCATAAACTGAGTAGTTTATAAACAAAAAGCATTTCCTGCAGTTCTGAAGGCTGGGAGGTCCAGGATTAAGGACCTGGTCAGAAAGGTTTTGTTTCTAGTTTTTTTGTTTGTTTGTCTTTTGCTTTTGTCTTTTTGAGACAGGCTCTCGCTGTGCTGTTCAGGCTGAGTGTGGGCTCACTTTGTAGCCCAGGCTGGTCTCCAACTTGCAAAGATCCTCCTACCTCAGCCTACCAAAAGTACTGGGATTATAGGAGTGCGCCACCACTTCCAGTGTATATTTTGCCTCTGCTAAAAGGCATTTTTCTAGTTCAAAGATGCTGCTTTCTCATCACGTGTTTTCAGCAAGAAGGAACTTTTTTTTTTTTTTTTGGTACGTGGGGTCAAACTCCTGACCTCGCACTTGCCAGCTAGGTGCCTGTGCAACTGAGTTAAATCCCTGGCCCCTCATCATGTACTTTCATATTGGAAGGGACAAGGGGTTTTTCTCATACCTATTTTATATAGGCACTAATCCCATTCATGAGAAATCTGTTCCCACAACCTAGTCATCACCCACAGACTTCCTAATACCACAACCTTCAAGGTTAAGATCATAATATAGAAATTGTAGATATGCACAAACATTCAGAAAATAACACTATTTTTCTAAATTAAATTTTCAACCTTGTCACCCTCTCTCACCTCCCACAAGCACAACTCTATATATAGTGATACCTCAGTTGTTGAAAGATTTCAAGCTCAGATTTTTCCCCATAGCAAAATCCTCCTCACTGGTCATAACTTTGCTCAGTAACTTAACCAAATATTGGACTAGGAAAAACTTACAGGTTGACAACGAGTCAGACATCCTATCTCGTTGCTGACACAAAGGGATGAGGGTGCTTCAGTCTAGTGCTGTTCTTTGTTAGTGCATTAAAACATCCATCCTTGTGCCTTATTGTGTGTGCTTTATTTGTGTCAAATACCCTAACTACGGCTCCAAAGAAAGTTAGTGATCCCAGCAATAAAGCTAAGAGAAAAGCTGTGGGAATCACAATAGAGTTAAAGAAAGAAATTATTATGAAATTTGTTAAAATTCTGGAAAAAAGAATGCATAAGTATAATTTTTGGCTCTCAAAGTAATTGTTTCGTTTTCCAGCACTTTTTATCAGAAAAAAAATGTTCAGTTCCTGAACTTATCAGTGTTCGAATTTGAATTTGAAACAAATTGAGTTCGACAACTGAGGTTATCACTATATTTCTAGCAGACAACTCTTTCCTTTTTCTGACTCCATTAAAATAATCTACTCTTTCAGCTTGGAGAAAGACAGTTTTAAGAATTTTATACATGTGATTTTATGTTATATCCTGCTATTTAATATATGTAGCACAAAACACTGTGACTCAGTTCTTTCCAAAGAAAAGATTCACAGGATTGAATTACAGAAGTATTAAATTCTCAAACATTCCTCCAGTAACCAAGCCATAGCACTGGTTGTAGGTTGTCTTCTTGCAGGTAGTTCAATCCTTGGCACAGCTGAAGTGGTATAGTTTGTACTGTCTAAAAACTGCTGATTGAAATGAACTCATGTCCCAGCCACTTGATAAGAGAGCACCCGTTGAAGGGGTGCAGGACTAAGAGTGGAGTGGTGACCTGCTGTCACCAATAATGGGTTTATGTGGCCTTAAGGAAGGACAGAGAGAGGGAGAAAAAGGATAACTGCCTGAGAATAAAGTCTCCAAGACAAAAGTAATACAGAAATTTTCAGCCTGAGGACTAACAAAAGAACGTTAAACACAGTTTCGTGAAAAGACAAGCCAAGTGATGAAAACTACTAGAACTCTGAGATGACTGCATTTACGAGAATGTCATAGGCAGGTTTGTGGATGTTTTGTTGGCTTTGTTGAGGTATGGAGAAAAAAGCCATAAATATAAGGTTAAATTCCTGCGGTTTATCAGAGTTTTAGGGTGAAAACCCCAATTCTGGAAGTCTCAAGAGGCCAGATTCAGCCAACCATCTCAAAAAGCCCCACAAAGAGATAAGCAGGGGTGAAAGGCAGGAGAGGAGATTTAATAAGCATAGCTACGCTAGGAAGGACAGATAAAGAAGGTCATCATCTGCCTTCAGGGAGCTGATAGGAATTTGGGAATTTTCTAGAAAAGGGTTGTAAGGGCTGTAAGTTTGCATAGCTGGGCAGTGGAGTATAACCTGGCAGGGTGGATAATCCTGGCCAAGCCACTGTCTGGGTGATTGTTACTTCAGGACTGGTTACCTGAGGTGGTTCTGGAGGAGTCTTTATGACTTGAAAGATCAAGTTGGTTCCCATAAGATGACTGTTCCTGTTTGGTGGAGTGACCTCACTGTGGATGATCAGTGAGGCTATACTTTTTCTAAAACCCAAGGGGACTATAGGTTTAGGGAAGTGATTGGAGAAGTCTAGGTGCTGTTCCAGAGATCTGTAACAGAACACTGTAAAACCTGGCAATTAAATGCCCCAAAAGTCCAGAAAAAGCCTTAGTTACTCCCTTACCTCAAACCCAAAGTGGAGGGCAACCCGCTCAGGACCCCTTTCTGACTCTCTTCAGACAGAAGCTTTCTCTCAATTAATATATTTTACTCTTAAAAACAAACAAACAAACAAGCAAACAAACTAGAAGTGGATAAACTAGATAAATTTAGGACCAATGCATGTTGTATTATCTATTTATAGTCAAGTACTCCTAAAGCGATTAACAAGCCTACATGCACAGTTTTTGAAGATCAGACCCAAAGATTTTGTTTGTTTGTTTGCTTCTTTGTGTGTTTGTTGAAACAGAGTCTCTCTATGTAGATCAGGCTGTCTTTGAACTCACTGTGTCCCAGTGGTCTCCAGCTCATGGTGATCCTCTTGCCTCTGCCTCCCAAGTGCTGGGGCTATAGGCGTGAACCACCACACACTACTCAAACCCAGAGTTTTAAGGTAATAAAGGAGAAAGATACAAAATGATGGCAGACACATCAGATTTTACCCTGCTTTTAGTTATTCATTGGTCATCCTCAGGCTCAAATTCTAAGTCCCCATTATAGAGTCAATGAAACATAGAAAAATTACTGCAAAGTTAAGTATTTTTAAACTTTAAACTATTAGAATTATCTTTGTCTTTATAAATTGCTAGAAGTAAAATGACACAAATTGCAGAATTTGCAGTAAAGATCTTCATGGATTCTCAGTATTTTCATTTTTTGCCATCCACATCACATTATTCAACACTTTGAACACGAGTGCTAAAACAGATTCCTATAGGCACCAAAGTGAAACTGATGTCCAGGAGACACGTCTTCCTTATCTAACTCAACCTTTGCAAAAAAAAAAAAAAAATCAGACTTGGACACTAGGCTGCTATTGCATATGCATATGAACAACTGGCCCTTCTTTTCTCCCTTCAAAAAATATCTGGAGTGATTGCATTCCAATCTCTGAGGGAACCAGACACAAGTATGCATCAAAAATAAAGCCCGTCTTCAAAAGTTTCAAATCAAGTAGAAGGAACAAGACAAACATACAACTGAAATGGAACCAAGTGAAAGTTTTGCCAAGATACATAATAAGTTCAAGCCACAGCAGTGGACCCGCATCTTGGGTGTGCTCAGCAATCTTAATATAACTGGCTCACCTTGCAGAGTTGGCTGGAACAGACTATCTCAGTAGTATCAATGTCATCTGGAAAAGTTCTCTCTTATTACTGGGGAGCTGGACAGAATATTAATATAAGCATGTTATAGAACACAGAATTTGAATATGACTTAGTTGTTAAGACAATAGTTTTCATTTCCTAGGTATATATAGAATACAATTTGATTTTTGAAAATGTATGCTACATAAAAATGAATCAAACCACTGGCAATAATCCCTATCCCTAGAGGAATGTTTCTAAAAGAAAAAGTTATACTCTGTTCAGATCACTAGCTGTTAAAATTCTAACCTCATAAAGCCCAAGAAGTAGTGTGGCATGCTGAAAAGATTAAATTTGGAGTAAGTCAATAAACTTCCTTGAGCCTCAGTTTCCACATCTGTAAAATAAAAAAAGGGCAAATAACATACAACATAGTTGCCAACACTAAAACTGAAACATGCAACACTACTTTAAAACTTCTTAGTGATTGTACAGCTCCTTCTTCAAGTTGTTCTGTGAAACTACAGCTTGTGATACTTGTTACCACATCTGAACCCTTGTTAAGTTCCATTTGTTACTTCATATTTACAAATGTGTCTAATTCTCAGGTTCAAAAACTTATATCTTAATATCTTTAAGCTCTTTAAAAAAGCTACTTCCAAGTTAAAGTCATCTCTTTAATGTCCACTGAAGAGAATTTACACTGTATTTATGGCCTGGACATAATAATTACCTTCCAATAAAAATGACTCATTAAATAAAAAGCAATTTTCATCCATGAGCTCTTAGAATATATATGCTTACTTATGGAAATTCAATAGCCTCTTGCTCAATATTTTCTGCATTTCTTAGTACAATTATTTGGGGCTCAAATATCTATTAAAGGTTTGCCAAATCAGAACAACTCAGAAATACTAAGAGAGAAAACAACGACAAATATCCAAGTGACAACTGAACAATCCAAAATGCGAGACTATGGAACTCAGTTGAGAGGGACAGTGTCTTCTGACATTTATTCAGCTTCCAGTTAGAAGCCAAAACACAGCAGGACTGCTGATTCTAGTATTTTTAGAACAATCCTAAAAGCTGACTAGGAAATATTTCCCTGCCACAGAGAGATAATGTTCTTGAGAGTGACATGCACCCAAAGCTGCTTACCAACCTCTGCATGTTAAGTGAGTTTCCCAGATCTCTGGAATGATTAACTATTTGACCAAGAATTGATAGCACATTTGTTCATGTTCCCACGTGGCTTACTTTCTCACTATAGCCCTGTCTGCTTGAAACCGCAAATGTTATTAGAAAAAGCAAACAGTTTAATTTTACTAAGGGCTGGAAACTCTGCCTCACATCTGGAGAAACTGCAGGAGCTTCTTTTTCCTTATCCACTTCTAGCTAAATGGGCTGACCAGTCAACTCCAGCAGAGAATTTGTAACATTCTGGTATTCAGCCCAGTGAAGATGGACTGCAGAGAAGCATCACTTCAGTTAACATGCACTGCTTGGAGCTCCAAAACCGTGCTTGGTATATTTCTATTTTTTGTAGCTCTCTATAACAATACTAGCTCATTTTGACAGTCAGCATTTTAGTGTTCAACTCCTTAACAAAAACAACATTAAGTGCAGCGTAAAAAAGTGCTTTGAGAAAAGACATGTTTGCATATATTAATGACCCAAAGAGTTTTGAGACCAAAATCTGAAGATATGTGATTTAAATATTTTATATATATATATTCAACCTCACTTTAAATATTAAATATTTTCAGGTTAGTAAATATCAAATATGAAAAATAAATTATAAAATATCAAACACTCACTTATATTTATCACAAAGTAAATATAAAATGCAAACAGCCAACTCTGACACATCTACTTTTGGCAGAAGGCTATGCTTACTTCTAATCGTGTCAGTGAATCCACATCTTCATAATACATCCATCCAGTGATGGTAACTTAAGACAGCAAAAGTATTGTCTAAGTTACCAACACAGTGTTGAGAAAAATAATTCCATGTTTACAAGTCCTAAGTTCAAGACTAAAATGTGTCACTTGTGAACTAAGAGAAAGTAATTAATTTCAGCAGTCTTATTTCCTCAAATGTCAACTCGGTCACAGGGGTCAACAAGCTCCGAGAAGCCACAAGAATTTTTTTAAAAATCCAATTCCTTATAATTTTAAAGGAGGTATGTTATTTTACTCTAATTCTTTGAAAATTAATAATTTAAGAATGAGGTGTATGTGTGTTTATTTAACAGGTCTACAAACTTTCACATTCCCTCATGCACGCCTATCTTCTCAGCTAGAATGGAAGTCAACTAAGTAAGGTCTATACCCAGAAATTCAGACAAAACACTTTACATAGCAGTTCTTCCCTCCACTATGCTTAAAGACCACACATTTTACAGTATTTTTTTCCTATCTGAATCAAGCTTTAATTCAGTGCATATATACATATGCAAATATGCATATGTATATATGTACTGAAAAAAAAAATATATATATAAAATCAACAATGGATATACTGATATCATGTGTGATGATGATGGTAACATATCCTACAGAACGCATATGTATTTTTATATCATAAAACATTTATTACATTAAACGTGATATATGCTTTTTACCATACTAGGTTTGATAAAAATATGTTGTATATTTAAATAAAAATTATTACAGCAAAGAAGACACATTGCCATTTATTATCCTCAAAATATTTTGTATCAGTTCCAGCACACTTATCCCTTCATTCTTGCCTTTTAAAGCAGCTCTAGAATGCCTCCTTCCTAAGTCTCTTTGGTTGCACTATCATCGTTGCCTTGACATCCTGAAGTGACTCAAAACATTTACATTTCATGGTCATTTTGACCTTGGAGAACTGCCAAAATTCATACAATGCCAACCTGGTGAATAAGGTAGATGACAACACATTGGAATGCTTTTTATGAGCCTGCCTTTCCATTGCATGGCACTTAGCAGCAGGATTCGCTGCATTTAAAATCACACATTGCAAAAATATAACAGAATTTCCAGAAATCCTTCAGAAAGTGGGAAAAATGATGGAGTAAATGGGTTTGAGGAGAGGATGACTATACTGGAAATGTGACTTTAATAGTGATTTATTTATTTATTTATTTGGTACCAGGAATCAAACTCAGGACCTTTCATTTGCCAGGCAGGCATTTACACCACTGAACTATAGCCCTGACCCTTCAAATTAATAAGTTGAAACATTCACTCTGATCCTCCCTTGTTTGTTCATTATAACATTATTTACTGAATCATACAGTATATTGAATGGGTCATAATGAATGAGTGTATAATGAAATTATTGATTTAAGCTCGTATCAACCAAGGCACACTCGCACGAATGGTGCGCACAGGGTGGGGATTACCCTTTTCTAAGAGGATACCAATGTGGATGCCCAAAGCAGTATGTAGTCAAGAGAAGAGAAAATACAGTTCAGTTAGATGAGGCTAAGTTTAAACCGTGGCTCTGTTACTAACTTGTTTTGTGAACTTTAGCACATTATTTAAGTTCTCTAAATTTCAGTTTCTATTTGCATAATGAGAGTACCAACCTCCTAAGTTTAGTGTGGTATCTAAATGAGCTCAAGTATTTGAAACATTTCACAGTGTCTAGCAGACGCTTCTCAGTAACTTCTAGGTGATGGTAGTGATACTGTTAAGAAGAGAAAAAAGGGGATTAGAAAAATCATTATTTTAATATGACTTGGAATAAAGACGAAAAAATAAGTTCAGCTGACCAAACTCCCTCAAACCTTCACTCTCCAGCTCTCTTGGATTTCCTTTCTCATTTCCACCCCATGAATTCATGCACACATATCTGACAAAATTTCACTCTTGACCTTGGAGGCTTGCGAAAAAGAATGGAGAATAATAGACAACTTCCAAAATGAAGTAAAGAGCACAAAATTCTGTACTCTTTCTTTGTAGTTTTAAGTAGGGTTAAAGTTCGAAGAAATAAGAATCATAAAACTGACAAACCAAAAACCTCAAGAAATGTGTTATTTTGTGTAGGTGAGTTTTCTGAGCAGTCGTCACCTACACAGGAAGGCATCACAATTTCATAGGTATTACTTTGCATTTGGGATGATTGAATGTAAAATGTTGCCAAGTACAGCGCCGTTTTTTGCCCGGACCTAGTTTGTGCATCACCAAGATCTGCTCAGAACAGCCCAGTCCACAGCCAGGTGCTATGTAGCTACACAGCTCTCAAGTGCTCCACCCTGCATATTGACAAGCCCTGCTGCTGCAAAACAAGATTACCACAGCAATCACGAGCAAAAAGGAATCAGTGATACATCAAATTACTGGCTTCCCAACTTGTTGCCCAGACACACTGAGCACAGCCTAATATGAGAAGAAACTCACTGAGAAATTGCTTGCCCTTCCTCTAATATAGGGCCCAATATTCTGAGACACAGTGGTTCTCCATGGCCTCCCTGGAGACATGCAGGTGACAGAGAAACAGGCTGAGTGACATGAAGCTGTGACAAACTTAATTTTTAATTAGCCTCCCTTCTAGTCGGTATAATACCCCTTTTTCCTCACGGTAGTCCCCCTCTCTGTACTCCTAATAACACATGATCATGTACTCGTCACTTTTTCCCTAGGCTCTGTTTTCTAGGCAACCTGGGCCAGGATAATGATTATGACTCTTCATCACAATGATCTGTATTTATGAGCTCTCTTTGGGCTTAAGCCTGCAGGAGATGCTCAGGGCTATTTATCCAGAAAATACCTAAAGTATCTCGATTAGGCTTTCTCAGATTCTGGTGCTGACCTGCTCAACTCAAATCCCAGTTCAAACAGGAGCTAGAAAACCAAAGACGAGAAATTTAAAATAAAGCATCATTTTTCAGATCTTCAAGATGTGGGTAATAGGAATCTTTGGAAAAAGTAAATGAGTTAATACATATTCAGTACCTAGTAATAAAACATATAATAGGAGTTACACAGTTCTCTTGTTGCCTCTTTCACAAAATTATTCCTCATTGTTATTACTATGTCTACTTCTAGCAATGTCTCTGCTCTATAATTTCTGAAATGCTATAGGATTATACTTCTGAACATCTATCTTACTAGAATTATATGCAAAGTACAAGTAAATAGAGTCTAGATAAAAAGCTAGTGAAAATTCATTTTAGAGGCCATTTAGGAGGCTTTCAAAAGTAATATTTGCTTACATCCTGATTCCTGAGTGTATCCTACAAAATCATGAATATCTAAATTAGCTGAAGTGTTATTTTATGTCTTGGAATTATGTTATATACCTATGAAATTAAGAATTTTGAATTAACATTAACTTTCTTGAATATAAATGACCTTATCTAAATTATAAAGCAAGTATATAGCTACCATAAATAGAATTTTCCCTCCATTTCTGACTATTTACCTTTTAGGGTAGATAATCATTTTAGGATAAAGGATCAGTCAGACACAAGAATGATGTCCGATATTTTAGCTGCTATGGCAATATTTTAAAAATAATTAACAAATATTTTATCACTGTGCTTTTGTTTCAAGGATCATTTTTACTTCCATTCCACTGGCAACTATATATCCCATTAGAAATATTCTGAAGGCACAAGAAAGAAATGCATTAACTCCATCCAGATTTGAGGAGCATTATATAGATGAAGAAGGCTAATCTTATTTCCATTTCCACAGACCCATTCCCAATCTTGGGTGCTCACATTTTGATATCCTAACTATAGACTCTCCTATCAAAACTGACCTCAGAGCCACATTTATGTTTAATAATTTGAGTGCAGTGTCTAGGTTCCAGTCAATGAAATCAGAGGCATTCTGCCAAAATCAATAGCTCATGGGGATGAAAACTGATTTTAAAATATGTTACTGATCTTTAAATTGTGATAATAAATTATATTTATTTAGATAATAAATTCATTTATCAGATAATAAATTAGATCATCATTATTAAAATCTGAAAAGTATGGCTAAGAGAAACCTATTGTGACTTAGGGAAAAGTATCAAGTTATAATTTTAGGACATGGATAAAGAATCTCTGTGAAAGAATTCTTGGGCCTTTATTAGCTCAGATCTCAAAACCATTCCTTCCTTCCTGGATGCTACTATATTCTTATTAGTGAATTCCCAAAGAGGTGTTATAAAAAAGAATGGGTCCAACAAACATTGCAAATCTCTCATCAACTAGATGCTCTGAAAATTCAGTGAGCTCAAGGCTCTACAAGCCTTCAAATTGAAGATTTCTCATTCTGAAAGGGCTACTTTGATTACAGAATGTCCACATCATTTCCTTGAGATACATAGATATACAAGGGGGCAAAATGTACCCATATGCAACCTTGATCTTAAGTTCTTTGCATAGCTTGTCTCTTGGCTCAGTAACTGATAGAAAAGGAACAACTACTATAGACCCAATGTAGTGTTACCAGCACCAGTCTTTAAAACGGAACACACTTCGTGGCCTGGCCCATTTCAGCTGCATTCTCCAATGACCTTGAAGACTTGTTCCTAAAATGTTCTTTCACTACCTTACTGTCTATGAAGCTATCATAGTCAAAACTTCCAAAGCCCAAGAAAGACCCTAATAATGGTTTGCATGGTCAAAGTTTTAAATAAAATTTATAAAAAACAACATTTTACTACAATTCAACATTTCCTTATTTTTGCATTCTTATTTCTTTTCCATTATATTTTGGATTTATCAGGTAACAAGGCTACAGGCATTTTGGGAAATGCCTAAGAAAGAACTGAGGATATATTTAGTTTGCATTTAGTGAGATTGTTTATATGACTATTCTACATAGAGACAAATCCTTGTTAGCTATCTGGTATATGAGTTGGTGGCAAAATTATTCATACTGTCCACTGCACTAGAACTATGGTTATGATAGAGAGGAAACTACATTTGAAAGGCACAGAGCCTGAGCTAGTCTGATGAAAATTTGTATATCACTAACCATGTAAACTTATAATTAGGAGATTTGGTTGTTATCTACAGAGTCAAAATAGAAGTATTCTGTTTTTTATATTCAGTATATATATTTGAAGCACATCTTGCCTTTTTTACTTAGATGATCAGATTCACAAAAATATAAATTGAGAGAAAGAGAGACAGAGAGACAGAGAGAGACACAGAGACAGAGAGTAACAGAGAGAGACAGAGAGATACCAGATTTGTAGCATATTATTAACAGTAAGATTATCTGTAATATATAGGAAAAAGAAACAATAGATTTTTCAAATTTAATATTAATGTTGAAAAATCGACATTGCTTTACCAATAATATGTTAGTTACCAATACACTTAGTTTACACTTAGTGAAATTATGATTGAATTGTGACTCAAGAGAAACATTTCCAAATTCTCAGTTAAATACAAAAATTTAACCAACTACATTGGAGGGAGCACAAATAATATTTCTATATTTATACAGTAATGAATATAAAATTGTTATTCCAGGGAGAAGAGAAAAACTAAAAATGTAAGCAAAAATGAAACAAAAAAGTATTTCATAGGTGTGCTAGGTATTTAGTCAATAAAATATTTTTTGAGTATTGATACATGTGGTATTTCTTGACTTTAAAATGCGTTATAGTAATTTACTTATTTTTCTAAGCAAATACATTAATTTTATCTTTATAACTTCTTATTCTTTTTTCTCAGTCACCCAATTGTGGGTCACAATCCTTGCCAAGCCTGGATTTATTTTGGGGGTTAGACATTCCTTTATAATTAAGTCTTATATACATATTTAGATAAAATTACTCTATGCTCTAGTTATCTTTCAATCTGCTTCGTCTAGAATTAGAATTTATAAAAATTGTCCCTCAGCACCAAAAGGTGATGGTAAGGCTACAGTCAACATGAGGAATGACTAGCAGGATATGCTCATTTATGTTGTGTCACTTATGTGTCACATGCCTAGCAATTACACACTTTTTGTCTCTACTACCAGTCCTTGACTTAATCATCTACTTATTCTTTTCAGTGCCCAGCCTTACACCAAGAAATAAGTCAGTTATGAATGTGGGAGTGAAAGAGGAAAAGATTGAAGGCTAATGAAAAGAAAGAAGTGATGGGAGGAAGAAGGAATGAGAAGCAGACTTTTGGGGAAACAAATGAAGAATGTCAAAAATGATTTAAATTATTTCTTGGGATAAATCACAAAGTCCTTGTTTCCATACGTGTATCTTTTAGTGCATTTTTACAATTTTTATCTTAATTCTCTTAATTTTATCCACTTTTTATGTGAAGACATTTCACATTCAATATGTCATTTGACATTTCCTATTCAATATGTTAATTGTTCTCACTAATGTATTGCTTTTTAAGATACTAACTATGCTATGCAAATGAAAATCTGTGAATTTAATCATAAAGAGTGGCCCAAAGGAGCCACTAAATCCTACAGTGTCCAACGGGAAAATCTGGAGTCCTATTATATTCAGTAACTCATATACCAGTGTCCAGAATTTAATATAAATTGAATTGAATCCTACACATAACACTTTGTAGATTCTATATATTGATAAATCATGCTTTCATAAAATCTGGAAAGCTAAATACAGACTACTGTTTTCATTTTCATTTCATTTTTGTTTCAATCAAACATCATGAATGTAGTGGCATTGCATAAATATTTATCAGACTACACTTCTCCCAAACTATAATAATAGATGAAAATATCCTTCAATGTGCATATAAAACACCTGCAAAAATAGCAGCATATTTAGAAGACCAAAATGAGATGCAAGCTATCTAAAGTCAAGGAAGGCAATAAACTTTTCATACTAATGTATGAGAGAATCATTTTGTAGATTTCTTTAGCCTTGGCTTACTATGTTTGCAAAATTTTACACTGTTAATTGAAGAAGGAAAAATAACATAGCATCATTTGGCACTGGGGAAATAAGGACCCTGACCTGAAAGGCCAAGTGCACCACTTCAAATGTCTCTTATTAAATGTAAAAGAAATACTTCCACAGAAAAGACCACACAAGTTTACAGGCTGTTGGCTTACTATTCATTTGGGTTATTTCTTTATAATCACCATTTTTTTTTGGTGGTCATTATTTTTATCATTTACTGTTTATAATACAGTGACAATAGCAGCTTAAGACTGATACACAATGCAGACATAATTACAGATCTGAACCAACAGTTCTTTATTAAAACCTAAATTGCCTTCAGCTAATAGATTTAAAAAGGTCAACAAGAAGGCACCTGCTGAAAAGAGTCATAAAAACATGTTTATTATTTTCTAGATGCTTCTAATCTTCTCTCCCACCTGGCTTATATGGGTATTTTCAAGGTTATCAGAAGTTGTAGAGCGCTCAGGGCTCCTCTGGGAAACATATTTATTTTTCTCTCAAATAATTACATTCAGCAAGTCTAGAGTCAAGTAAAGTTTCTACTTTCACTTGATCATAATTTTATTCCTCTCCTTTTCTTGCTTTCTCCCTAAGAGGAAAACTTAAAGGCAAGCCTGGTCCAAGAATCAATGAGACTCTTTGGATTAGATGATGGTGGCAAACTTTTTTTTTTTCCGAGAAAATGAATGCAGACAGTGGACACCAGTTAGTCTGGATTCATCATGAATTACACAAATACCACCAAATTCCATCTGTCTTACTTCTTAACTCCTTAAAAAGGAGTTACCAGAAAAGTTTGCAAAAAGATAGAAGGTAAAAAAAATTAAGTCATGCATAAGATACAGATGATTTCTGATACCTCTACATATAAGATAAAAGAAGCATGTATTACAGTATATGAGACATGCTACTATGGGAATTAGTCACTTCTATAAATATCTGGGCTGGAAGTAATGGTTCCCATTATGACAAAAACTCCTCAGCTATTCTATGAATATAGCTTTCCCCTGTCTTAGTTTTCCTGCACCTGTGCTTGTCTATCTGACAATCAAGGACAGTACACAAATAACATTAGACTTAGCACTGGCAGCTAGTAAGTAGTACTTTAGTTGAGGTAGCTATATGAAAGTACTACGATGTATGTTTTTTATTTTCTTTAGCCAGAAACTAAAACGAATCTTCCATGTATAAGATCAAAGCACATCATCAAAAGTTTGAAAGTTTGACAGTCCAAAAGATCCTCAGTCTTCGTATGCCAGGTGTGACAAGGTCTATAGCAAACCAAAGTTGTCTTTTTATGCTAGACAAGACATGGAAAGCATAAGTTAGATGGCAAAGCATAAATTAGATAAAGACCTCTAGTTTCACTTTCATACCTCATAAAATGAAAACACTAGATAATTATTGTCCCTCTATTGTTTATCCAGAGAGCCACAGACAAGTCATTACAGAAACTAGAGTTAATGGGAATAACTGGAAAATATCAGTCCTCAAAATACATTTAAACTTAAAAATATGTTTAAGAACTATGTACAGAAAAGAAACATTTTATCAGTCTACATCCAGGCAAAAAACAGATGGCAAACCCAAACTGAAGACTGAGGATCATTTAATAAGTAGAACATTTACAGAGTTTAGGCAAAGGTTAAAAAAAGGTATAGCATTCCAGGTCTAGTAATAGTAATAGTGAGAAAAATAGACCACCTTGGCACCCTTTCCTCTCTCCAAGGGCTCCACCCTGATCCAGGAAGGTCAGATTATGTTTTGTTCTCACTTTGTCCTACTTTGTATCCTCAATAGCTCAACCACTTCGGTTTGTTCTATTTTTGAACCACAAGGTTGCAATATCCTCAGCACCCACTGTGTCAAAGACCCAACCTCCTACATTAAAGATAACAGTTCCTGCTAAACTTCTATAAAAGTAGCTGCTGTCTGCAAAATTCTACTCAGCTTGCCTCTGCCCTCCACCTCTCTGAAAGACATTTATAAAAACCCTACTCCACCCAAGTTCTGGGCTCAGAATTTGGAGCGCTTAATTCCTCTGGGTTAGACAGCTTAACAAAGGTTGGTTTCCTTTACTTTTCTGAGTACTGCTCATGTTTCCGTAAGACTGACTTTTCTGTGACAGTAGTAGAAAGTGAGTCCCATCGCTCAGTCCAGGGATGCATCCAGCTGACAGTCACTAGTGTGGAAACAGTCAAGGGGACAAATACCCTGGTTTAAGTTTCCTTATCCGTGAATTTGATATCAGAAAGCAAGACACCACTGGCTGACAAGTTCAGCCTTCTGAACACAGAGCAGAAAGGGAAGTTCTGGGAACAGTGGCTAAAGTGTATCTGGAGAGCACTCAAGGACCACTGAACAGTATTATAAATTTTACATTTAATTTTTGAAAGGATCTGTATCCCCAAAATAGCAATTAGTTTTATAGTAACTAATGTGTCTGAGACATCCCTTTTGGGTATCTATTTCAATTCAAGTGTACATTGGGTCTCCAAACCCTCTACTGATTCTATTAAACCAATTAGAACTCAGAGTATTATATGCTCAGATAAATTAAAGAAATGCATGTTAGAGCATCAAGACAAAGGAAGGTCAATGTAAATGTATGTGACTTGTGTGTGTGAGCTATTCCTCTCCTAACACCAGATGTGTAAAAATAAGGAAATAACTGTCTCTGTCTCTTGGGATGACTGACTAAAACCATCTGTATAAACCATTTTGCAAAGAACTTGGCACAAAAATCAAACAGTATTCAGTAAATGTCATCACTGTTTGCTACTGCCATCAGCATTATCACCTGCAGTTGCATTCTGACCTCTCAGACTGGAAAACTTCCTACTATGGAAAATCCATGTCTTAGCTATATCTCTTTGTATACTATTAAGTCCTGGTCAAGTCCCATCGCATAGATATTATTATACTAATGTGGCATAATTAAAATGATGGGAAAAGTGCTCATATGCTATGCCAGGCTGTGCTATTAATCAGTAATTATTCATTTCTTATCCCCTCACATTCCTGTTAGAAGACTAAGTCCACTCAGGCTGCTGCAACAAAATACAACAAAATAGAAATTTATTGCTGACAGTTCTAGAGGCTGTTAAATCCAAGATCATGTTTCCAATAGATTCAGTGTCTGGTGAAAGTCAGTTCTCCATAGACAGTAACTTCTGCCTATCCTCAGGTGCCAAGAGGGCAAGTGAGCTCACTTGAGCCACTTCTGCAAGACTACTAATTGTGTTTATCATCATGGGACCCTCATGAATTAATCACTTCCAAACACCTCACCTCTAAAGACTTTTACATTAGATTTTTGGTTCTAATGTGTGAATTCTGGGGTGGGAGGATCAACATGTAGACTATAGCGGGGTATGTTCTCATATGCCTATGTAAGCGTTGAACTCAGCATCATGGTCTGCTCTGGCTATTTAAATACAACTCAGTTTTGCAGGGAGACTTTAAGAGACACAATAAGTCTTCGTGAGCCCTCTTTTGCTTTTCCTTTCCTGCAAACCTCATGTTCTGGTATCAGAAGACATGTGAACCAGACCATAGTTCGATCCACAGCCTGCAACAGTGCTACATCAGCTGTTCCCACAACTGAAGGTTTGTTTTGGTAAGGCAAGAAAGTTTGTGAATGTTATGAATCAATAATATAAAAAAATCTAACTAAATAGAAAAGCTGAATAAGATTATGATGGCATGCTTGAGTGGATTTGGAGTCTATTTCACTGGAATTCAAATTCCAGCACAGACAACTGTTAAATAAATGACCTTGGTTAGGCAAACCCCAGTATAGTCCACCTTGCTGGATTACTGTAACAATTAGACATAGTACTTTAGCAGGACCTAGCACAGTGTCTGGCACATAACAGATCCTTGATAAATAACAGAATTAGTAATAATGAATGATTCAATATCTATCTAATTGTTTATGACTAAAGTCTCAAATCATCTTGGGAAGCTGAGGCAGGAGAATTGCTGCAAGTTCAAGCCTAGGCTACATAGCAAGACTCTGACTCAAAAAGATAAAAAAAAAAAAATTAAAATAAATAAATAAATAACTCAAACTTGAATGATTCATTTTAATAATTTCTCTAATTAACCTCATATAAATAAAATGGTGAGGTCTTTGCTTAAGTTTGTAGCTTATAAAAATCTAATTGAAAATCACAGTTTAAAATATACAATGTGTTCTTTATAAAACCTTGTAATATCTTTGAGCAGTCAAGAATATGAATCCCTGCTGTGGCTAAGAATGAGAATGTATTGTTTGTGAGGGAAAAAAAATGCATCAAATTGCATCTTACAAACTAATAATTTAAATTGTGATTAAATTCACTGTGGTTGTAGGGCCCCAGTTAATCCATTTACTGTGAACATTACAGAATAGTTATTAAGTGTCCATGCATGATAAACAATTTCAAAGATATGGCTTTGTTCACTGAGCTCCAAGAAAGTCAACAACATGAAAATGACTAAATGCATCAACAAATCCCAGTATATTCACTTTCACAAAACAAAAGCGTCATTATTATTGAAACACAGAATTAGATTTGGATCTATCAGAAAGCCATTGAGAAAAAGTTTACTGTTGATGAATAATAAATGATTTATTTGGATTATAAAATTTGATTGAAACATAAATATCTTTAAGACATGAACTAACTTATCTGTCCTTCATAAAATAAGGACAAATACTATATAGAAAATATATAATCTGGTAGCCAATTTCTCAGGAACTCAAATAAATTCAGGGTAGTATTTCCAAACCACATATAGAAGAATGTTAAGAGTTTTGAAATGAAGATTCCTGAGCTCCCTCCAACCCAAACTACTAATCAGAATTTTTGGGAACTTGGCCTGGGAATATGCATTGTTAACAGATTCTTTAGGTGATTCATGTGCAATTTAGAGAACCAGTAATCAGTGAAAATCATTGAGTAAGCTCCGAAAATTGCCTTAAAAGTTGTAAAAGATAAAATACAAACCAGCTGAAGCCATCATATGCCCACAGGTTAAGTGAAGACCACAGTCTGGACCTGTGGCTGGAATAGCTGGCTGGCTAAGTAACCATTTATTCTGCCAGCAGCACAAACTATGATTTTTATTACTTTGTGACAAATAGCTGATGGGTAATCCAACAGTACTGCAAATCTAACATCACCATGGTGATCACTTCTTTTGTGGAGTATAGAATGCCAAACTTCTCACCCCTGCCATCTCCCTGGCACAAGTTCAGACAATCATTAATCATCAGCTTCTTGGGTTTACATGATGAAATCTACAAGTGAGGAGAGGGAAGGAAGGTAGGGAGAGGGGAAGAAGGATAATGAGTAAGAATATTATTATATGGAAATTTTAATTAATCTTCATTTTAGAAACCCAGAAACAAGTCCAAATCTCTTTTCCTATAATATAGAGGGGAAACCTACTTTCATTTTCAGAGAAAATGAAATAAGTGAAATGATAAAGGGGAAAGAAAATTGCTAATATAGTTTTAAAATTTTTCAAAAATTCTCCTGGGAAAACAGGTCAGAAACTTAAGGAGATATAAGTTCTCTATCCATTTTATAGCCTTTAATGGATATGTGTACCCAATTCATAATTTTTTCACCAAAAGGAGCTTGTATTTATAGGAAAGAGCTTTTCACATCAGGAAGTAATGTAAAAATGTTACTGACATTATTTAATTGGTAACAAAATTTATTCTCTATGTATAATCTAGAATATAGCTAAACAAAAGAAGGCCATTGAGTTGTTTCTCTGACAGAGACGAAAGGTACAAATACTTGGAGTTAGAATTACGAGGTCAGCTGCATCACCTGATGAAACGACATCAACATATTCTAAAATAATATCCAAGAAAAACCATGTAAGAAGGTACATATGGAGAAAATCTGGACTGCTTTCAATAATAGTTTCTCCTCTTCACTACATAAAGCAATCCAATAGACAATTTTCTAAAAAAAATTCAATGGAAAAAATTCATTGTAGTTTGATGAAATGCTGTAGGTAGCAGCGGGAAATGACTCAGCTCAACATCGCCCTATTGATCTGCCTGTTCAACATGTACCTGAGTCACAAAGTTAAGCATGGCCACTGATAATCCATCCATACAATAGTGCTACACAGAAAATGGGGTAGGTGACCAATGATCAGTGTTACCAAAGGGTCTAGGGTCGTAAGGACTTAGAAACTTTTTTTAACATTCTATTGCTTTGCAGATGTTATATAAACAAAAGCATAAGTGTAGTTGGGAAAATATAAGGAAACCAACACTTCTCTTCAGATAACAGGTAGCACAGAACATTGCAGTTACTTAGTGTCAAGTTTGAAACTAGCACTATTGTCTCTATATCTTGGTTCATGAGTTGATAATTATTAGTCCTACCTTATGCTGTTGAGAGAGTTAAATATGTCATGACTATAAAACCCCCTGCAGAGTGTTAAGGAGATTATTATCAATAGAAGTAATGTTTCAATGCAGAGCAGATATTCTATAAAGTTTAATTCCCTTCTGTTCTTGATTTGCAATTCAAAGGTAGAAACATATTCTAATCAATGTATAGAAAATAATAATACATTGCAGTATATACCAAAATCAAAACCGAATTTTCATTGCATTTAACTTTTCTTTCCTTATGGCCACACACATATTTTACAAATTACATTGTCATTAAAATCCATGATAATTAAAATTACAGTTTAAATTTGAGATGCACAGTTGTTTTTATAGTAAATATTTGTTAAACTTGATTGGTGCCAAGAATGGCACCATTGCTGTGGCTGTACCTGTTCCTGGGGTTTAGAACCTTTACAACTAATTTGTTAGAAGAGTTTGGGAAGAACTGAATATTTAGGCCTCAGGATGCAGGAAGCAGAACTGAGTGGGTGATTCTGGTCAGAACTTGGAAAAACAGAATACTGATAGGAATGTGGACAGTAAAAGCCTGGACCAAGAGGTTTCATTTGTAAACAAGGACTCCATTGGCATTGGTCTAGAGGTCATGTGTGTTACACACTGGCAGAAAATTTTATGTCCTGAGATGGCAAAAGACTGAAATTAAGAGGAGCAGACTAATTAATCTAATGGAGGAAATTTCAAGAGAGCCCAGCATTCAGGTTATGGCATTTTTTTTTAAAATGAGAATCAGAGGCAACTTTGAAACTTAGAAAAGCTTAAAATAATTTAGCCACACATAAGGTTGAGGACAAAGGAGATGTGGCTGCTAAACAGATTAGCATGATTAAAAAGAAAACAAGTACTTTGGACAGGGGCAAGAAGAAGATGCCTTGAGGGCATCTCAGGAATTAGCAAGACCCTATTGACAACAGTCTCAAGACTGCAAAAATTAAACTTTTCATTTGAGATGAATTCCTGGGATGCCTTCTCAAGAAGGGCCTTCTAGGTAACTGGTTTCCTGGGATTTATTTACTCTTGCTTAGCCATCCAGGGACTCTGAGGCTGCTGTAAGCTGGATCCAAGGGGCCCAGGACACTATTCTTGATGACAGCAGTCTTCAAAATTTTCTTTGTGTTGCTGGTTGTTTAAAAATGCAGAACGAAACAGTTGTGGGTTCAAGGAGACTTCCACCTAGATTTCAAAAAGTGACCTGGAAAGCCAGACAAGAAGTCCTTGAGAAAGCAATGTGTGAAGTTATGGGAATAAAGTCAAAGGTGCAATGAACACCCAAGGAAATAGAAGGGGCCAGTAATCTGGAATTTCTGTCAAGTAAAGCTGAAGGCTAAGGGTACAACCAGCACAGCACAGAGGTCAAGTGGGCTGTGACTAGCAAGGCCATAAGAATAAGGATGTCCATATTCTTTGTGAGTCACCTTTTACCTCCTTATGCCCTGGATACCAGATATTGAGTTACGGGACTTAATGTTCTTTCTGGGTCTGGCCTTGGTTTGGCCCATTTCTTGTCTATTCTGCTATTCCTATCTTTGGAATATGAATCTTTACCCTATGGCACTGTACCCTGGTGTTAGGTAACTTGTTTTTCATTTTTACAAAGGTTCAGAGCTAAGCATTCTTCTTGAGTCCCAGAAGAGACATGGCCTTGGACATTTGGAAGATGTTAGAACTGTTGACAGTTTGAGGAAGGGCTATTCCACTTTCAACTGAATGCAAGATAGTTGTATCATGTTTAGTGGAAATACGACCTCATGTTTACTGGGGAGTACACATGGTTGAAGGATGAGTGTTCAGGTATCAATCTGACAAGGGGTGGGATATAACAGTTAAGTTTGATTGTGTCACTTGATTGGATTGATGCTGCCAAAGGAATTGGTGCAGCATATTTCTTTGTGTGTCTGTGCTGGTTGTGCAGGCATGAACATGAGTACTGAATCTCTTCCCTCATCACTGCTTTGTTTCCAAACTGCCATGGACTAAACACCTTTGCTCTGCTGTGCCCTCTCCCTCTGATGTCCCCACTTTGGAGTGCACCAACGATGCACTGAATCTCCCAAAACCGTGAGCTAAATTAAATCTTTTATCATTTAAATTGTGGGTTTTGGGTATTGTGTCTCACTGAATGGAAATCTGACTAATACAATATTTAAAGTAGCTTTAAAAGTTATTTTTCTGGTAGTTGGAACATATAGTGTCTCCATAATGACATCTCACTGACATCCTAAATAATCATCATTATCACTAGGACTGTAATAGACGGAGTATCTCTGTCTCTCAAAGATCAGAGGCTGAAGCTATAATTCCTATCCCCATTCCCACCCATGAAAGGACATGGGAAGAAGTTGGAAGCTGTCAGTATGCAAACCCTGAAGAATACTTCATCTTGACCATGCCAGTGGTCTCAGACTTCCAAAGCACACAGACTATTTTTTTTAACAGAAACTCAAACTTAGCAAAATAGGGTAAAACTCATTCCATGAGTGTTACAGAAAATTAATTAATACATACCAATTTGTCTTTAAAAAACATAATGGGCTACCATTGCTATTACCATTCAACAGAGAAGATAAAGCTCATCCTTTAAGTCCACAATCTTTTCAGACTAGAAAATATACACTGAAAATGCCTGAACAATTTTGCCTCATTTAAAATTCTACACAAAATTCTTACAGATAAACATGTTTCATAAATAAAAATCATAATACATCTGTTGTTTTCTCTTATGAAGTCATTTATAGAAGCACACATTCAGGTAGTGTTGGAATATACACAATGCAAATGCCCACTGTTCAAGGGCCAGATGTACTTATCAAACATGAAAGACTAAGCAACTGATGTGATAAGACTTCAGCAAAGCCTTGCTGTAAAGGGAAAGATTTCTAGAGAAGATCCATTTGAAAATCCATTTCACACTTCTAACTTAAAGCCAGTTCAAATGTAATTTACTTTATCAGGGCCATTCATTCAGTGAGGATCAGAAGTACAATCAACAGAGATGACAATTACTTACCCTTATCAAAAGATAACTGGAGCCAATAGTCCTGAGCAAGAGAAAACAAAATAAAACAAACAAACAAAAAAACAAATGAAAAAACAGAACTGGGACTAGGACTGGAAACAACAGCTATCAGCATACAAACAGACCTCCTTTCAAACCAACACACTGTCCAACAAAGCTTTAACTTATCGTCTCGGCAAAGGCAAGCTCATTTGTCATTCTATTTGAGTGCCCCAACATGCCTTTATTTTTCCAAGCTTGATGATTTCACAGAGGTGAAGCAGTCATGCCTGGCACAAAATAGTAAACTTACCACTCTCGTCATCTATATTGAACCTTCCAAGTCCGCTGCCATCCCTGATGGAATATTGGATTTCTCCATCCCTTCCGGAGTCTTCATCCTGGGCAGTTACCTGTAACACACTTGTTCCAACACGTGAGTTTTCTTTTACAGATCCAACAACAGCGAAGTCTGGAAAGTAGGGAGTATGAAGGTTTTCATTGACATCCACAACTTCCACCTCAACGAAGGAAACAGATGACAAAGAGACAGGCCGTCCTTTGTCTTTGGCCCGAACTGTGAGATTATAAAACTGTTGCTTTTCATAGTCAAGCTCTTTGCTCAAGCGGATGGCACCACTTGCTTTGTCTATTTCAAATCTGCCATTGTAGTCATTGACCAAAGAATAACGCACTTGGCCCCCCAATCCGAGGTCTGGATCATGAGTTTCCAACCAAGCAATGACAGTGCCAACAGGGAGGTCTTCAAGAACCTTCACACTATAGCTACTTGGAATAAAAGCTGGAGAGCAGTCATTCACATCATCCAGAAAAATCTTAAGGGTGACAACTGAAAACAGCTGCTGACCATTTTCTGCCTTGTCTCTGGCTTCTATTTTGAGGGAATAGTTTGCTTTGGATTCCCGGTCCAACTGGTCTGCCACATAAATGACTCCAGTTGAGCTATTGATGGCAAACTCATGTGTATCTGTTAAGACTGAGTAAGTCACTTCACCATTGGAACCCAGGTCTTTGTCTCTGGCTTCTACTTGAATGATCTCAGTACCAATACTTGAACTTTCAAGAATATTAACAGAGTAACTATCTTGAAGAAAAATAGGGCTGTTATCATTAGCATCCTCTATATTGATGGTTAGCAATCTCCATGAGGATTTCTGTGGATTACCTAAGTCATAGATGGTGATATTAAGGAGATAGAGATCTGTGTGCTCTCGATCCAGGGGCATAAGTACTTTAAGTTGTCCGGTCTCCATATCAATATTAAAGCAACTGTCAGTATTTCCATCAGATATTGTAAATAGCACCTTTCCATTAAAGCCAGAGTCAGCATCATAGGCTTTAATCTTTAAGATGTTAGCACCAACTGGCAGATTCTCCTTCACAGCCATATCAGAAGGAAAAGACTTGTCAAAATGAGGTCCTTGCCTATTAACTGAATAAAAGTCAAGAAATCCATCTTCCAGATTCAGTTTCCCATTTGCTTTTGCCTTAATAAGTAGTTTTTCTGCCAGTTTCTGAGCCACACGAGTTTCTCTGCAACTGAAGCTCTTTGAAGAAACTTTCCCATGCAGGACTGAAATGTTAATGGCCATAGGATCTGCAAAATTCTCTCCATCAGTTGCTGTAATTCTCAGGGCAAAATTACCATTTTTAATGCCAGGATTCATCAGTGACTTTTTCAGCTGTAAAACTCCAGAGTCTGGGTTTAAATAAAAGAAACCAAGTTCGTTTCCAGAAATGATCTTGTACTTTACAAGTTCAAGTTCATCAATATCAATTGCTGACACAGCTGTGATGTGACCACCGACTGGAAAATCATATGAAATAACTCCCTGGCAAGCTACTTTTTCAAAGAGAGGGCTGTTGTCATTGATATTTCCTATTCGGATGGTCACATTTACCTCACTTTCATGGCGGTATGGTGAACCCCAGTCAGAGGCTCTGACAATGAATCTGTAAGTTTCTGGAGAAGATTCAAAATCTAATTCTTCAGTTGTGCTAATTACTCCTGTAAACTGATTAATGGCAAATGGTAACAAATTCAGGCTGGCAATACTATAAGTGATGTACCCATTTTCTCCTTTATCCTTATCAGAAGCCGAAACTGACAGAATGCTTGTTCCTACTGGAACACTTTCATTCACAAAAGTGTCATACAGGCTCTGCTGGAATTCTGGGGTGTGGTCGTTTGCATCCTCTATGCCAATGATAACTTGTGCTTTTATGTTGCTTTCCTTATTTGTCACCTCCAGTTTATAAACCTCCTTCTTAATGGTATTCAGTGGCTGTGCTGTGACAATCAAACCTGTCCGGGGATTGATTTTGAAGTACTCTGCATCTTCACCAGGAGATAACTTGTATTCCACATCCAGAGGTTCGGGACTTAATTTTACTATAGCAACCACAACACCAGGAGGGGAAAACTCACTTATATTAACATTGTACACTTCCTTTTCAAATCGAATGGGGACACTGTTTCTTTTAGGGTTGGCAATGTGGGCTACCTTTAGTGCAGAAAACTTCTGAGGTGACCCTTTGTCTTTCGCTTGAAGAGTGAGGTTGTAGCCATGGGGAAAGCTTGTCCAGTCAACTTGTTTCCTCTCCTTGATCTTATATTCATTCATCCACTTCCCCTCCTTAGCCAGGAAGAACTGATCTAAAGGATCTCCAGCCACAATGGAAACAGATTCGATCTCTCCATTGGCACCTTCATCTAGGTCATCAACTGTCACCACTGCATACGTTGGCTCTTTGTCCAATGAAAAAGGAACATGAGTGACTACCTGAATCACCGGGGCATGTTCATTTACACGTTCAATGTGAACGTAAAGCTTTGCAGTACTGCTCACTCCGTTGTTACCATAGAGTTTCATTCCTCGGTCCACAGCTAAAATTTCCAAATCATACCTGTTCTTTTCATCATAATTTAATCGTCCACTTAGAGAGATGACACCACTTGTTGGGTGAACTGAAAAGAGATCAACTTTGTTTTTAAAGTAATAATAGAATTCTCCATTAGAACCAATATCAGCATCAGTTGCTGTCACCTGAGCAACACTAGTCCTTAGAGGTGTGCTTTCTGCTATTGTAACAGAATACGTTGTGGGTGAAAACAGTGGCCTCAGATCATTCATATCTAAAACCTGGATATTCACTTTGGTCCATGCTTCCAAATCTTCTCCTCTGACAGAACCTTTTACTATCAATAAATAATTGTCCTGAATTTCCCTATTCAAAATGGCAGAATTTCCACCCTTAGTTCTTATTCTGAGAAAACAGAAATCTGCAATGATGACTTCTTCTGCTTTGAAAAAGCCTTCCTCATCGCCAGATACTATTCTGTATTTGATATCCCAGGACAAATCTATTAAGGTGATGCCCATTCTACTCTGGCTGTTGACGTAAGTCCTTGCTGCAGAATTCTCATAGACCGTAGCATTATAAATGGAATGTGTGAAGTGAAAGCCCAGGGGCCCTGTCCCTGGAAGTCCCTGGGAGACAGTGGCCAACAGTTTAAGAAGCAGGAGGATGAGGCAAGAAGAAGGAGGTCGTGTCCCCACACAGTGTCCCATAATTATATCCATCACATCATACTTCCATCCTGGAGGGGAAAGAAACAGAGAGAAGAAGAAAAAAAAAACAGGTAAATTAACCTGGAAGAGTGGAAAAAGAAATAGAAAATAGCTTTTTAAAAATTGGATTTAAAAAATCTTTTTATTAAAACATGAATACAAGAAAAAATGAAAACCTTGCCACTACTAGATTATAAGGAACGCAAAATCACTAGAATTTAACCTTATCATGTTTGAATTTTTAAAATGACACTTTTATGTTGCTGATGGGATTTGTTCACCGGTACATGATATGTTTATATTCTGAAGGTCATTTAGAAATACATAGTGGAGGTGCATTTATCTTTGACTTATGTGCATTTATCTTTGACCTATGAAAATAGTTATATGTGTTCATTATAACACAGTTAAAATATAAAAACTAATAAGCTATGAAAGAATTACCAACAAAGGATCCAATAATTTATGGTGCATTCCTAAAAAATACTATTCAACCATTCAAGAAAATGATAAAAATATACATTTTCAAATAGATTAAAATGCAACGCTAAGTGAAGAAAAGTTCATCAATAAGTATAGGTAAAATGATCTTATCACTACTTAAATATCTATGTGCAAAACTGCATCTTTATATTTTGCAAAGGTTAATGTTTTGCAAGATTTGGAGGCATACCTGGATTTTTTTTTTTTTTGAGACAAGTTCTCACTATGTAGCTCAGACTAGCCTCCAACTCACTATGTAGCCCAGACTGACCTTGAACTCAACAGGGTGTCCCTGCTTCAGCCTTCAGAGTGCTGGGATCACAGGCATGCATTATTCAGCTCCCACATATACATCGCCAAATTCTACTTCTATCAATATTGCTCAACTGTGGTTATATAATTAATTTCATATAATTACAATTAGTTAAAAATGCTTCAAGGTATTATCATTTATTTTGCTTACTTTCAAACTGTTCACAATTTACGTATAATTCAATGCTATGAGAATGAATAAAGCACCAGGTAACACAGCTGAAAGGGTAATCTCTAAGGAATTGCTGTCACCTTTCAGGTGACTATGCTGCTCATGCTCAGAAAAAGGAGATAAATGATTGCTTATAGGAAATATTTAAAGGATCTACAAGAGGTACTTATTATTTTCATCAGTGACTATTAAATTTTGACAGTGTTAGAACCATGCAGATCTGGCAAGCACGAGGTTGTGAGTTAGATCCCCGGTACCAAAAAAAGAAAAACAAACAAACAAAAAGAACCATGAAGATAGTAAAATAAAAACACCTTCCTGTTTTGTACAATACAAACAATCATATCTTTAAAACAGGAAGAAGGAGTTGCAAAGGATTATTTAGCAAAAAAAAAGTAAGTATATTTACACTCTGATAGCTCATAGAACCTCCAAATTTGAGTTCTGACATGAAGCCACACTCTGCAGGCCCTTGGTCTTAGTCTCTTCCTTTTCTGCAGGGCATGTAAAGATGGAGAGGGTGAGAAATGAATCCTTCTGAAGGTACACAATGACTTACACTGAATGCCAGTTTCTTTATGCTGCTATACTGAATTTTCCTGATAATCCGAAGCAAAAGATTACGATTTTACTGAACTGTATATTACAAAAAGCAATGGTCAGAGAACTTAGCTATTTGACTGGGACATTGCCCAAGCACTGTCCAGGAAGCAAGTGGTAAAACAGAATCTTAGTCTCTGAGCTTTCTTCCTCCCAAATCAATACTTTTCACCACTATACCATCAGTCTCTAAGAAAACTGAGGCTTCTAGACGTATATCTGATATTATTTAATTCTATAGAATTAGTCAGCCAGTATTATTAATGGTAAAGCATGAAACATATCCAACTTCTATATTTGATTATCTCCTTCCTGGTTTTAAATTAGTTCAAAATAGTCCCTGTAGGTTAAAATGCACACCCTCCAGAAATCAACACATTAAAACATTACAAATTATTTTTGCAACTTATAAATAGTTTTAAATCCATGATTGGGAAAGCACATATTATTACAACCTTCTTGTAGATAAAAGCAACAAGTTTCCTTTTACTGGTAGTAGTCTGGATTAGAATTCAGATTCCTTCAAGAGCCCACAAAGCTTGCCCATTTTTTTCAGCTCTGCCTTTCAAGATGTTTTCAAAACAAGATGCTTTCCTAACTGGGCATACATTCGCTGGGTTATAGCTGGGGATAAAATATGCCCGGCTGCTGTCATCTGGTGAAGCATCTAGCCTAGGATAAACAGCAGGTATAAAGTCGACTTTAATGTGAGGGTTTCACACATAGAATAAAAAGCAAAAGTGAAAAGTTACAAACAGGAGATAACTTTCCACAAAAGAAATTATTTTCATATGCAGCTCCTCTGCCTGTCCTTGGTAAATGCCTCAGAGGCTAAGTCTGTGAAACAGGAAGACTATGGCACCGGCTCAGGGCAAAGGCCAAGGCAGATGGTAGCTACGACCCTGCTCAGAAGCCTCCCAGAAAGACATGGATGGGCCACTGCTCATCTAAGAGGAAACTGGTGAGGAAAATGACACATATATATACATATATATAGGGTTTTTTCTTTTCCTTCCTTCCTTCCTTCCTTCCTTCCTTCCTTCCTTCCTTCCTTCCTTCCTTCCTTCCTTTCTCTCTCTCTCTCTCTCTCTCTCTCTCTCTCTCTCTCTCTCTCTCTCTCTTTTTGTAGCATGCCGTAGGTATGAATGTCTGCCTGGGAGAATGAGAACCTTACTAAGCTAATGAAATGAAGGTGCCCATTTTGTGGAGCACACTCAACTGAAATACAAGAGTAATCAGCCTCTCCTTAGCAATCCTAGATGTAAACTAGCAGAGAGCTTAATGACACTCCATATGCCTCTCTGTTTTTTCTTCACCTAAAAATGCTCTAAAGCAGTGGAGGCACATCTAGTTTGAAGTTGGCTGTAATCATGGTAGAGAGGTAGGGTTTTATAAAAGAAACAAAGGCCAAGTTATATCCTTTTAAAGCAAAACACTGGGAAGACCCACAGTGTTGCAGAGAAATACATTTCAATTTCTGACTCATTTCCTATTCATCATTTTCAGCTTCAAAGACTGCCTGTGAGAATAATCCAGACCTCACAGTCATCAGAGAGGAAAACGTCCCGAGAGATCATTACAGTTGAACTGAGCTTTCCCAAACCTCTTTCCAATCCACACCCTGAGCCCCTAAAGAAGGAAAACCAGTAGGAGGATTCACATTGGTGCATCATTCTATTCCTGGTCTCCATGAGTAAAGCCCTTACCACATAAGAGGCAAATAATACTGATTTGCTACAGAACCAGAAGCCAGAAACCTTTAATACACCTAGTATCCAAATCTCTCAACATAAGCTCATTTTACATCAGGATACTAACCTAGAATTTATTCAGGTTAAAAGGAGCCTTAAAAGTCAGATGATTTGATCCCCTTGATTTATAAATGAGGAAGCTGAGGCCTATAGAATGAAGAGATTACTACTTACTCTCAAATCTCCCAAAGTTCATAGTTAATATTAAACTATAACATAAGCCAACTGAATTAGTGTCCCGTGAGCTAGAGTAACCATGTTAGAATGGTGGCTCATAATCATTTTGGAGTAATCTTCGTGTTTAGATACCTTATTACTCCCCCAGTGCTATTCTCTCACTACATTCAAAGCAAAGAATGCTATTACAGTATGAAAAAAATCATTCAATTTAATTATTCAAAAATTGAACCTTTTGCATACTGATTTTTCTTCCAGCAAGACAAGAGACTGGAATTTTATTTCTTAAAATCTAGAATGAAGGGTCTTAAAAACAAATGGAATATACTTCAAAATAAGCTTAAATTGAATAATCATATACTAAAATTTAGGTTTAAAGAAAGGATAAAAAAGGATCAGCACTAAATGTGTCAGCTTTACTTGTTAAAAACAAAATACCTCATATTTTTTAACATCATTATTTTTACAGAAGAAAGAATTCCTATCTGGCATAAATTATACCTTGCATTATTTCTGTTGCTTTGGGAAATCTATGAGGGCTAAAAGTTAGAAATTTTTGGTATGATTTTACAAAGTACATACTAGAATAAAACTTTAGCTTTCTTCCTTAGCATTCCAAAATAACTTTAGATAAAAAAGTACTTTTTTTTCTTCTCTGAATAAGTTGTCTGTGAAGCCAATATGATAGTTATGGTGTTTTAGATGCTTTGAACACTGATTTATTCTACTGCTTCTGGATTATTTTAAAGAAAGTGCTTGCTTCTCAACCTCAGTCTGTTTTATACAATATAATAACATGATCAGTAATTTTTACACACTCTCCAAGGGCATCAGTAAGCTCTCACTCTTTGGGACACTTATTCTTCAGAGATGGCCCTCGTGTGCCTCCTCACCCTGCCCTTTATGCCCCGTTATGGACCTTGGTGTGGGACTCAGCAAAGCATGCAGATTTCTCTTCCCAGAGGCTGAATAAAAATCAGAGACTCCAGGAACAAGGGACAGCAACCAGTGAGGTCAAGTGTCAGGGATGGCCTTGACTCTGCAGCTGCCTGTGCTCCTGTGGTTGGTAACCTGGTGACACTATTTTCTGCCACCATGAAATGGGTTAAGCAGTTGAGATATTTGAACAGGAAAATAAAGCTTCTGAGGAGAATATTCTCTTCTCACTCTATCTCTGCTTATGTTATATGCTGAATAAGTTTGTAAGCCAAAAAGGGGGATTAGCAAAAAGTATGGTATGATGGGCTTAAAACAAAGAACAAAGTTAATATATGAAGAATATTCCCCTGCAAGCATCCTTTGTAAAGATGACTGGTGCTCAAAATGCAAATGGAAGGTCTGTTGCTTGCTTGGGTGTTGGCTGTGACCTAGCAGTCACCCGCACAGTGACAGTACATGGTTGTAGAACCCACACTTTGGCATCGGACTTGCGGATACAAATGCCAACTCTGTCACTTACAAGCCATACAACCTTGGACAGTTCATTCAGTCTCCCAGCACACTGGTTTGTAGCTCTACAAAAGGAAAAACAACAGTGCCTACCAAATGGAATTTGAGTTAATAAATCCAAAGTACAAAACCCAGTTCCTGACACATCGTAAGTATATACTTGCTTACAGTTACTGTCATTAACTAAAGCAAAAGTAAGCGTACACAAAATCTATGAATCTTAAAATAAGAGAGGACATTTACAACCTACTCCACAGTTTCTTTTCCAGTAGTGCAAGTCACCTTACAGGAAAGGTGTCTTCTCTTTACTAAAAGCAAAAAATGATTATTTTCTTTGTGCCAAAGGTCAGAGAAAGTTTAGTTGAATTCCAGGTTTTGTCACTTAGAAGCTTGGTGCCTGAACTAATATTTAAAAGCTTATTAAGTCTCAGTTTCCTTACCTGTAAAATGAAGACTAGAAGAGTCACCAGTGTCAGGTGAAAGTCTTAGCTAACGTCTGGCATAGAATCTATGTCTCATAAATATAATGTGACATTATTACATAGACGTCAAGAAGACACAAAATGGAAAAGCAGTGAAAAATGGCTTGAGAATAAAGGGTCTGGTGACACTTTCCTAATATGAAAGCTTCCCTTTCACAGGTCCCAGGCATGTGGCAGGGGTTGGAATCTGTCACAGTTCTGTGCATTGCGACAGAGAGCCACTGCCACAGCTCTGAAATTTATTTCCATTCCTGCAAGTACACTTCAAAACATTGAGAAGGCAGCTCCTCCTCAGACCTGCTATTTAATTCCTGGGGAGTTTGAGCAAGATTTCTCCTTGTGATGATGAGTCCCAGAGCAGCCGGATACTGCTCAGCCCTATCTTCTGGAGCAGCATATGCTGATACTGTTCAAATTACCATTCTCCTGGCACTACTTTATGTTCTGGGTCCTTGCTCCTGAAATCAGTTATAGACTGTCTGTATGACACACTTGGGAATAAGTTGTACTCTCTGGCTCATGCTAATGGTTGCCTGAAAACAAGAAAAAATATTTATTCTCTCTCTTTTTTTTTTTCTATATGTGTATGGTTTAATATGAACCACTATAGCTACAGACTGTGTAGGATAATATACCAGGAATTCAGATTACAGTTCTTGCCATGTCATTACTCAGATTATATAACGATAAGTTGAGCCAAGGCCATTTAAATTCTCTCAGTTTTACAGCCAGGAGGTTCATAAAGTTTTCTAGTTCAACAGCCTATTTTCACCACCAAGGAAGCTGATCAAGAGGGGTTAAGCAATAGTGGACAAAGTCAGAGTTTACCCCTGAGAGAGCTAAAAATGGACCTCAGGCCTCCCCTGTGAATTTGATTCAGATACAGCTTTAGCTTCTTTAAGGCAGACCTGTACCCATCCTCATCTATTAGTTTTAATCAACTTCTAAGATTTAGCAACCTACTATATGAAGCCCTCTCAAAGGTGCCCCATCTGAAATGAGCTTACACTTTATATGGTATCATCAACATCCTTGGATTTGTTAAAGCTCAAGTGGCTGGGATTTACCCAGACCTTCTGATTCTGTGGGTCTGGGATAGGGTGGTTCTGAGAATGTAAAATCCTACAAGTTCCAAGGAGGTGTTAGGAACACCTCAAAAAATCTGTCTTGAGAACCACTGCTCTAAACTTTGTATTTTACCTATAAGAGCTTTCCTAATAGCACATTCCTTCTTGTAATACAGTTACTTATGATTGTTTCTAAGTCACAACCTGGATTATAAGCTCCCTAAAGGACAGTTCTAGGCCTTATTTCTTCTTCCCACAGCATCCTACAAAGTCCTTTGAAAAGGCTAAAATTCAGCTAATTTTTTAATGGAATTGGACTACTCAGCACATACCAAAACTCAACAGCACACTCTAGAGAGAAAACAAAAGCAAACATCAGAATAATTAAGAATATAATCATAAAACTTGGGGACCTTGGGAAAAAAACTAGTCCACCATTTCCCCAAATATGTTCCATAACATTGGTTCTATGACATGTAAATAGATATGCAACAACAAAAAAATACTAAGCACTTTAGGAAACAATGATTGAAAAAATGGTAATTTCTGCAATCTTTTAACGTTCTCCAAAATCTTTCCTATCTCTCCTCCTTAGTTAGATCTAGCAATTTATCCTAAGTTTTATTTCCATATGAAATCACAGCATATAGTCAGGATTCAGTAAATATATCACATCTTGCTTAAAGATGGTGGGTATAACTGAGAAGTATGATTGTGAGACAGAGTAAATGTGAGATATATGAAGATGATGCTGACGTAACAAGGTGTAGTGTCTTTTAGTAAATTTAATTTTTAAGGGGAAAGACTGCAGTCTAAAATAATGATGAAAGTATAGTTTTACAAACATAAATCAGTAAGCCCATAACATAGCCATTTATCGTCATTAAATATTATGTGTGACATAACTGTCTGTGCTACACATTTATCCAATGACCAAAACATTAGGTTTGTCTACACAGTATCATGACAAATCTGAGAATAACACACTATGCTGCAATCAATGATGACAAAGATGTCATAGGTGATATATCCTCAGAATGTCATGAGCCCTTTGTCATATAATGAGGTCTACTATTGACAAAAATATCAAGATGCAGTATATCACTATATGTGGTACATACACAAATACATTATGTAAATTGTGGTTCAAAGTGATATAAAAAAGAAAATTTCTGAAAGATATTTGATCATAAATTTCTCACTATTCCCCTCAACACACAGCTGCAGTTATAAGCAGTTTTGAAAATGTGTTTTGTTGAATCCAGCTGAGGAAACACTGACAGATTCTGAACTAAATACTGTGGCTCAGGCAAGTCAAGAAACTTCTTGGGAAGCTCTAGGGGTAATTGCAGGATTCTTTGGATTTGTTCATTATTCTTAATTCTATATTGTATTACAGCTATGAATCTTCATTTTAACTAAGCTGAGAATTATCCCTGAAAAAATGGTTCTAATATTGGTCACATAAAATCCTATTTCAAATAATACATGACATAACTGCTCCAGTTTGCTATCCTACTTAATTTTCCCATTAAAAACAAATATATAAATGAATAAATTTACATAGCTCTGTGAGCCACAAAGACTGGCATGGGAGAAAAATCTTATGAAATAATTCATATATTTTCAAAAATTTTTATTATCTAGTTTCACTTACTCAAAACTCAAAATCAGTTTGCCAAATCAAGAATACCCTGAGATTCAAAAGTTAATGTCAATTTCATATTTCACCCTTTTATTGAAAATCTCTGCTGGTGTACCAAGTCCCATGTCTAAGAAGAACTTTATAAGCAAGCTAAGTATTTTATTTACAAGGATATAATATCTGTATCTGTCATTCTGCACAGTGGGAGAAAAAAACCCAAACCAGAGGCTCAGTAGATTCTGCCAACCCAGCCAAGCAGACCACTACCCAAACCCAACATTTTATTGTAATAATACTATAAATTCTAACTTTTTCCAGTGGTGCAAACCTTTCTGTTGTCTAAAAGTGGTCTCTAAGGAGGAAAGTCAGTCAGCATGAAGCACGCAGAATTCAGGTTGGTTCTAAGAAAAGTGGAAGATCCAGCCACACAGCAGCAGTGTTATGAATACATTCCTTTATTTTCTCCCCAGTTGCTGGAAATATTTCCATACAACACTGGTTAATGTCAAGTATCATTTCATCAGTCAATGATTCAAATTCAAAGGTAATTCAACCAGGGACTATCAGAAGGAAAGATTAGCAGGTTGTTCAAGCCTTTTAAAAATCACTTCTCCCTCTGGAGAAAGAAATTCATCACAATGTAAGAGAAACAAAAATGTATGGAGAGGACATAATTTGTTCCTGCGCTTGGCTGAGAAAATGTTCCAGAAAAATGCATGACTTCAATTTTCCTCTGACGGGCCTTGCTGACAAAACTCAAAAGATAAATGCATTAGTATCCTCTCATACATAAGTTAAAAACAAAAACAAACCCTATTGCAGTAACAGTATTTACTCTGTAATAAAGTAAATACTCTGAAAAAGTCCAAATCTTTTCTAATGGAACATATCTTTAAATAGCATTATTTCCAGTATTCAGAGCCACAGTGCATTTGTGGGGAAAAGGGGGGAACTCCCTGCTTGCTATATTCAAACACAATAAATACTGCACTGGCAAGAACCTACTATCTGTCACATTTCTAAAAGTTAGTATCTCTTTACTCACCCCAACTGCCATTTCCCTTTGAAAATGAATCTCCTTTAAGGAAAAGAGTATCTGAGTAGGAATTTTAGGAACTGGGAGAGTAGAATGTGGAGGAGCTTCCAAGGGTTTGACCTCTTTCCTGCTGGGGAGGGAGCGGTCATGCAAGGCATAAAGAAAGCAACCACATGCTGGGGAGAAAAGACAGACACAGAGCTCTACCGGTGAGGTAAAAGGGTATCGATGGCCCTTTTCAAAAGAACTGGAACTCAGAGGAGGATGCACTAAATGGTGACATATCTGACAGCTTTGTAGGACTTGTAGGTCTGACCCAAGTCTGAATCTTCCTAAGGTTATACAAGGTACCAGGTCTTGCCCTAAGCAAAACAAAATACAGATTTTTTTCTTGAAAGTGCTTATCTATTTAATCAACTGTTCCCCTAGAATATAAGGCAGTAACACTGAGTTCATACAGGCAGGGAACCAATGTATATTTGCTGAAGAGATCAAATGAGACAATATATTCCCAGCTCTCTACAAAAGGATAATTCTGTATTTTGTGTAAATTCATGAAGTTGGGAAGTGGTCAAATAGTGTGAGAATCTTGCAAGAAATTAAGAACTAATATTCAACAGATGACTCTAACTATCTCAGGCAGAAATACAGCTGAATTTAAAAAATGAAAGAGATGACTATAGTAAGGTGAATGCACTGTGGAGAGAAGTAGAAATTATAACAAGAAAAACCAAAGATTATTTGGATCTAGACACTAATAAACATCCCTGGGATTTAAAACTGCTTCCACGTGGGCCAATAAATGTTGTCTACAAGTTTGCTGACAGTTAAGAAATCTCGTTCGTGTTATCTCTTCATTTTGTCATCACTAGCAAATGTGTCTTAGCAGACAAGGCAAAATATAAATTTGGCTTTTCAGCTTTCCCACAACCCCTATTAAGATTAGTTATTATTGACTGATGTGTTATTAATGCCAACACTGCCTAGATTACCACTCAGAGTTAATGAGACCAGGGGCATTAGTTCAGTTTCCACATGGGACTACCCACAGTCATCCTAAGAACGGGTCAATATGGGTGGTGCTCAGTTAACTCTTCATCAAAACTAAACATCCCAAGACTGCACAATCATGAGTCAGTGGGTTCTTCTTGTATGTTCACTTAAAAAAGCATGTTTCCTGCAAGTGGTAGGTCATTTAAAGACATATTTGTAGTTTCAGGCTGAAGGAGTTGCCTAGAACCTCCAGCTAATTACTTTCACAATTATTTATAATTTTGGTTTTTTATTTACACTTTTCTTACACAACCTTAATATTTTATGCCATGGCAGTGGTAAACTGAATAGATGTAAGAGCACTCCACACCTTAGAAATGTTCTGACCAGAGCATTGTTCCAGCAAGTGTACACTGCCACAGAAGACAGGACAAAGGCCCAGGACAAATCCAGTCCTGGGTGAACAATAAAGAGAACAGGGACAAGGCAGCTCAGTTGAGCAGTGAAGGATATAAACTGCTTTTCTGTATCCCTGTGAAGCCTGCTGCATATCCCAATTTTGGAAGAAAAAAAAAAGGATACACAATGGATGTGGTCAATGGAAGAACTCCTCAGGACATGTATCCTGGAAATTAAGTGCCATTACCAATGAAAATTCATTTGTTTTATTTTCTCAACCCTCCCACCTTGGGACTTCAGTATTATTTTTGGAATTTAAAGTCAGCATATATATAAGAAAAGAAAAGAAATTATTGAACTTACCAAGCTCAAATCTAGGACCTTAGAAATCCAACAAATCAAACTTCATGGTCAACAAGAAGCAGAGTAACATGGGTGCCACAGGCAAGTAGGAGAGCAACCCCACAGCCTCAAGCTGCTGACTAGATTGATGCTCTACCCTAATTTCCTTCAAGGCAATCCATCTTGCTACAAGCAGTCAGCCACAGCTGACTAATCAGCTATACACTGAAATCCTGAGCATATCCCATCCTTGCTAAAATACTTCTGTTCCTTTCTCAGGCTTTTAGAACAATAAAGATCACGAATGGCCACATGGCTGACAAGAGTCTGTCAATTTTGGCCTGATTTTCTAACATCATTGTAAACTACTGTCTGGTCACATTGGGGTTTTTGTGTTCCTGGCAGTGTGTCTTCCTGGTTCAGGTTCTTCACACATTCCTTGGGTTCAAAGTTTTTCCCTTTTCCTATTCTTACAGTGACATGCATAGCTTAAACTCAGAGCAAGCTCCCTGATCCCCAGGGTTAGCTGTAACCACCTGTTGTACCCCTCAGACCACCTAGGACATTGCCCATGTAAAACTTAATACCATTCTGGACATAATTTAACAATAAATTACTTGATTATAATCTATCTTCCCAGGTTGACTATAAGATTTATTAAGGATAGAAAAGTACCTTATGGATATCATTGTCTACCTATACTAAACATGTGTTTATGCATAGAAGGAGCTTAATAAACATTTATTGTTAAATGAACTATAAATGACTTAGGAAACTCCAAGAAAACATAGAGTTACCCATTATGGAAAACAATATGGAGATTCCACCAAAAGCTAAAGTAGAAAATTCCTCTGCCTCAGTTCTACCTCTCCTGGGTATATTCATGAAATAATTAAAAGACTTCATGTTATAGTGATAAATATACACCCACGTTAAAAGCAGTGCAATTCACAGTAGTGAAGGTCTGGAAACAACCTAGATGACCATCAACAAAAGAATAAATAAAGAAAATGTGGTACTTGAACACCATGGAATTTTATGCAGCCATAATAAAGAATGAATTCAGATAATTTGTAGACAAAATAGATAGAACTTGAGACCATTATGCTAAGTGAAATAAGTCATACACAGAAAGTTAAATATAGCATGGCTTCACTTATATTAGAAACCCATAAAATAAAGAGGAAACTAAAGTCAGACTTTTTTGACTACGGGAAGCAGATCAGTGAGATGAAGAAAAAAGAGTTTGGGGTGGAAAGGGGATCAAAAATGATAAAGTTATGTACAATTCCCCCAACATATGTAAATTTAATACTATATGTTACAAATATGTACCAGAAAAAAATTTTAAAAAGACATTTTTAAAGAGAAACATTTATGATTAGATCAGTATTTCTCAACTGGGACCAATTTTGCGCACCTTACAAAACTTGGTGAACCTGCAGAAAAAATTTTTTGTAGTTGTGACAATGAGTAAAATGATACAATTGTCATCTAGGTGATACAGGTCAGAGATGATTCTGAATGTCCTACACAGGACAGCTCCCTAAATAGAATTAAATGACTGAAAAGGTCAGTAATACTGCAGCTGAACTAGATTACAGGAACTAGTGAAATTGTATTGAGAATTATAGAGCTGAGGATATGAAATTAAACAATTTCCGCAAAGAATGATCACATAGCAGAAGTACTACATAGAACTCTTGTGATGCCCTTGAAATATTTCCAGGTTAAAAGCCCAAGGTAAGGTCAGTTCTGAGAATCTGGTGTTGAGAATTGAGCTCCTTCCTAGGATCAGGATGAATTCCATCCCTAAAATGGGTCAACTGGGTTGTGAGCACCAGCTCATGGCAGAGAATGAAGGAACACTCAGTTCTCAGTGGTAGAACCATTTGACCTGATTTCTCCAGGACGCATTCACATGTGGAAGGCCATCTGTCACCCTGACATCTAGAATCCCTATTTATTCCCAAGGACTAATGTTCTCCAGTTTTCAACCAAATTGACTTGGGTCTCACTCTTTACAGAAGCATTATTCTGCCAACAAAATCAAGACACTGGGAGATTGATCTTTCCAGGTCAACACAAGGCCATGTCTCATGAGCTTTACATAGTTTTTTGTTATTGTTATTGTTGTTGTTGTTTGCATGTCTACTAAGATCACAGCTTCCTGAGCATTCAAGCAGCCACACTTTTCCACAGCTTTGGGGAGTTATTATTCTCTACAGCATAGTTTACAAGGCAGTGACTGTCAAGCCCAGCACTGGATGGAAAAAGCAAGCACAACTCCCAGAATCCTATTCCACACTACAATAGCTAACACAGGTTTAAAACACCCCTTATGTCGACAGCTGCTGAATAGCAAATAGGAATGCTCTTTTGATAAGACTTAAAACAAGTAGACTCTTTCCACATAGTGAAGTAGGTATAGTAGTTTTGTTCTAGTCCAACTCTGAGTGTATGTATTTGAAACTTTGCCACTAATTATGCATTATATATATATAGTTTACACAAGCATGTGTAAACTGTGAGAGGGGGGAAGTGGTAATTTTGAGCATCCACAGCAGATGTTTAGTGACAGCTGTACAGGAAAGCTGACATGAATTTAGATGAAATTTATTTTAAGGTCCCACAAGAGTGAGAAAAGGTTTGTTTAACCTTTACCAAACTATTCTACCCATGCGGTAATATCTGAATTTTCATTTAGAGTAGATTTCAATGGTGTTTATCATGACTTTTCCATTTCCTTTAACTAAAGAAAAACCCCCTGGTGATTTGACCACTGTGAGCAAATATCATCCAACCATTACAAATATAAACCCAGATGCATGCTTTTCAATGAGCATGTATTACTAGCAAGTGCTACAAAACAAGAATAAATAATATTGATAGTAAATTTTTCAGTATTAAAGTCTGTACATCAAGTGCTTTAAGAATCCCACAGGCTTCATTATTGTTTTTCTACAGCACACTTTTTTATATCAAAAAAGTTTCAGTCTTATATGGGTAACAGTATCATCCTTCTGTTACTTATGAATATTTAGGGGAAGAAACAAATGATACAGTTAGTGGGAACTTAACTTAGACCAAATATCCCTAGCCAGAATTATGGGCATCAACTACCGTTTTGCTCACATGTGTTTTACAGAATGAAGTATTTAGCATTTGGGAAGTATTTTTGAATTAGAAAATCATTCAATACAGAACCAGTGCTTGCCACTTTACCCTGTCTTGTAGTTAATGCTATGCCATCTAAACTGACTTGAAAGTGGTGTTTCTAGAGTAATGGGTGCTAGGGGGAAGTAATTTTAGGAGTAGTGGACAGTAGCAACTTTGCCTTGGAGGTGAAGTGACGGTTGCCTAGACTTGAGTGTGCATCGCACCCAGGCTAGCTACCACCATTGTGGTACCAGGATGAGCACCCAAGTCACAACCAATAAATGGCTGTTATGTTATTATGCAACTATTTTTAAACAATTTTCTAAAAGTTGAAAGACTATGCTTTCATGTTTATAGGGTATCAGATGAAAGCCATATAGCCTAAGAGTTCTACTCAAGAATTTACTAGGGTTTACAATTTCCCTCAGAAATCATCAGTAAACATTATCTGGTTGTTTGAATTACTTGGTTTTGCAAACAAATAATGCTGGTAATTTAGTTTTATTTTAAAAATGACAAAATATTCTGTTCTGCTTTTAGTTATAATAATATTGATTTTTCCATTAAGTAAACCCAAAGCATAAAAATTATTTTTAACAGTTTAATTAATAATTAACTTGATTGAAACATAATGTTGCCCTTCATAACCATATAAAGAATATTTAGATTATACAACCTTAGGGTTAAAGTGATAGCAATCTGGCACCTTTAAAACTCTAGTGCAATGACTATTTGACAGGGAAGGGATTTGAATGACTTTCTTGTCCTACTTCGACTTTTCTTATGGATTCAATTTTGGCTTTATTTCCATTTTTTAGAACACATTCACAATCTATGTGACACATCATGTACCCTCTATCCTGAATTCCAAAACCATTGGCTTACAATGGCAATAACAAATGTGACTACATGACACTATTGAGCTATATACTTAAAAATGCATGATATGGTCAATTTTATATTATGCACTTTATTACAATTAAAAATAGCTAATTTTAAATGAAAATGTATTTTATTGAAGTATTTTTTGAGAAACTATGTTTATCATTAACATTTTCATATATTTATGATGTAGAATACAAAGTAATATCATTTGAACATGATTAGAACTTAAAAACACATGAACTTTTAAAAAATTTAATATTTTGCAGGGCTGGTACTTTTAAGTACATTTACATCAGGTTTATATGCTGACACATAAAAAAACTAAACTTTTTGGCAGAGCCATAATTTTTGTTGAAAGGTAGGTGGTAGGATGTGGCTATTACAGAATATATAATCACCATACACACAAGGAAGTGTACAGTAAATCTAATACATTGTTTTCCTTCCATCATCCAACCAATTTGAAAAGTTCCCAGCCTGTCAAGAAAGCTGTAATCAAGATTCTGGGGGTGCATCACTACTAGCTGCATGGAGGATCTGAGCTCTGCCCACCTCAGTATCCCAGCACAGTTCATTGGAGGAATGCCAGGTCAGCCTCACAGGTCCCAGAAGTATTGAACACAGTCCAACCCAGAGCCCTGGAACCATCCATCAGGGAGTGACCAGCCTAGCCAATGGGTCCTGGAGAATTTTAGTTCCACTCATCAGAGCACAAGGCCTCAGTGCCATACTTCAAGTGTGTGTCCCCGCTAGCCCATATGTCACAAAGGTTCTGAACTCCATCCAGTCAAGTGCAAGGCCTTGGTGCCATACTCTGAGTGTGCATCCCTCTTTGCTACACAGAGGATCTGAGCTGTGCCCATCCCAACATCACAGTGCAATCCATAAGGGGAACAGCCAGCCAGCCTCAGAAGTCACAGTGGTACAAAATTCTGCCCAGCCCAGAGCATCAGAGCTATCCATCAGGGAGTGACTAGCCTAGCTGCAAGGTCCTGAAGGTTTTTAGCTCTGCCCATCAGAGTGCAAGGTTCTGGCACCACAGTTTTGGTGTGTGCCTTGGCTAGCTATGTGTGTATCAGAAGATTGAAGCTCTGCCCAGTCCAGCATCCCAGCAATCCATCACGAGGGTGCCTGGCCACCCACATAGGTCACACAAGAAAATAACAAAATGAAAGAGCAAGATGCAGTCTCAGTCCTCCAGCCCAGCCCAACAAAAACAAACCCAAGAGACACTGAAATAGAAGACATTGGAAATTGCACAACTGAACTTTCTGAAATGACAGTAACTGAGGTAAAGAAATAACTCCTTGAAGCTATAGAGGAAATCAGATCAGAAACAATCTCCAAGATAAAGCAAGAAATGACAAACATTATGAAAGAAATGTTGAGTGTATCTAAGAAGATTTAGATAAAAATAAAGGAACTTAAAAAAATGATGGAAACTTTGAATGAACAAAATAAGACAGGATTAGAATGCATGAAATAGATTCAAAGGGATATTCAGGAAATTAAAAATTCCATTGAAAGATGGCAAAACCACATGAATGAAGCTGAGGACTGACTCTCAAATCTTAAAGACAGGATGGAAGCTTATGATCATGAAAGAAAAGATCTCTTAAAATAACATGGAACCAGGACACAACAACAACTGCAAGATGATGCAAAGAGAAAAAAATGTAAGACCAATAGGTGTTAACAAAAAAGCTGGGACCAACACAAATCACATAAGAAGACTATTTACAGAAATAATGGCAGAAATTTTTCCAAGAATGGGAAAAGAATCTGAAATACAGAAAGTGAGGCATACAGGACACCCATCAGCCATAACCGAAATAAATCTTCACCCAGACATATAACAATTAGGATCCCAGAAATTCAGCATAAGAATAGAATACTAAAAGGTGTCAGAGAAAAGAAACGGATTACCTATGAAGGAAAACCTATCAGAATTACATCAGACTTCTCAATGCAAACCTTCAAGTCAAGAAGAAGTTGGAGTGAAGTCCTAAAAGAAAACAACTTTCAATCCAGATTGATGCATCCTGTGAAACTATCTTTGAAAACTGATGGAGAAATAATATACTTCCATGATGAAGAACAACAGAAGAAATTCATGACCACCAAATCAACAATACAAAGAGTACTGAAAGATATTATAGAAAGAGATAAAGATGACCACAATTCCAAGAACAACAGCCAAAAGATAAATCAGTACATATCAGTTATATTTGTTATGAAAATGGCCTCAACTCAGTAAAAAGAAATAAACTGCAGAATGGATTAAGAAACAAAATCCAACAATATGTCCTGTACAAGAAACACATTTAACTTAAAAGGAAATACATCAACCGAGAGTGAAAGGATGGAAAACAATACTCCATGCAACAAAAACTCCAAAAAAAAGTTGGGGTTGCTATTCTGTTTTCAGACAATGTGAACTTCAAACCAAGAATGATTAAAAGAGATCAAGTAAGTCATTACATATTTGTCAGGCGAAAACTTGAAGAGTAAGGGATTACAATAATAATTATATATGCATCAGATATGGGGGCACCCAACTATGTAAGATAAATCTTAAGTGACATGAAAAATGAAATAAGCAATAATACTGTCTCACAAAGAGACAGATCAACCAAACAAAAAATCATCAAAGAAATAACAAAACTCAATCAAACTTGTGAACAAATGGACCTAGTAGATGTGTACAGTGTGTTCCACTCAACAACATCAGAATACACATTCTTCTCAGCTTCATATGAATCATTGTCTAAAACAGACCTTATACTAGTTCATAGAACATGATTAAGTAAATGCAAAGGAACTGAAATAATACCATGCATATTATCTGATCATAGCACAATAAAATTGGAAATTAATGACAAAAACCCCCCAAAAGAATCCCATAAACACATGGAAATTATATAACACCCTTGTAAACAATCAATGAGGCACAAAGAAAATTAAAGAAGAAATTAAACAATATCTACAATTGAATGAAAGTGCAAATACAACTTACTGGAACCTGTTGGACACAATGAAAGCAGAGGGAAATTTATAGTGGTAAATTCCCACATCAAGAAAATACCCTAATGGTGCACCTTTAACTTCTAGTAAAAGAGGAGCAAGTAAAGCGGAAAGCCTAAAAAAGGAAGGAAATTATAAACATCAGAGCAGAAATCAATGCAATTGAAACTAAGAAAAAAGGACAAAGAATTAATGAACTGAAGAGTTGGTTCTTTGAAAGAATAAATAAAATTGACAAACCCCTAGCCAACCTTATCAAAAAGAGAAAAGAAAAAACTCAAATTCATGCAATAAAAAATGAAAAGGGTGAAGTCACTAGAGACCCTGTGGAAATATAGAAGATAGTCAATACCTAACCTACTTCAAAAACTTTTACTCTCATGAGTTCAATAACACAGAAGAAATGGACACATTCCTAGAAGCACATAAACCACCAAAGCTGGATCAAGAAGATGTAAAACTGCTGAATAAGCTATTTCAGTTAACAAAATTGAAAACAAACTAGAAACTTACCAACAAACACAAGCCCAGGTCCTGATGGATCACTGTTCACTTCTTCAAGAAATTTAGGGAAGACTGAGTGCCAACACTCCTCAAACTCTTCAGTGAAACTGAAGGGGAAGCAAGCCTCCCTAACTCATTCCAGGAAGTAAGTATTACCCTAACACGAAAACCAGAGAAAGATTCAGAAAAAAAGAGAATTACAGGTCAATCTCCCTAATGAACATAGATGCAAAAATTCTCAACAAAATACTAGTGAATGGAATGCAGCAAAACATCAAGAAGATTATATAACATGATCAAGTGGGATTCATCCCAAGAATGCAGGGGTGGTTCAACATACGCAAATTGATAAAATTAATACATCGTATCAACAGAGCCAAAGACAAGAGTTACACAATCATCTCCATAGATGCAGAAAAAGCTTTTGATAAAATATGACATTCATTCATAATAAAAACCCGAGGAAAATTGGAATAATCTTTACTTCAATCTGATAAAAGCCATATATGATAAACCAATAGCCAACATCTTACTAAATGGCTATAAACTGAAAACTTTCAAGCAAAAATCAGGAACAAGACAAGGATGTCCATTATCACTACTATTCAATATGGTTCTGGAAAGATTAGCCAGTGCAATTAGACAAGAGAGAGAAATAAAAGGAATATGAATAGGAAAGGAAGAAGTTAAATTATCATTATTTGCAGATGACATGATATTCTACATAGAAGACCCCCAAAATTCTATTAAAAGACTTCTAGATATAACGACCGAATTCAGTAATGTAGCTGGATAGAAAGTTGACACTAAAAATTCAATAGCATTCCTGTACACTAACAAAAACACACTGAGAGAGAAAAAAGGGAAATCAAATGATCTATACATTGAAAATTACATTGAAAAGGAGTTCAGAAAATGGAAAGACACTCCTTGTTCATGCATAAGAAGGACAAACATTGTGAAAATGGCTATTCTCCCAAAATTGTTACGCAGATTTAATGCAATTCCAATCAAAATACCATTTTCGTACTTCTCAGACCAAAAGAAATTATTCTTAAAATGCATCTAGAACCAAAACAGGCCTAGAATAGCAAAGGCAATTCTAGACAACAAAGGCAAGGCAGGAACCATCACAATCCCCCACTTGAAATTATACTACATAGCTACTATGATAGAATCAGCATGGTGCTAGAATAAAAACAGATCTGAAGATCAATGGAATAGATTAGAAGATACAACTACAAATGCACTCAGCCACTTCATCTTTGAGAAAGGGGCCAAACATGTTCAGTGGAAGAAACAGCCTCTTTAATAACTGGTGTTGGAAAAAATTGCTTTTCGTATGCCAAAAACTAATGACCTATGACCACCACCATGCACTAAACTAAAGTCAAAATGGATCCAAGATATAAATATTAAAACAGAAACACTAAATCTCCTGGGAGACAAAGTAGGTAGAAATCTTGATGACACAGGAATAAGCAGAGAGTTCATGAACAAAAATCAAACTGAACAGGAAATACTTTCCAGAATCAATACATAGGATCTCACCTTATTAAAAAGTTTTTGCATATCAAAAGAAATCACAAAAAGAGTGAAAAGAAAACCCCTGAATTGGGAAAATATCTTAGCCAACTGTACCTCAGATAAAGGACTTCTATCTAGAACATATAAAGAATCAAAAAAAAAAAATTAGTCTTCCAAAATTCAAAGACTGAATCTAAAAATGAGCATCTGACATTTCTCAGATGAAGAAATACAAATAAATACAAATATTTATATGAAAAAATGTTCAAGGTCATTGGTCATTAGAAAAATGCAAATTAAAACAACACTGAGATTCCATCTCACTCTAAAAAGAATAGCCAGGATCAAGAAATCAACCAATAAGAATTGCCAAAGGGGCTGTGGGGAAAAAGGAACTCTTCTCCACTGTTTATGGGAGTGTAGGCTGATGTAACCACTGTGGAAATCGGTGTAGAGATGCCTCAAAATCAAGGATTAGAGGTTCCATTTGATCCAGCTATCCCTCTTCTGGTCACTTCCCAGAAGAAATGAAATCATCATACCATGGTGATATACGTGTACCCGTGTTTTATAGCAGCACAATTTGTAATAGTCAAATCTTTGAAACAACCCAAGTGCCCATCAATTAAGGAATGGATAAAAATATGTGGCATTTTTATACAGAGTACTACTCAGCTATAAAGTAAGATTGCATTGAGGTTTTTATAGGTAAATGGATGTGACTTGAGATCATACTCATAAGTGAAATAAATCAAACTCACATGTGTAAATACCATATTGTCTCCCTAGTGTAAGAAACTGAAAGAACAAATAAGATCCAAAATCTATAATAAATATTGTGTAAGGATAAGAATCTGCTCAAAGGGGAAAAGTAATTGGGACCGGGGAAGGGAGAAAAGAAGTAGGGGAAAAGGAAAAAACCCTAAAATTTGTATAAAAAATACACGCACACACACACACACACACACACACACACACACATATATATATATATATATATATATATATTTACATGCATAAGATAGCTAAGATGACTATACTGCTAATTCTATTAGTTCTTGGAAAAGAACAGTTAATGCTGATATGATCAGATCAATTTTGCATGTCTATATCTGGTAATCTAAGCAATCCTGATGATAACAATCTGCAATACTACAACCATTGTTAAATTCCTGTCACCTTGTTTTGAAAGCCTCTGTTGTTATTGTTTTGGATTTGGTGGTGGTGGTGGTGGTGTTTGTTTGTCTCTTTTGTTTTTTGTTTTTCTTTTCTGTGTCATTTTTTCCCTCTTAAATAAAAAAAAAGTTGTAATCAAGCAGTTAATATAAAGTCACAGAGGGAAGCCTCCAATTTGAAATTGTTTTGAGAGTTTTGCATATATTTGGTATCTAAGGAGAGAAAGAAATCAAGGAATTTTCTTCCTTTTGAAACAAAAACAATTATTGAGGCTTCCCCAAATAGACCTAGGGAAGACCCAACACTTGAAATGGAAAGACAAAAATATGCAAAGTGAGCAGAGGACAAATTTTCACATTGAATGTTGGCATGTAGCATCATCAGACATTTAATGTAGCAAGTCTTTCCCCTTTCTAATAGATGCACAGTTCATCAAGAATCTGGCAACTTGAGTCCCTCCTGGATAAGAATTTCCATAGGTCTAAGCAGTGATGAATACTCCCTCCAGCCTGACATTCCCTCACATAAGCCTAATTTAATTGTGGTCAATTCTTATCTGAGTCAGCTCTTCACTGACAGAAAAGCAGAGCTCTGAACAGGTTTCACAAGTGCTGGCCTAGGGGCTGTTTTAAAGTCTGCCCATAATTCAGGAAGCTATCTCTTTTCCTGTCGAGGTGTTCCTACATTCTACCAGGGAAGAAATTATCAACTCAGCATGAATGACATTATTCACATGTAAGATGACTTCTTACTCATGGGCAGGATCACTCTTTATCATGGCGTTCTCTAGAATCCTGCTATGAATGACTGAAGATAAAAGTGAAACAAATAATAGGGAAGATATATGCCTCTTATGTGGAAAGTATAAAATGGATCATAACAAAAATGTAAGAGAATTTTATTAAAATAAGGTAATTAAAATTACTCTTCAAAGAACTACCTAATATAATGGCATTATTCCCATTAAATTATTCTTCCTACATGATTCTATTACAAGAAGGAAATGCAACATGTAGCCACTAGAATTCTAGTCAACAATCATGTTTAGCAATTTAATTTTCACCTTCAATTTTCTCTCCATTTGTAATCACTTAACTGAGAACAAGTTGAAAAAAAGATTTTCTCTCCTTTGCATCTTTTTGTAGCATTGCTTTGGGAGAGTGTAATCAAGGTAAGTTCATGATAAAAGAGTTGCTTTGGAAAGAGCATTAGTTTTTTGTAGCTTATATGCTAAAGATAACTGTAGATAGCCTCAAACACCTTGCTTATCAAAAGTGTCTTGCTACTTACTGCCTTGATGGAAAGAAAAAATATTTTAAAAATTAAGACATACATCTATGATGCAAAAGTAAAAAGCATGATAATTTGAATATGATTAGAGCTTAAAATAGTCTTTTACAGATTTATTCTTCTTGAATACTAGACTTGAAACTGGAAAATCCTAAATTCTAGGACCTGCAGCTTTAAACTCCCCACAAGGTAAAGGACTTCCAAGAGCAAACTGATAGAGTATGTACAGAGAAGAGGAAAGAAAAGAGAAGAGAAGAG